>SSNP01000087.1:1913041-1921777 GCA_006937955.1 Pachypanchax playfairii
TGTTCCTGCGTGGATCCTCCATCCATAACACAAACAGGAACCCTGTAAGGAACCCTAAACCTCACTGATGTTCCTGCGCGGATCCTCCATCCATAACACAAACAGGAACCCTGTAAGGAACCCTAAACCTCGCTGATGTTCCTGCGTGGATCCTCCATCCATAACACAAACAGGAACCCTGTAAGGAACCCTAAACCTTGCTGATGTTCCTGCAGTTTATTTAATCAGTGTAACCTGATATTGTTCTGCAGGTTAGTCCAGTCACTTCAAACATGTTGATGAAGCTGCTCATAAAAACCTGATTCATCTAGTAACTCATTCATATTCAAACTGAGATGAAAAGGACTCTTCATCAGCATCGCTGAGAGAACAGCTGTTCTAACAAAGAGCATCACAGTGATTCTGTTTCAGTAAACGTACCAGTTATCAAAGGTTGGTGTCTTCAGGTACTGCTTCACTTCCTCTGAAACCTCCAGGCAGCTGCAGACACACAAAGATGCACCAATAACAACTTTAACATTCTGGTTTCTGTCCCATTTACACCTGGACTCACCTCATCTGCAGGAACTTTTCGTGCACGTGTTCACACTCGTCCCTGGTTTTATGCAGCGTTCTCTTGTGGTAGAACGGTGAAGGTTTGTGAGTTCCATCAGAAAGATCTTTGAAGAACCCCAACCAGCTGAGATGTTCAACACTCTGAGAATCAGTTAGAATCATCTGAGTTCACTGAAGTTAAAAATCATGAAACTACAAGAATCAAGACTCTGAACCTCCAATTTGTCCCGGAATGAATCCACCTGTTGTTTCATCTCGTGGATGGCAGCAGGAGTCTCACCAGCTTCAAACAGGATTTTCTTCTCCAGGTCTTGAAGTCTGGAATCACACATCAGATGTTCATGTATTCTCCTGCTTCCTGCTGCTACAGACTCATCCTGTTTTCCTTTCTTTCTACCTTTTTTCCATAGATGAAAGATCAAATCCAAGTGCACCTGCAAGCTCTGCACCTGGAATGGAATGAAAACAGATGTTCTGTGAGTTGTTCTAATGGGCTGGAGAACCGGAGGAGCTGCCGTGGTGCTGACAGGTACCTAAGAGTTCGGTGTTGCAGTCAGCAGCTACCACCTCCAGCTTGTAGCAGGAACTCGGGCTGTTGGGCTCCAGACTCGGTGAGATGTTGATGATGTTTCCTTTGGGGTTGTACAGCTTCAGGATGTCATGAGGTCCCGCCTCCGCAGCAGACCGGAACAGATCTGATAAAAACAGCTGGACTCGTCTGACTTTCACACAACTGGAATATTATTAGAGATTTCCAGGTATTTTTCTGGGACTTCACGGTGAAATTCAGGAATTTGGAACTTTCCTGGAATTTAAAGTGGTCTGGATCTCCAGTTCTCCAGACCCTCTGAGGTCCTGTTTGCTTTGAGACTTCAGCTGCTTTTGACTCTCAGATTCATAAAAATGAAGAATATCAGATTAATTTCTTATTCAGTGATAATCAGACCAATCTGCATGAGTTTAAATATGAAACAGAACATTTAATCCATCATGTTTATCTAGAAGGAGGATTTTTAAAGTAAAGAATCATTAGCTATTAACTCAAAGACATTTCTAATTAAATCTCGACATGAGCCGTTTGACTTCTGGTCCACAGAAGAAAACCATCAAACACAACAAGACAATAAAAAACAAACCTGGATCAGGCGTCGCATCACTGTTCATTAAAATTTAGAAAGTCTTCAACAAAAGATTTAGAGTTTTTATGAGATTTTACTCTGATAAAACAAAGAGAACATGAAAAACAAACAAACAGGAACCCTTGTGAATGTTGAGAACATCTATGAGCAGCAGCTGGATCAGAAGCTAAAAGGAGATAAAAGTTAAATCTAGCAGTGAAATATTGACGTGATGCTCTTCAAACTAACAGGTTAGATAAATAAACTCAGGTGAACTCATACCTTTGACGTCCTGAGCAGGACAGCTGACAGGGAACTCCGCCCGCTCTGGGATCCCGTTCACGGTGAAATAAATAATTTTTGTTTCCATGTTGTGAATCAGATGTTGTTGTGTGAACAGCTGATCTGCTGCATGTGAAGCCGGTCTCACCTCTTTCTTCCTGTGATAAACACCCCCNAAACCCCCCCCCCCCCCCCCCCCCCCCGCCCCCCCTCCTTCACCCTCAGAGTCTCTTTCATATTTACATCTCTATAACATTATTATTCTCATCTTACTGAGTAAACAGGCTTTGAAATGAGGTTAAAACAGCAACACAAAACATTTTACAATGTGTAACAAAAAATAAACAAAATATTAAAAACAAACAAACAAAATAAATAATTTAAATAATTCCACTTGATAAAATAAAACATTAACATCTGATCTGGAGTGCACTTTGATTTTTTGTTCCTTTTTATGGATCTTTTTCCATTAAAGACTCTCAAAATGAATCAAGAACACTGATTTATAGACCAACACACAGAACACACAGCAACAACTTGTTTGACTCATTCTGTAATTTTACAAGCAGTTTTTACATTTTTTAATTTTTCTTGCTTGTTTTCTTTTTGGAAATGTCACTAATTTTAAATTATGGCTTTAAGTTATGCTTTGGATGTTGTGATGATTGAAGGATTTTTGCTCCATCGTCTTACCAATGTTATGATGTGTAACCATGGCAACGGGAGACTTATTTACAGGAAAGAGCTAATGAACATTTTTAGGGCTCAAATATTCAGACTGAGACCCCAAAATCCCTGATGAGTTAAAAAGAAGAAGACGTGAATGCAAAGTAGGAGCAAAGAGAAGAGAGAGAAAGAGGAAGCTGGGGGGGCACAGTGAGACCCAATGTGTTTATATTAGTAGAGGGGACATGCCAGGCTTTTTACGTTGTCCAATATAGTTTAAGTTGGCCGCCATTTTGAAAAAGGCAGGAAACAATGACAGATGGCTTGGGAGGGTCAGTAAAATCACCATAACGTTCTTATTTTCTAACATATATACAAACACATCTATATTTTATACATATATATGCAGACACACATACTTATATATAAAAAATATATGTACATACACATATTTTATGTATATGTATAAATATGTGTGTGTGTATGTCTCCCTCTAGCACCTGATAAGTAGGTTTGTAGTAGTTGTAATAAATTGTTGTAACATTGCTACAAGATTAGTCTAAATTTCTAATATACTGACAATAAATTCACTCAAAACCTATTAAAATATATGCTACAAGTTCTCTTTTAGTAGATAACACAAATAACTTACTCGTGAAATGTCATATTTTTCGTTTTTTGTATTGATTGGCGCAATTATACAGTGAGTCAACATTTCGCCTTTTTCAAAATGGCGGCCTACTTCGGCTACTTTCTGCAATGGGATGTCCCCTCTATTAATGTAAACTCATTGAGTGAGACCGGCACCACATACTCCGGCCTGCAGGGGGCGCAGTGAGACCGGCACCACATATTCCGGCCTGCAGGAGGCGCAGTGAGACCGGCACCACATACTCCGGCCTGCAGGGGGCGCAGTGAGACCGGCACCACATACTCCGGCCTGCAGGGGGCGCAGTGAGACCGGCACCACATACTCCGGCCTGCAGGGGGCGCTCAGTGTTCTTGTCCGTTTCCGCTATGGTCCACATGTCGCAGGAGGATCAGCGTGTTTGGAGACATTCGGTCCTCGAAGCCCTTCAACGGGTTTATTTGGGTTTAACGTGTCCGTTTATAAATTCATTATAATGGCTGACGGTAAAACAGAATCCGGAACGAAGCGGGCCAAAGAACTGCTGGCCTTAAATCCGACCCAAGAGTCCGAGTTTAAGAAAAAGGTTCAAGAAGTCAAGAAGAAGAACCGGTCCAGAAAGGTCGGTCCAGATCACTTGATTTACTCATTGAACAGCCGTTTGGTTTTTGTTTCGGGTTGATTTGGTTTAGTTAGCTTATAAACGGTCTATTTTTACCATATAGATCCGGTTGGATCCGTCCGGATCGCGGTTCTGTCCAAACAATAGAACGACCAGGAAGAGGCTTCAGATTCCAATCCTGAAAGTTTAAATTTGTACAGAAATAAAGTGTTTAACATCAAAGCGCTGATCTCAGACTGAATATAAACATGTTAACACATCCGGTCCTGCAAGTCCTCCTGGGTCGGTCTCTGACAGTCCGGTCCTGGATCCTGTAAGTCCTCCTGGGTCGGTCTCTTACAGTCCGGTCCTGGTTCCTGTAAGTGCTCCTAGGTCGGTCTTTGACAGTCCGGTCCTGGATCCTGTAAGTGCTCCTGGATCAGTTTCTGATGGTCTGTGTTGGGTTTCTGTTTTCAGGGCGGTCGTCTAACTCCAGGTGTGGTTTACATCGGTCACCTGCCTCGAGGTCTGTTTGAGCCACAGCTCAAGTCTTACTTTGAACAGTTTGGGAAGATCCTGCGTCTCCGGCTCTCCAGAAGCAAGAAGGTACCACAAAACCAAAGAACATGGTCCACAGAACCAGAACCACAGAACATGGTCCTTCAGCAGAATCAGACCAAACTGTTGGCTCAGTCTGAAAATGGCCTCAGGTCAGATCGTGGTCTGGGGTCAGATAACTGGGCCTAAATTATACCTGTGCATTAAACTTCTCACCTGCTGACGTGTTTGCAGCGTGATAAAACCAACATGCTAACACACATATGAACACGTTTCCAATCGGGGATTGACTCTGTGTTTTTCATTGGATTTTGGCTTCTTGTCAGTCTGGGTCCAGTTCCTGGACCCGACCAGTTTTAGAACATTTTAAATTGGACTCATGTTATTTTAATTAGAGTTTTTATTGGATCTGGTCTGAATAAGCTGCAGCTCCTTTGACCTTTGACCTCAGCACAGTTCATGTCACTCTGTTTTCCTTGCAGACGGGTGGAACTAAAGGTTTCGCTTTTGTGGAGTTTGAATGTGATGAAGTGGCAAAAATTGTTGCAGAGACCATGAACAACTACTTGATGGGAGAGAAGCTCATCAAATGTGAGTCCCTTTCACACAAATTACAGCAGCAAACATCTGGCTCCTCCCACACATCTAGCTCTGTCTGCTCTCACACACCTGGCTCTGTCTGCTCTCACACACCTGGCCCTGTCTACCCTCACACACCTGGGTCTGTCTCCTCCCACACATCTAGCTCTGTCTGCTCTCACACACCTGGCTCTGTCTGCTCTCACACACCTGGCTCTGTCTGCTCTCACACACCTGGCCCTGTCTACCCTCACACACCTGGGTCTGGCTCCTCCCACACATCTAGCTCTGTCTGCTCTCACACACCTGGCTCTGTCTGCTCTCACACACCTGGCTCTGTCTGCTCTCACACACCTGGCTCTGTCTGCTCTCACACACCTGGGTCTGTCTGCTCTCACACACCTGGCCCTGTCTACCCTCACACACCTGGGTCTGGCTCCTCCCACACATCTAGCTCTGTCTGCTCTCACACACCTGGGTCTGTCTGCTCTCACACACCTGGCTCTGTCTGCTCTCACACACCTGGCTCTGTCTCCTCCCACACATCTAGCTCTGTCTGCTCTCACACACCTGGCTCTGTCTGCTCTCACACACCTGGCCCTGTCTACCCTCACACACCTGGCTCTGTCTGCTCTCACACACCTGGCTCTGTCTGCTCTCACACACCTGGCTCTGTCTGCTCTCACACACCTGGCTCTGTCTGCTCTCACACACCTGGCTCTGTCTGCTCTCACACACCTGGCTCTGTCTGCTCTCACACACCTGTCTGCTGTGTCCAGCAGGACAGGATCACCAACCTCCTCCAACTGTCATGAATCTGTTGTTGTGTCTTTCAGGTCAGTTGATTCCACCAGAGAAGGTCCATGAGAAGCTGTTTGTTGGTTCCCAGACGATGTTTAAAAGACCTTCACATCCTGCTGTAGCTCGTTACAATAAGAAACGTTCAGCCAAGCAGGTCACCAAGATGACCAGCAAGCTGTTACGCAAGGAGTCCAAACTCCGCAAGAAGCTGGAAGCAGCAGGAATCCACTACGACTTCCCGGGATTTGTGAGTGTTTTAGTTTTTATTTGGCTGCTTTTTTACTCCATTTCAGAGAAGAAAGATTTCGGTTTAGGAACTGAAACAGCTTCAGAAAATCTGAGGATCCATCAGAGTTCTGACACCTGAGAGACGCATCAGGTTTTTCTCTTCCCAGCTGCACATTGACACACAAACCAGAAATGATGTCTGTCATGTTCAATTTCAGGTTTTCTTTTCCAGGCTGCTCAGAAGAAGTCGTTGTCATCGTCGTCTTCTGATGCCGCGAACACGTCTTCGTGCAGTGATGTAAGGACACTTCACATGAATGTTCTGGCCCAGGAGGTCTGGCGCTGTCGGGTTGGAGAACTGGGTCATTAGTACCATGTAAAGTTGATATTTGAAGAAATGTGTAAGGAGATTAATGTCTTCCGTTCCACTGCAGGACACCACGCCCATCTGCACGCCGTCCTTTATGGAGAAGAGAAAGTCGATGGTCGTGGATGATGAAGATTCAGACGATGAGGTTATCGTTAACATGCCGGTTGTAGAGCAGGATGACGACTGCTTTATGGTTGAAGATGAGGATGAAGAGACACGATGAAGGTCTTCAGTGTGGGATCATGACGCGGACTTTGAGAGCAGAACTGGACAGAATAAACGTTCTGTGTTGACCTTCAGACAGAACCTTGAAGGTGTAGAAACACCTGTCCTCGAATCAGAGGGTTTCAATTTTGTGTTTTATTATGTTTCTATCAAAAAAAAGAGAATTTATTCCAGGATCCAGACTTCAGTTCAGACCTGGACTTTCTTTATTCTACAAGAAGAATCATTAAAACTCAGTTTATTATATTTTAAAAGGTTCTTTGTAAGGTGTCAGTCAGTAAAACCAGTCTGGATGCTGCAGGACCCGGACTCTGAACAAACTCAATAAAGGTTTCACAAATTCCTGACCCTGTTTTTAACACCTTCGTATTAACCAGAAGCTCCGCCCACTTTGCTGCTTCCAGTATCATCAGAGCTTTTCTGCCTTTAATTAACGGAACAAGTCTGAGATGAACACATACATGTGTCGCTCCTCAGAGCGTCATCTGACTGCTTTAACAGGAAACTAATACGGCGTAACACGTCATGATGTCATGACATACATGCTTACAATGTAATGTTGACATGAAGAATGAGACAACGTGATGATGTCATCATTTTAACATGTCAATAACGTGACATTGTGTTAACATGTCAGTAATGTGACATGTTAACGTGTCGTCATGTTAACATGTCACATTACTGACATGTTAACATGACGACATGTTACTGACATGTTAACATGACACGTTACTGACATGTTAACATGTCAATAACGTGACATTGTGTTAACATGTCAGTAATGTGACATGTTAACATGTCATTAACGTGTCGTCATGTTAACATGTCAGTAACGTGTCGTCATGTTAACATGTCAGTAACGTGTCATGTTAACATGACAGTAACGTGTCATGTTAACATGACAGTAACGTGTCGTCATGTTAACATGTCAGTAACGTGTCGTCATGTTAACATGTCAGTAACGTGTCATGTTAACATGACAGTAACGTGACATGTTAACATGACAGTAACGTGTCGTCATGTTAACATGTCAGTAACGTGTCGTCATGTTAACATGTCAGTAACGTGTCATGTTAACATGACAGTAACGTGTCATGTTAACATGTCAGTAATGTGACATGTTAACATGTCAGTAACGTGTCGTCATGTTAACATGTCAGTAATGTGTCGTCATGTTAACATGACAGTAACGTGTCATGTTAACATGTCAGTAACGTGTCGTCATGTTAACATGTCAGTAATGTGTCGTCATGTTAACATGTCAGTAACGTGTCATGTTAACATGTCAGTAACGTGTCATGTTAACATGTCAGTAACGTGTCGTCATGTTAACATGTCAGTAACGTGTCGTCATGTTAACATGTCAGTAACGTGTCATGTTAACATGTCAGTAATGTGTCGTCATGTTAACATGTCAGTAACGTGTCGTCATGTTAACATGTCAGTAACGTGTCGTCATGTTAACATGTCAGTAACGTGTCATGTTAACATGTCAGTAACGTGTCATGTTAACATGACAGTAACGTGACATGAGATAATCTCTACACCTGTGAAGCTGAAAACATTGATTACCTGATTCTAGTCTGATTGAAACATTAAAGAATGAATGTGTCATTGTTTTCATAGAGCTCATCATGTTCAGAGTCTTTTTGACTAAACGGGTCAAGGCTGCTGCACGCATGTTTCTGATCTCTATTAGCTGCAGGTGGTCAAGGTGTCCCTGCTGTCCTGCGTCCATCAACCAAAGCTTTACCGTGGACCACAGAGCGATGGAAGAAGGATCTGTCCTGATTTTGGTTTCATTGTGGGAAGAAGATGAGCAGTGAAATGCTATGGACTGCTGGGGAACCCAAGGAACCCGGAATCCTTCCATGCCCTTAACACTCTTGTTGCATCAGGACTCACACTGGGGTCTTCTGGTCTGGTTTTTGTCAAGTAGATTACATATTTTGCTTTAATAAGAATTTAAAAGTGATGTATAGATCAGAAACAATCAAAAACTTTACATCAACATGTTCAGATGTTTGAGTTCATACACAACTAAAACATGGAGTTTGTTAGAAACGTTCATGAAGTTGTTCATGACCTGATGAAGAATCCTGAAGGAACAACGTGTCAGACCTGA
>SSNP01000087.1:1921815-1953887 GCA_006937955.1 Pachypanchax playfairii
CATGTTAACATGTCAGTAACGTGTCGTCATGTTAACATGTCAGTAATGTGTCGTCATGTTAACATGACAGTAACGTGTCATGTTAACATGTCAGTAACGTGTAATGTTAACATGTCAGTAACGTGTCATGTTAACATGTCAGTAACGTGTCGTCATGTTAACATGTCAGTAACGTGTCGTCATGTTAACATGTCACATTACTGACATGTTAACATGACGACATGTTACTGACATGTTAACATGACACGTTACTGACATGTTAACATGTCAATAACGTGACATTGTGTTAACATGTCAGTAATGTGACATGTTAACATGTCATTAACGTGTCGTCATGTTAACATGTCAGTAACGTGTCGTCATGTTAACATGTCAGTAACGTGTCATGTTAACATGACAGTAACGTGTCATGTTAACATGACAGTAACGTGTCGTCATGTTAACATGTCAGTAACGTGTCGTCATGTTAACATGTCAGTAACGTGTCATGTTAACATGACAGTAACGTGACATGTTAACATGTCAGTAACGTGTCGTCATGTTAACATGTCAGTAATGTGTCGTCATGTTAACATGACAGTAACGTGTCATGTTAACATGTCAGTAATGTGTCGTCATGTTAACATGACAGTAACGTGTCATGTTAACATGTCAGTAATGTGTCGTCATGTTAACATGACAGTAACGTGTCATGTTAACATGTCAGTAACGTGTCGTCATGTTAACATGTCAGTAATGTGTCGTCATGTTAACATGACAGTAACGTGTCATGTTAACATGTCAGTAATGTGACATGTTAACATGTCAGTAATGTGTCGTCATGTTAACATGTCAGTAACGTGTCGTCATGTTAACATGTCAGTAACGTGTCGTCATGTTAACATGTCAGTAACGTGTCATGTTAACATGTCAGTAACGTGTCATGTTAACATGTCAGTAACGTGTCATGTTAACATGTCAGTAATGTGTCGTCATGTTAACATGACAGTAACGTGTCATGTTAACATGTCAGTAATGTGACATGTTAACATGTCAGTAATGTGTCGTAATGTTAACATGTCAGTAACGTGTCGTCATGTTAACATGTCAGTAACGTGTCGTCATGTTAACATGTCAGTAACGTGTCATGTTAACATGTCAGTAACGTGTCATGTTAACATGACAGTAACGTGACATGTTAACATGTCAGTAACGTGTCGTCATGTTAACATGTCAGTAACGTGTCATGTTAACATGTCAGTAACGTGTCATGTTAACATGTCAGTAACGTGTCATGTTAACATGTCAGTAACGTGTCATGTTAACATGACAGTAACGTGTCATGTTAACATGTCAGTAATGTGACATGTTAACATGTCAGTAATGTGTCGTCATGTTAACATGTCAGTAACGTGTCGTCATGTTAACATGTCAGTAATGTGTCGTCATGTTAACATGTCAGTAACGTGTCGTCATGTTAACATGTCAGTAACGTGTCATGTTAACATGTCAGTAACGTGTCATGTTAACATGTCAGTAATGTGACATGTTAACATGTCAGTAATGTGTCGTCATGTTAACATGTCAGTAACGTGTCGTCATGTTAACATGTCAGTAACTGTGTCATGTTAACATGTCAGTAACGTGTCGTCATGTTAACATGTCAGTAACGTGTCGTCATGTTAACATGTCAGTAACGTGTCGTCATGTTAACATGTCAGTAACGTGTCATGTTAACATGTCAGTAACGTGTCATGTTAACATGTCAGTAACGTGTCATGTTAACATGTCAGTAACGTGTCATGTTAACATGACAGTAACGTGACATGAGATAATCTCTACACCTGTGAAGCTGAAAACATTGATTACCTGATTCTAGTCTGATTGAAACATTAAAGAATGAATGTGTCATTGTTTTCGTAGAGCTCATCATGTTCAGAGTCTTTTTGACTAAACGGGTCAAGGCTGCTGCACGCATGTTTCTGATCTCTATTAGCTGCAGGTGGTCAAGGTGTCCCTGCTGTCCTGCGTCCATCAACCAAAGCTTTACCGTGGACCACAGAGCGATGGAAGAAGGATCTGTCCTGATTTTGGTTTCATTGTGGGAAGAAGATGAGCAGTGAAATGCTATGGACTGCTGGGGAACCCAAGGAACCCGGAATCCTTCCATGCCCTTAACACTCTTGTTGCATCAGGACTCACACTGGGGTCTTCTGGTCTGGTTTTTGTCAAGTAGATTACATATTTTGCTTTAATAAGAATTTAAAAGTGATGTATAGATCAGAAACAATCAAAAACTTTACATCAACATGTTCAGATGTTTGAGTTCATACACAACTAAAACATGGAGTTTGTTAGAAACGTTCATGAAGTTGTTCATGACCTGATGAAGAATCCTGAAGGAACAACGTGTCAGACCTGAAACATTCATGTTAATGGTTCATGAACGTCACGGTGATTCAACAAGTGTCTGAAGTAGGTGAAATAACATCCAGCACCTGGACCGTCAGCACTGGAGCCCCCCAGGGATGTTATCTGTCCCCCCCGGGATGTGTCCTGCTCCCCCTGAGACATGTTCTGGTCCCCAAGGAATGTGTCCTGTCCCCCAGGGATATGACCTGTCCCCTTGGGATGTGACCTGTCCCCCAGGGATATGACCTGTCCCCTTGGGATGTGACCTGTCCCCCAGGGATATGACCTGTCCCCTTGGGATGTGACCTGTCCTCCCAGGGATGTGTCCTGTCCCCCTGCTATTCTCCCTCTACACCAACGGCTGCTCCCCCAGCGACACATCTGTTAAACTCCTGAAGTTTGCAGACATCACTATGGTCATCGTCCTCATCAGGGACTGAGACAAGTCTGCTTACAGACAGGAAGTGGACCAGCTGGTCCTCTGGTGCAGTCAGAACCATCTAGAGCTCAACACTCTAAAAACTGTGGAGATAACCCTCCACCATGGACTCCTCCATCCAGGACCTGTACCCTCCATCCAGGATCTGTACCCCTCCATCCAGGACCTGTACCCCTCCATCCAAGATCTGTACCCCTCCATCCAGGACCTGTACCCCTCCATCCAAGATCTGTACCCCTCCATCCAGGACCTGCACCCCTCCATCCAAGATCTGTACCCCTCCATCCAGGACCTGTACCCCTCCATCCAAGATCTGTACCCCTCCATCCAGGACCTGTACCCTCCATCCAGGATCTGCACCCCTCCATCCAGGACCTGCACCCCTCCATCCAAGATCTGTACCCCTCCATCCAAGATCTGTACCCCTCCATCCAGGATCTAGACTCCTTCCAGACTGTCACCATGTAAAACAAACATGTTTAATTAAGAAATAACTTCTTCTCTCATGAAATAATCAGATTTTATCTGTATAAACAGCTTCAAACACCAATCAGACATTTATGGTGGAGGAGGATGCTGAATGTGCTGTCTGTCTTCAATGTCTCATAATGTCTCTTTACACTTACATGTTGAGAACCAGACCTTGTACTGGATCAGACAAACCTGGTTCTGGTTGTGATTGAAAGTTGAGCACACCTGTAGGATGCACCAATGACCGGCAGGTGTCGCCCGAGCTCCAGTTCTCCTGGTTTTTCCATGCGACAATTTTCCAAGTGCCAACATCATCTGTGGATCTACTGCGCATGCGCACGACGATCCCCATTCTTGTCCTTCAGGCAGCATTCCGGGTGGAGGGGGGCGATAGAAAGACACATAGTGGAGATTAGAGGCCGTAAACGGAGTATTTACTCAAATAAACATTGAGTTTCATGTCCGAACAGCTGGATATGGTGAGTTGAACTGATGGAGCTGATGGCTGATGCATCCGCGGCTCTACGTCTTCTTCTACACTTTCCTTCTTTGTGCTCTGAACTGACGTTTCATTGAAAGGCTTCGCTAGCTTTAGCTTTAATTGTCTTCATTTCACCAGCAGACCTGGTGAAATCATGATTTCTATGTTCTAGAGTTTAAAGAAAGCAGCGGGAGGTTTTCAGAACAGATCCAGGATCAGGTTTTTATTAGTTAGCGGAGTCTGGAAGCTGCTAACTGGAGCTAATCCTGCACAAAGCAGAGGGAGGTGGGTTCTTCATCTCCAAGGCTTTTAATCAGGATGGAATACAATCATCTGCTCTTACAATGACCTCAAACACTCAACATGTCACAACATGTCTGCTAAAAACCTGCTGATCACATGTATCGATCATCTGCAACATGTTCGATCACTGTTCATTTGCTTTGTAAAGTTTGACTTTCAAAGAATCTTTCTTCCTTTCTATCTGTCTGTCTCCCTGTCTGTCTCTCTACCTGTCTCCCTACCTGTCTGTCTTCCTGTCTCCTTGTCTATCTCCCTGCCTAGCTGCCCGTCTGTCTCCCTGTCTATCTCTCTCCCTCCCTACCTGCTTGTCTGTCTCCCTACCTGACTTTCTCCCTGTCTGCCTGACTGTCTGTCTGTCTATCTCCCTGCCCGTCTGTCTCCCTGTCTATCTCTCTCCCTCCCTACCTGACTTTCTCCCTGTCTGCCTGACTGTCTGTCTGTCTATCTCCCTGCCCGTCTGTCTCTCTACCTGTTTGTTTGTCTATCTATCTCCCTGCCTCCCTACCCGCCTCTCTGTCTTTCTGTCTCCCTCTCTGCCTGTCTGTCTCTCTACCTGTCTGTCTGTTTAAGGAAAATAAAGAGAGGTTATTGATGGTTCTGTATTTGCTGTTTGGCTCCTCCTTGTTGTGGTTTTGGTTGTGGAACTGGTGGATAGAACGTTCCTTTAAGGTTCTTTAAAGGTTCTGGTCTGTCCGTGTTGCTGACTCATGTTTTTAAGTTTTGCAGAACTTTGTTGTGGAAACAGTTTTTATGGATGTTTCTCTCAGCCTCACACTGACTGTGTTCTGTTTTAATCATCCAGGAGAACTCGTAACAGATGCAGGAACAAGCCATGAAGACCTGATCTAACCTTCTCCATCCATCTCCATTTGCTGCCCTGCAAGTCCAGCCCCCCCGCTGTGGTTTGGCTCAGCCGCCGAGACAAGAAGTAGGATCTAATAGTGAACTATCCCAGCTGCCGTCCCGACACTCACATGCTGCATTGCTGTCATTCCGTGATCCATGCTGCATCTCACACAGAGGCACAGCCATTAGCAAGCTAACAAGCTAACAGGTAGCGTCAGCAGCGGCCTGTCAGGCGGCGAGACAGTGAGAGGTCTCTGTGCACGCTGGCCTCTTCAGCCTCTACAGGTGAGACCTGAAAGTCCCTCTGGCTGCTCTGAGGGATTGTTGCTCATCAGAATCAGATAGACTGAAGAACGCTGAGAGGGTGGGCAGGATGATGGAGCCCAGCGTGGAGAACTGCCTGGCCCAGGTTCTACAGAAGGATGTGGGCCGACGGCTGCAGGTGGGTCAAGAGGTCATCGATTACATTTTGGACAGAGACAAGTCCCACGACTTGGAGCAGGACCAGACGGCATTGGACAAGATGGTTGATGGCATTGCCAGCTCCTGGGTCAACTCCAGCAACTTTAAGGTAAATCCAACCAGCAGTAGATCTGCACTCACCTGCATCACACACATCCCAGGTGCTTCACACTTCCTGTCTAGTACTTTCTCCACTCAGGTGTGTCTGTCAATCATTTTGCCCACAGAAACAACTCATGCTCCTCCCACTGACACTCAGAGCTCAGCTCAGTCTGTTTATCCAGTCCAAAGGTCAAAGTTCACTCCCATTTTACACGCAGTGAACACGTGATGTCACACCATACAGAAAGCATGTGATGTCAAAGTTACCTGATCCGGAGGAACAATTATCTGGTTTTTACCTGTCAGATAAAGAACATGTTAGAGACAGAACAGGATCTTCATCAGCTCCTCAGCAGGAGTTCCGTCAGGTGTTTCTGGAGCATACAGGTGTGTGTTAACATAACACCAAGCAGGAGACACATCAGCAGAGACCTGAGACCTGCTGCCATTCATCGGGACAGAGTCAAAGGTCAGTTCCAAACTGTCCATCAGATTGTTCACAAGTAGAAAATCTTAGAGACAGCTGTCAGTCTTCTCAGGAGTGGACGTCTCACAGGTGAACTCAGAGGTCAGACAGGTGTGTCTGTTTTAGGTCCAGTTTAATGATGAGTCACAGGTTGCTTTGCATTGGATGAGATCCAGAGGTGCATCTCATCTGGATCCTAGCAGGAACTAGAGGCATGACAGCATCACTGCAGATGCTGCGTCCAAGCTGTCCAAGTTGTCCAAGCGGTCCAGAGAGAGGAATGTTCTCAGTGCTGGAGACCCATCAGATATTGTCCTATTCAAGACAGAACCAGGTTCTAAAGGGTCCTGGTGGGCTTTTCTTCATCTGAGCTGAATCCCAACTCAAGCTGAAAGACACCTGAAGGCTCTACCTGCTGCTTCCTGTGTGAACTGGAACCCGTTTCCAGGCAGGTTTAAGCTCCTCCTCCTTCTTCTTCTTCTCTGGTTGGTGGTGTACAACTCCTTAGTTTCTTCTAGGACAGCGTTTATCTGGCCCTGAGTCAGTACATCAACACTTCCTCTAAACCAGAACCAAACCCAACCTCACAGATCCACATGGAACTCTGTGTAAACCAGGAAGACTTGGTTCTGATCCGTCAGGTTCCATCCTGTAAACGAGCAGCGTGAGATGATCCGTGTTTTAAACATGTTCAATCAGCAGCTCAGACATCACGGCTCCCCGGCAACTAACGTGGAAACTATGTAGCCTGAGAGACGAAGTCACCATACATGGACGTGTGTGTCCCACACACACACATGGACACACACACACACACACCCACAAGTGTGTTTTGGTATCCTTATGGGGACCGTCCATTGACTTCCATTGATTTTAGTAACTAGATTTATACCTAACCCAAACCCTTTTCCTAACCTTAACCATTACTGATCTATAACTAACCCTAAGACTAACTAAAACTCTGTTCACACCATACCTATAAACCTAACCCCTAACCCTAAAAAGGGGAGTCCCCCTCATGGGGACCAGGCTTCGGTCCCCACAAGAACCCTCGGACCCCAGAAAGATAGTAAAAGTCAGGAAACGGGTCCCCAGGAGGTCAGAAATACAAACCCACACACACACACACACACACACACACACACACACACACACACACACACACTATCCACCTTTCTGAGGTGTATCAGAACTTGTAACTGAATCAGCTGTTGTGTCTGGAGCAGATTGGACCTCCTGTCTGAGTCTGACCTGTTTATCGCTACCTGCGTTAACCGAACGGCGAGCAGAACATCACAGAACACGTCACGCTCCACCTGGAAACAGGTTTCTCTTCTGTCAGCGATGATGCAGCTGCCAGCACAAACAACCCTTCCAGACCACAGACATGAATAAAATCTGCTCGTCTCCGCCTTCTTCTGATGAAAGCTTTGAGATCCCGTTCACAGGAGTCGCCATGTTAAAGCGACGGGACTGAAAGTCCCGCCCACTTTACAGCTCAGAATCTTAGAATGAAATTAAAGCTCAACATATAAGAATAAAGAGTAGATGAATCAACAAGTCGACACCTTAAGAAATGATCCGAGGTGTGTTTTTATTTTGCGTCCTTCTTGTTTCTGGTTTTGTTTTTTACACTGTATACATTTCCATCTGATTTTATTAAAAGGCTGGATCAGAACTGTGGGCGGAGACTGTGTGTTGATGGTTCTGTTGAAGGAAAACGTGGCGTTCAGTTGGGGCCTGTTGTTCAGAAAGCAGCATCTTCTGGTGCTGACGTCATTCTACACAATCAGCTGACTCGTCTGGCACGTGTATAGAGCCTTTCAGGTGGCTCGACTCTGTTTGAACATCACTTCCAGTATTCAGAGCGTAAACCGGAGCCGACAGCCTGAACTGATTCAGTCAGAATCTGAAGGAGAGGCCAGGTGACATGATGGGGGGGGGTCAGACGTGTCGTCAATACTCCAAGTGTTTCCTGAACTCAGAGAGAGTAACTCTGATGGCGTTTGTATGTTGAACTTTAGTTTAACTCAGTGGAAACAGAGAAAATGATTTAAAACATCTGGAGAAAAACAGATTACTTCTTGATGGTTGATGTGCTCACCTGAGATCACGCAACACATTCATGACCTGTTCTCTGTAGAGCTGTCACCTGCAGCGAGTGACCTGCGTGTGACCTGAGCGACTAGTGCATGACATGTATGTGACCTGCACGTTATATCATTACAAACAGCTTATAGAAGGCAGACATGACGTCTTACAGAAACTAACCTGGTTTCCAGGTGTTTGTTGTACCTGTAACTTTGAGAGTAACTTGTGGTTGGACTGGATTGACGGGCTGATGTTACACCTGAGTCAGCGTCCTTCTCATGGAACTCTGTGATGCTGCAGCGAGTCTCGTGGTCTCTGAGCTGACATCACTGCAGCATCCACTGATTACATCAGCATGCAGTCAGCCTGTCCAATCAGAATCCACTGTGGCTCGTCCTCAGTCTGCACCTGTCGGGGTGGACACCTAGAAACCATCAGAACTCCTCATTCCCCTTAGACAGAAGGATGTTTTAAAGAGCTGCAGTTTGACCTGATTGTTCTGATGTTACTTCAGGAACCAGTGAAATAAAGAGTTGATTAAAAGCTCGTTAGCCTAATTGATTTATCACTTCAGAGCTTCACCACATTCTTTCTGCTGTTTCTCTTGTTGTTTAAGTCCAAGTGCAGTTTGTAATCAGGAATGTTGCTCATTAATGTGCCTGATGATGTCGAACTGCGAAGCAGAAGAATCTGAATCTTTAGGAACATTTTACAGTTCCTGTGTATTGATCACATTGTTGCTGTTTACGCTTCTTGTTTGGGTTTCAGGGTGTTTTTGAATCTGTTTTTAGTTACTCGCCTTTTGGCAAGCGGGACTCACGAGCACTTTGGCTCCCGTCACGGCCCGTCCCGTGGTTACCGTCTGATGGGTCTCGTCTCCACCTCTAGGACATGCTGGGACTGAGACATGGTGGTGGTTCTGCTGAGATGAAAGCAGAAGTATTTCTCTGTTATGCATTTGATAGTTGAAACACTTGATCCATCAAACGGCATGTAAACCTGTTATTTCCTCACATTCAGCAGAGCGTTGGACGAGTTCATGATGTGAAAAACCCAAAACCTCAACTCAGTTCCTTCAAACAGGACGATGTCACATATTAACACGCCTATACAGCAATTTGTCTCACAAATCTAGATCTTTGGGCAATTTGTGTAAGTCTGGCCTGAGTGTAGCACAATGACGCTGACGGTCCGCCATGTTTGCTACTAAACAACTTAGCTAACTTTGCAGGTGTGGTCTCAACTGTGAACTGCTTTTTGTTTTTTTGCATTCTGCTTTTTAAAATTTGACTTCTTTGTTTATTTATTGTATTTTATTTACATTCATACTTTTTATTGTGTCATTGTAATTGTTTATGTTTTTAATTTGTTTTTACTCTGTGAAGCACTTTGGGAAGTGTTACTGTTGTAAATGTGCCATACAAATAAATTTTACTTTGACCTGATGAATACTAATGAGCAGAATGTGTGACATCACACTGACAGGATTTTCAAACTGATTCCTACACCTGCCTCCTGTCAGTGAAAAAGACAGACAAGTTATTGTGCAGTTACACCCAGTACTAAACCAAGAACAAAATATTCAACATAAAACTCATAACAAAAAACATTAAGAATTGAGTCATTTTCAGAGAGTCCACCAGGTGGCAGCAGAGGTTTCACATGGTTATTAGTTAAAATCAATCATGAACACGTTTCTTAAAAAGGGCCACGTGCACTGAAGCAGTCAGGTGTTGCTCATGTGTTGTTTTTATCAGAGAAAGTCATGGAGCAGCTTCTCTGAGGAGAAAACAGCCTGCAGTCGAGGTTCAGGGCTGAAATGTCCTTTTACAGTTTGTTTGTTTATAGATGAATGTTTTAAAAAAGAGAGAGACCAGTCTCATTTCAGAAAACACCAGAAACCTGATGATAAAATCTTTAACAAGTGCTGCCTCTAACACTTAGGATAAGAACATCTCACTGTGACCTGTTCAGGGTTCTGAACGGACACGAGTCCAGGTGACTGCAGCTCTGTGGATCCTCAAGGCTCTGTCCTCGGTTCTGCCATGTTTTTATTGTTTATGTTGTCCTTCACGTCCACCTACAGCTGATATGTTACATATGTTTGCTTGTCATATGTGTAGGTGGCTCTGCTGGGTTTGGACCTCCTGTCTGCCTTAGTGACGAGGTTACAGGACAGGTTCAGAGCTCAGGTGGGAACAGGTAAGACTCTGCTTCAGACTCTTAAAGCTTTTTGTTGTGATGAAGAGTAGGGGTGTAACGGTACACAAAAATCCCGGTTTGGTACGTATCTCGGTTTTGAGGTCACGGTTCGGTTCATTTTCAGTACAGTAAGTGGAAAAAAACCCAAAAAACAATTCTTTTTTAAATTTTCAACTTTTGTAAACAACGATTTATATATTTTCTTATAAGAATGAAACATTAAAAAATAAGAAAACATATAAAAATACCAATAAAAAACAATACAGCTTAACTTACCAAACAGGACAACTTATAGATAAAGGAGGGTGTTCAAGCTCCGGCTTGTTTATATCAACCATGACGTCTGCCAGAGAAAAATAAAAAACCTCACGCGGGAGTCCGGTGCTGACGACAAACTTCCAGTCTGACACTGAAGATTCTCCGCAAGCAAAACAAGCCTGTTAACCATGCTGTTAACTAGCTATAATTGGATCAGTGAACATCTGCATCATACCAGCAGCCCAGTACCGAAACGGTTCGTATGAATGCGTGTTCTGTTACACCTCTCAGCGTCCGTGTGGAAACTCGCCTGGAAACCTACTTCCGCTGCGCTTAATATCACACTAAAATAAATGTATGAAAAAAAGGAACCGAAACGGTACGCAAGTGGACCGAACCAAACGGGCTGAACCGAACGGTTCAATACATTCCCGTAAACCGTTACACCCCATATGAAGAGTTTTTCTCTCACCTGTATGTTTACCTGTTTACACATTCTGTGTTGGAACTTATAAAAGTGGAGTCAGTGTGTGTTTTTGAGGAAGACTGATTTAAACACCAGCCCATCTAACAGAGTCTTCATTCCACTTAACAAGGTTGTTTTACTGAGACAGTCTTGTTTTCAGTTCTGCCTAGCCTCATCGATCGACTGGGAGATGCCAAAGACCAGGTTCGAGAACAAGATCTAACTTTGCTGCTAAAGATCATGGAACAAGCTGCTTCACCACAGGTACCTGCTTCAGTCGGCGCTCCTCTGTCAACCAGACATTTTCAGTAAACATGTTCACAATCTGAGCTCACGAAACAGCAACTTATTTTTAAACCTAAAGATTCCATTTCATACACATTTCAGGATTTTGTGGTTATTTCTTAAGTATTAACCAGTAATATGAAACATTTTATATCTAAAAAACGTCAGGAAACACTGATTAACAGACCTTTCAATCTGTCTGCGTGAAGATTCGTCTGGTTCCGTCAGGCTTCGGGCAGCAGCTCATTAATATTCATTATTTGAATTTGCTGGACTCTGACTGGCTAACAAACTAGCCTATGAGAGCAAGGTATACTGTTTCCTGCCCCGCTGTGCATGGCAACATCAGACGTCATGTCTTCCTGTTTGCTACATCTTGTGCTAACAGCTTTTAGCCAGCAGCATGCTAGGTGTGGTTTCAACTGCGGGAGCTGATAAATACTAACGAACAAAGGAGTTGTGATGAAACAGATACAGGCCGTTCGGACTCGGGAGAACTCGGGTTTTATCACCACCTGCGTAGTTTGAGAGATTAAAACTGAAAGAGAAGTTATTGACCTGTTTCACCCACTATGAAGGTAAGAACACCTGTGGAGGGAAGGGCCTCTTTAAGGTCAGAAATTCCTCAGGTTTTGGTCAGATCCTCCGTCAGTCTGAGGGTTTTGGTCAGACCCTCCGTCAGTCTGAGGGTTTTGGTCAGACCCTCCGTCAGTCTGAGGGTTTTGGTCAGATCCTCCGTCAGTCTGAGGGTTTTGGTCAGATCCTCCGTCAGTCTGAGGGTTTTGGTCAGATCCTCCGTCAGTCTGAGGGTTTTGGCTCTTTGATTTTGAGGTTGAGTGAAGATGGATGCTCCTCGTCCGTCCCTCAAGGCTCAGATCTCCTGTGTTTGTGTTTCAGTATGTTTGGGATCGCATGTTGGGAGGCTTCAAACATAAAAACAACAGGACCAGAGAAGGAGTGTGCCTTTGTCTCATAGCCACGCTGAACACGTGAGCCCACACATTTCATCACTAATGTTCATTTATCCACGTAAAACATGACAGATCCGTCCTTTAACTGGGACGGAGTTCATTCACATGTAAAGCTGAGCTGTCACACCTATTATCACACCTGATACCACACCTGTTATCACACCTAATACCACACCTGTTATCACACCTGATATCACACCTAATTTCACACCTGTTATCACACCTGATACCACACCAGATACCACTCCTGATATCACTCCTGATATCACACCTGATACCACACCTGATATCACACCTGATACCACACCTGATACCACACCTGATACCACACCTGATATCACACCTGTTATCACACCTAATACCACACCTGTTATCACACCTGATACCACACCTGATATCACACCTGATACCACACCTGATATCACACCTGATACCACACCTGTTATCACACCTGATATCATACTTGTTATCACATCTATTATCACACCAATTATATACACCTGATACCACACCTGTTATCACACCTATTATCACACCTGATATCACACCTAATACCACACCTGATACCACACCTGTTATCACACCTAATACCACACCTGTTATCACACCTAATACCACACCTGTTATCACACCTGATATCACACCTGTTATCACACCTGATACCACACCTGTTATCACACCTGATATCATACTTGTTATCACATCTATTATCACACCAATTATATACACCTGATATCACATTTATTATCACACCTACTATTACCCCTTATATCACACCTATTATCACTCCTGATATCACACCTGATACCACACCTGATATCACACCTGATACCACACCTGATACCACACCTGATATCACACCTGATACCACACCTGATACCACACCTGATACCACACCTGTTATCACACCTGATATCATACTTGTTATCACATCTATTATCACACCAATTATATACACCTGATACCACACCTGTTATCACACCTATTATCACACCTGATATCACACCTAATACCACACCTGATACCACACCTGTTATCACACCTAATACCACACCTGTTATCACACCTGATATCACACCTGTTATCACACCTGATACCACACCTGTTATCACACCTGATATCATACTTGTTATCACATCTATTATCACACCAATTATATACACCTGATATCACATTTATTATCACACCTACTATTACCCCTTATATCACACCTATTATCACTCCTTATATCACACCTGATATCACACCTATTATCACACCTGATATCACACCTGATATCACACCTATTATCACACCTGACATCACACATGATGGGTCTCAGTTTGAACTCTCTGACTGGACTTTTTTCCAGATGTTTGGACACTCATCTGCTTTTACTGAGCTCAGTCTGTTGTTGTTTCAGATATGGAGCTCAAGGCCTGACGTTAAGTAAAATAGTTCCTCACATCTGTAACCTGCTGGGTGATCCAACCAGTCAGGTAAACCTGCCTCAATCACCTGTTTTCTGTCTTAAATCAGCTCATAAGACTCAGTCTTCAAACAAATCAATATTATCCAGTAATAATATTTGATACGACTGACTGTAAGAACAATTTTTATATTTATCTTCAACACTTCAGATGAAGTGACTCACGCTCCATGTTTGTTACTTAAAAACACATTTACAGTTTTTATGTATTTAGTGTTTATGGTTTTATTTTGTTACATTTAGAAAACGGCTCATTTTAATAAAGATTTGCTTGATCGTCAGGTCCGAGACGGCGCCATGAGTTGTTTGGTGGAAATCTACAGACACGTGGGGGAGCGAGTGAGGCTGGACCTCAGCAAGAAGGGCCTTCCTCAGTCACGGTACGACCAACTGAAACTACCAGAAATATGACGTCTGTTTCACCTCCTGTCTCACTGCACTATGAAGAGGATTCTGCACGCGCACACACACGTCAGCATGCATGTGATGCAGACCTCGCTAATGGCCTCCCTCTAGTGGAGACTTTAGTTACTGCAGTTAAAAACTAAAAGTTTGGCTGTTTAATAAACATCAATATTTACAATTAAACTAGAAAATCCCTGGTAGATCTCAGCCCTCCATCAGGCACCTCGGTTCACCTCATACTGTCATTTACACTAAAAATAACAGTCTCACCTTTGTTGTATCAACATAATCAGATTCTCTGACCATTAAAACACATTTAGTAGTTGGATTAACATTGATCTCATTATTAGTTCAGTAGTTATTCATGAAAATCACTTTTTCAGTGATGGAGGTTTTCATTTGGATGGAGCTCCAGATCTTTTGAAGGAACATCAGATCTGTTCCACGCGTCTGATTCTAGAATCTCGACTATCTGTTGATGTTTGTTGCAGGTTTATAACATCATTTGTTCTATTACAGAGCTAAAAAAATCTGAAGGTTTAATATTCTATTCTTTTGTGGATCAGAGTATCTGGACTTTTGTAACAATCCAGATTAGTCCTTATTATCATGTAGAACCTATTGGAAACTCTGTATATGTATCATATATCATCCAGGTTTATTGTGGAGTTCCATGTAGATTTTAAATACAGCTTCTATGTTCACGATGATGAAGAATCCTTAAAAACATTCCTGATCCAGATGTTGATCCAGGTAGGAACAGTTAGAGGGACAGTCAGAGGGACAGTCAGAGAGACAGTCAGAGGGACAGTCAGAGGGACATTCAGAGGGACAGTCAGAGAGACAATCAGAGGGACAGTCAGATCCTGGTGAAACAAACTTCTGGTGGAGGTCATGAAACAGAGTCCTAACATAAAACCCGTTTGATGTTTAAACCAGGTCCGGTTCTGTTTGTAAATGTTATTTAACTCACATCAGTGAACTGAAGAAACTTTGTAATTTGTTTATTTCTCTGCTTCTTGTTTTAGGTTGAATGTAATCTTCAGTAAATTTGATGAAGTCCAAAGATCCGGGAACATGATCTCGTCCTCCTGCTCAGGTGAGTTCTGGTTCTGTTTCGTTTCCTCTGATGATCAGAAGATCTGAGATGTTCTGAATGTTTCCGTATAAACTGGAGACAATCAGCAGAGTCCTTCGACTCTGGTCTCTGTGTGTGTTCAGGACCTGGTTGTGGTGTTGGAGTTGGGCAGGTGTGGTGTTTTAAAGATTCCATTTCACACAATTTCAGGATTTTCAGGACAGCAGCTTGTTCATATTTATTATTTGAATTTGCTGGACTCTGATTGGCTAACAAACTAGCCTATGAGAGCAAGGTATACTGTTTCCTGCCCCGCTGCACACGGTAACACCAGACGTCATGTCTTCCTGTTTGATACGTCTTATGCTAACAGCTTTTAGCCAGCAGCATGCTAGGCGTTATGCTAATAGCTTTTAGCCAGCAGCATGCTAGGCATTATGCTAACAGCTTTTAGCCAGCAGCATGCTAGGCGTGGTTTCAACTGCAGGAGCTGATGAATACTAAATAACAAAGGAGTTGTGATGAAACAGATACAGGTCGTTAGAACTCGGGTTTTATCACCACCTTCGTAGTTTGAGAGATTAAAACTGAAAGAGAAGTTGTTGACCTGTTTTCACACCCACTATGAAGGTAAGAACACCTGTGGAGCTAAAATATTCAACAGAAACCTCAGAAAAACTGTTTTTAATGGAATGGAGTCTTTAAGGTAAAAACCACACCCCTAAATCCTCGTAGGTTAGAAGGGACTTGTTGAAATCCTCCTGAACTCGGTGGTGTTTGAAAGGTCTCTGCTGTCAGCTGGAAACTCTGTTTGGGTCACAGAACTTTGGACTGTGATCCAGACTCGGATATTTAGAAAACAAGCGACGGATCTAGTTTCCAGGATCACGTCACGTATCCAAACCTTCACTGTTTGGTCTTTAACCCGGCAGGTCTGTCAGACCTTCAAGTCAAGTCAAGTTTATTTATAAATCACATTTAAAAACAACCAAGGCTGACCAAAGTGCTGTACAGTGACAAGAAAAACAATAAAACAACATCAACAGAATAAAAGCTCTAAAATACATAAAACAACCAAATTAAACCTTGTTAAAAGCCAATGAGAAGAGGTGGTTTTCAGAGCAGATTTAAAAGTTCCTGAGCTTGTGGAGAATCAGATGTGAGGAAGTAAACGGTTCCATAGTCTGGGTGCAGCTACAGCAAAAACCCTCTCCTTTAGTTTTTAATCTCCTACCTTTTCCAGAGCGGTTCATGTGTTCTGACCGTCGGAGCCTCCTGGAGATGCCTGTTTAGGGTCATTTCTGAGCCCCGCCCCCTCCATGCCTTGGCTACGACTACATGAAACATGACGGTGGACAGAAGCAACATGTCACTGCCTGAAGTTCAACAATATTCTGTTTGTGTTGGTGTCAAAGTAAACAATGGTTTAACTGTAAAAATATTCCAAATGTTTCAGTTTTATCTTCCTGCCCTGATGATGAGAATCAAATCTCTGAATTTCAGGGAAATGTTCCAGCTGTTCTTGTGCTGAACAGCTGGAAGGTCATGTGAGGACGTGTGACTCGTTTCAGCAGTTGTTTGATAGATCAGTCATGATCGGATCTCTGGCTCCAGCTTCATCTTTCACAGCTGCTCTGAGGTGAACTTTGACCTCACATGATTCCTGAAACCAAATCAAGCTGAAGAGAATGTTTGTTTTTTATAAGAACAGCTGGACGTGTGACAGCTGACTGAGTTTAACAGACTCAGACCTTTAAATTTTAACACTTTAACACATGACAGTATTTATGAGAAATATTTTACTTAAAAAGCCATGAGCTGGTCTGACGAACCTGGTCTGATGGATCTGGTCTGATGGAGCTGGTCTGATGGAGCTGGTCTGATGGAGCTGGTCTGATGGAGCTGGTCTGACGGTCCTGGTCTGACGGAGCTGGTCTGACGGTCCTGGTCTGACGGTCCTGGTCTGACGGAGCTGGTCTGACGGAGCTGGTCTGACGGTCCTGGTCTGATGGATCTGGTCTGACCGTCCTGGTCTGATGGATCTGGTCTGATGGAGCTGGTCTGACGGTCCTGGTCTGACGGAGCTGGTCTGACGGAGCTGGTCTGACGGTCCTGGTCTGACGGAGCTGGTCTGACGGTCCTGGTCTGACGGAGCTGGTCTGATGGATCTGGTCTGATGGAGCTGGTCTGACGGTCCTGGTCTGACGGAGCTGGTCTGACGGTCCTGGTCTGACGGAGCTGGTCTGACGGTCCTGGTCTGACGGATCTGGTCTGATGGTCCTGGTCTGACGGTCCTGGTCTGACGGTGCTGGTCTGATGGATCTGGTCTGACGGTTCTGGTCTGATGGATCTGGTCTGACGGTCCTGGACTGATGGATCTGGTCTGATGGAGCTGGTCTGACGGAGCTGGTCTGACGGAGCTGGTCTGACGGTCCTGGTCTGATGGAGCTGGTCTGACGGAGCTGGTCTGACGGAGCTGGTCTGACGGATCTGGTCTGATGGAGCTGGTCTGATGGTCCTGGTCTGATGGAGCTGGTCTGACGGTCCTGGTCTGATGGATCTGGTCTGACGGAGCTGGTCTGACGGTCCTGGTCTGACGGAGCTGGTCTGACGGACCTGGTCTGACGGAGCTGGTCTGACGGTCCTGGTCTGACGGAGCTGGTCTGACGGTCCTGGTCTGACGAACCTGGTCTGATGGATCTGGTCTGATGGAGCTGGTCTGACGGTCCTGGTCTGACGGTCCTGGTCTGACGGAGCTGGTCTGATGGAGCTGGTCTGACGGTCCTGGTCTGACGGTCCTGGTCTGATGGAGCTGGTCTGGCGGTCCTGGTCTGACGGAGCTGGTCTGATGGATCTGGTCTGATGGAGCTGGTCTGACGGTCCTGGTCTGAAGGATCTGGTCTGACGGAGCTGGTCTGACGGTTCTGGTCTGATGGATCTGGTCTGACGGTCCTGGACTGATGGATCTGGTCTGATGGAGCTGGTCTGACGGAGCTGGTCTGACGGATCTGGTCTGACGGTCCTGGTCTGAAGGATCTGGTCTGACGGTCCTGGTCTGATGGAGCTGGTCTGGCGGTCCTGGTCTGACGGAGCTGGTCTGATGGATCTGGTCTGATGGAGCTGGTCTGACGGTCCTGGTCTGATGGATCTGGTCTGACGGAGCTGGTCTGACGGTCCTGGTCTGACGGATCTGGTCTGATGGAGCTGGTCTGACGGAGCTGGTCTGACGGTCCTGGTCTGACGGAGCTGGTCTGACGGATCTGGTCTGATGGAGCTGGTCTGACGGTCCTGGTCTGACGGAGCTGGTCTGACGGAGCTGGTCTGACGGATCTGGTCTGACGGAGCTGGTCTGACGGTCCTGGTCTGATGGAGCTGGTCTGACGGAGCTGGTCTGACGGATCTGGTCTGATGGAGCTGGTCTGATGGTCCTGGTCTGATGGATCTGGTCTGATGGAGCTGGTCTGACGGACCTGGTCTGATGGAGCTGGTCTGATGGAGCTGGTCTGATGGAGCTGGTCTGACGGTGCTGGTCTGACGGAGCTGGTCTGATGGAGCTGGTCTGATGGAGCTGGTCTGACGGTCCTGGTCTGACGGAGCTGGTCTGACGGTCCTGGTCTGACGGTCCTGGTCTGACGGAGCTGGTCTGACGGTCCTGGTCTGACGGTTCTGGTCTGATGGATCTGGTCTGACGGTCCTGGTCTGATGGATCTGGTCTGACGGAGCTGGTCTGACGGCGCTGGTCTGACGGTCCTGGTCTGACGGAGCTGGTCTGATGGATCTGGTCTGACGGTCCTGGTCTGATGGATCTGGTCTGATGGAGCTGGTCTGACGGTCCTGGTCTGACGGAGCTGGTCTGACGGAGCTGGTCTGACGGTCCTGGTCTGACGGAGCTGGTCTGACGGATCTGGTCTGATGGAGCTGGTCTGACGGTCCTGGTCTGACGGAGCTGGTCTGACGGTCCTGGTCTGACGGTCCTGGTCTGACGGAGCTGGTCTGATGGAGCTGGTCTGACGGTTCTGGTCTGATGGATCTGGTCTGACGGTCCTGGTCTGATGGAGCTGGTCTGATGGAGCTGGTCTGACGGTCCTGGTCTGACGGAGCTGGTCTGACGGAGCTGGTCTGACGGTCCTGGTCTGACGGAGCTGGTCTGATGGATCTGGTCTGATGGAGCTGGTCTGACGGTCCTGGTCTGACGGAGCTGGTCTGACGGTCCTGGTCTGACGGACCTGGTCTGATGGATCTGGTCTGATGGAGCTGGTCTGATGGAGCTGGTCTGACGGAGCTGGTCTGACGGTCCTGGTCTGACGGTCCTGGTCTGACGGAGCTGGTCTGGCGGTCCTGGTCTGACGGAGCTGGTCTGATGGATCTGGTCTGATGGAGCTGGTCTGATGGAGCTGGTCTGACGGAGCTGGTCTGATGGATCTGGTCTGATGGAGCTGGTCTGACGGTCCTGGTCTGAAGGATCTGGTCTGACGGTCCTGGTCTGATGGAGCTGGTCTGACGGTCCTGGTCTGACGGAGCTGGTCTGATGGATCTGGTCTGATGGAGCTGGTCTGACGGTCCTGGTCTGACGGAGCTGGTCTGACGGAGCTGGTCTGACGGTCCTGGTCTGACGGAGCTGGTCTGATGAACCTGGTCTGACGGTCCTGGTCTGATGGAGCTGGTCTGATGGATCTGGTCTGATGGAGCTGGTCTGACGGTCCTGGTCTGACGGTCCTGGTCTGATGGATCTGGTCTGATGGTGCTGGTCTGACGGAGCTGGTCTGATGGAGCTGGTCTGACGGTCCTGGTCTGACGGTGCTGGTCTGACGGAGCTGGTCTGATGGAGCTGGTCTGACGGAGCTGGTCTGACGGTCCTGGTCTGACGGAGCTGGTCTGACGGTCCTGGTCTGACGGTCCTGGTCTGACGGAGCTGGTCTGACGGAGCTGGTCTGACGGAGCTGGTCTGACGGTCCTGGTCTGACGGAGCTGGTCTGACGGAGCTGGTCTGACGGTCCTGGTCTGATGGAGCTGGTCTGACGGAGCTGGTCTGACGGATCTGGTCTGATGGAGCTGGTCTGATGGTCCTGGTCTGATGGTTCTGGTCTGACGGAGCTGGTCTGACGGAGCTGGTCTGACGGTCCTGGTCTGACGGTCCTGGTCTGACGGAGCTGGTCTGGCGGTCCTGGTCTGACGGAGCTGGTCTGATGGATCTGGTCTGATGGAGCTGGTCTGACGGTCCTGGTCTGATGGATCTGGTCTGACGGTCCTGGTCTGATGGATCTGGTCTGATGGAGCTGGTCTGATGGAGCTGGTCTGATGGAGCTGGTCTGACGGTCCTGGTCTGACGGAGCTGGTCTGACGGTCCTGGTCTGACGGTCCTGGTCTGACGGAGCTGGTCTGACGGAGCTGGTCTGACGGTCCTGGTCTGACGGGCCTGGTCTGACGAACCTGGTCTGATGGATCTGGTCTGATGGAGCTGGTCTGATGGATCTGGTCTGATGGAGCTGGTCTGACGGTCCTGGTCTGACGGTCCTGGTCTGATGGAGCTGGTCTGGCGGTCCTGGTCTGACGGAGCTGGTCTGATGGAGCTGGTCTGACGGAGCTGGTCTGACGGTCCTGGTCTGATGGAGCTGGTCTGACGGAGCTGGTCTGACGGATCTGGTCTGATGGAGCTGGTCTGATGGTCCTGGTCTGATGGATCTGGTCTGACGGTGCTGGTCTGACGGTCCTGGTCTGACGGTCCTGGTCTGATGGATCTGGTCTGATGGAGCTGGTCTGACGGTCCTGGTCTGACGGAGCTGGTCTGACGGAGCTGGTCTGACGGAGCTGGTCTGACGGTCCTGGTCTGACGGAGCTGGTCTGACGGAGCTGGTCTGACGGAGCTGGTCTGACGGTCCTGGTCTGACGGAGCTGGTCTGATGAACCTGGTCTGACGGTCCTGGTCTGATGGATCTGGTCTGATGGAGCTGGTCTGACGGAGCTGGTCTGACGGATCTGGTCTGACGGAGCTGGTCTGACGGTCCTGGTCTGACGGAGCTGGTCTGACGGAGCTGGTCTGACGGTCCTGGTCTGACGGTGCTGGTCTGACGGTGCTGGTCTGACGGTGCTGGTCTGACGAACCTGGTCTGATGGATCTGGTCTGATGGAGCTGGTCTGACGGTCCTGGTCTGACGGAGCTGGTCTGACGGAGCTGGTCTGACGGAGCTGGTCTGACGGAGCTGGTCTGACGGACCTGGTCTGACGGTCCTGGTCTGATGGATCTGGTCTGACGGAGCTGGTCTGACGGATCTGGTCTGATGGAGCTGGTCTGACGGTCCTGGTCTGACGGAGCTGGTCTGACGGAGCTGGTCTGACGGCCCTGGTCTGACGGAGCTGGTCTGACGGACCTGGTCTGACGGAGCTGGTCTGACGGTCCTGGTCTGACGGTGCTGGTCTGACGGTGCTGGTCTGACGGACCTGGTCTGACGGTACTGGTCTGATGGATCTGGTCTGACGGTGCTGGTCTGATGGATCTGGTCTGACGGAGCTGGTCTGACGGAGCTGGTCTGACGGAGCTGGTCTGACGGACCTGGTTTGACGGTCCTGGTCTGATGGATCTGGTCTGACGGTCCTGGACTGATGGATCTGGTCTGATGGAGCTGGTCTGACGGAGCTGGTCTGACGGATCTGGTCTGACGGAGCTGGTCTGACGGTCCTGGTCTGATGGAGCTGGTCTGGCGGTCCTGGTCTGACGGAGCTGGTCTGATGGATCTGGTCTGATGGAGCTGGTCTGACGGTCCTGGTCTGACGGTCCTGGTCTGACGGTCCTGGTCTGATGGAGCTGGTCTGACGGTCCTGGTCTGATGGATCTGGTCTGACGGAGCTGGTCTGACGGTCCTGGTCTGACGGAGCTGGTCTGACGGACCTGGTCTGACGGAGCTGGTCTGACGGTCCTGGTTTGACGGTCCTGGTCTGATGGATCTGGTCTGACGGTCCTGGTCTGATGGATCTGGTCTGACGGTCCTGGTCTGACGGTCCTGGTTTGACGGTCCTGGTCTGATGGATCTGGTCTGACGGTCCTGGTCTGATGGATCTGGTCTGACGGTCCTGGTCTGATGGATCTGGTCTGACGGTCCTGGTCTAATGGATCTGGTCTGACGGAGCTGGTCTGATGGTCCCGTTCTGACGGTCTCGGCTGGTTTTGTTCTGGTCCTGGTGATGGTTGTATCTCAGAACTGACTCAGTGATCTGTTATCACATGTAACATCTCTTCTGTCTGGACTTCTAATGATGTGCTTGTGACATCACTGTGTGACATCACTGTGTTTAACTCATTCAGTGCCATTGATGTCTTGATGTCTCTACAGCTTTTATTGGCTTAAATCCCGCAAAGCATTCTGGGGCATCTGCTCGCTGAATATGAACTCATTACAGGCTGTATTTAGTCACATGATCCATGAGGGGACAGACACTCAGGATGAGACATACGGTGAATGAGGAAGTGATTCAGAGCCTGTGAGCAGCTGTAACCCGATCTAATTGTTCCGAGAGACTTATTATAATTTAGTATTGAATTGATGGAATTGAGAAGGTGGTGGAGTTTATTACATGGATAAAATCCCTCCAGCGTGTCTACCGGATCTACCGGGAACGAGTAGGAATGACTCTTTTTAGACATAAAATAAACAATGAAAAGTACTTTTTTACAGTTTTTTTTTACTTTCATAGTAGTAAAACATAGTTGAGATGTTACATGAATCATTGAAACATGAAATATTTACATCAAAGTCACTGATCTGCTTGAAAAACCTCTTTATACAAAACGCTCTTTATCTCAGCTTTTAGTCCTGAAACGTGTGGATTTTCATCAAAGTTCCTCTTTTGTACTGCAGATTACAAAATAACAGACAGAGATAGAAACATGTTTTTTTTTGCTTTTGAAAGAAGAAAGATTAAATTTTGTGCTGATGGTTTCAGAATTCACAATATTCAAAATATTCTGTTGGTCTTCAAAAATCAGTAAAAATGCTAAATATCTCTGGTACTGAGGGGGATATGAAACCTGAAAGTGGCCACATCACATCCAGCCAGCGGCTTAAAGCATCAGTCTCACTCACTTCTTACAGATTATGAAGCTTTTTAGAGGCTCATCTTGGGTTTATTTTAAACAATAAAAGTTTAATCTAGGCTTCCATTAATGATGCATTTAATGACGTGGAAATGTCATGCAGATGTATTTGGGTGCTGAACTGCAGGAGGAGATGATGCGTTTGGGTGCTGAGCTGCAGGAGGAGATGATGCGTTTGGGTGCTGAGCTGCAGGAAGTGATGATACGTTTAGGTGCAGAGCAGCAGGAGGAGATGAGACGTTTGGGTGCTGAGCTGCAGGAGGAGATGATGCGTTTGGGTGCTGAGCTGCAGGAGGAGATGATGCGTTTGGGTGCTGAGCTGCAGGAGGAGATGATGCATTCGGGTGCACAGTAGCAGGCTCGGAGCAGGATTTTCAGTCAAGGGGAGGGAGCTGAACGGAGGCGCTTGTGTCGCAGCAGTGGTGGTAAACAGAGTTCTCTGTGAGAGATCAGCTGCTCTTCTCTTCACCCTCAGAAGCAGCTTTGCATCATGACGGCCGGAGAAGGTGAGACAGCAGCTGAATTTTCTCTGTGGGCTCAGTCGGATGTGAACGTAGATTTTTGAACTCTTATATAATGTCTGTCCTTGCTGTTTTTTTTTTTTTTGGCTTTATGTGCGATATGACTCACCATCAGCTGTTCTTAGCGAAAAGAACACATGGCGTGTTTGTTCACGTTGGCTCAGGCAGGACTTCACTGAATCCCTTACAGGAAAGGTTGTTAGGTCCGTGGTCTCCCTGCTGGACTGCAGCAGCCTGGTTCTGGTTTTGAGTCTGCTGTATATTCAGACAGTGGAAAGCAGCTTTTGCTCCGACTCTGTGAGAACATTTTCCTGCAGCTCTGAATATGATGTGCAGTGTTTGTTATATAATCCATTCAGTTGGAATAATCAGTGAAGCTCGATCAGATCGGCTTCAGTTGACTGAAGAGGTGATCAGCCTCCAAATGAAACGTTTGTTGAGCTTCTTCTTCAAGCTGTTGTTTTGGATCGGTACTTATTATCAGAACCGTCTGGGTCCCTCCTCTGCAGTACTGATATTTACTCTGCTGGATCCACATGCTTCAGATTTCTGTCTTTTTGATCATTAATAAGTTGTAATGAGCAGAAATTTCAGTTTATTCCTGCAACAACTCGCTCTGATTCTGCAGCATAAAGCCAGCAGACAGCAGCCAGAAGCTGATTATCTATCTATTATTAAGAAAACTGGTTGTGTGTTAAATAATTTTCAGTTTGATAACATTCAGATTTCTTTCTGTGGTTCATCCAGTAAAACTTGAGCCTCTTTCAGCTTCACTGGAGTTACAGATGTGATTATTTTAAAGTTCTGATCTGAACATGAAGCTGTTTATGTTAAAAGTTTAAAGCCTGAAACTGACTGCTGCTTCAGATTGAAGCTGATTTTATAACCGTAGAGGTGTTTGGCCTGCAGCTGTAGAAACAACATGAACACTGGTGGGTTGTTGAATCATCCTGTTGGATCTTCTCAAAACAGTCGATGCTTCTGTTCGGCTGTTTTTTTAGAGGCTTTTTGTGCATATTTATGTGTTTCTGAATGTGAAGCTGATTCAGTGTTCTCAGTTCAACTGCTGTTACATAAACACTGCAGGAATTGCAGCTCTGTCACTTACATGAGTTCAGCTGTGGCAGGCAGCAAACAGGTCACCTTCAGCTGCGTCGGGTCGCCTTCAACTGCGTCGGGTCGCCTTCAGCTGCGTCGGGTCGCCTTCAACTGCGTCGGGTCACCTTCAGCTGCGTCGGGTCGCCTTCATCTGCGTCGGGTCGCCTTCAACTGCGTCGGGTCGCCTTCAGCTGCGTCGGGTCGCCTTCAACTGCGTCGGGTCGCCTTCAGCTGGGTCACCTTCAACTGCGTCGGGTCGCCTTCAGCTGTGCTGGGTCCCCTTCAGTTGCATCGGGTCGCCTTCAGCTGCATCGGGTCGCCTTCAACTGCATCAGGTCGCCTTCAACTGCATCAAGTCGCCTTCAGTTGCATCGGGTCGCCTTCAACTGCATCAGGTCGCCTTCAGTTGCATCGGGTCGCCTTCAGTTGCATCAGGTCCCCTTCAGTTGCATCGGGTCGCCTTCAGCTGCATCGGGTCGCCTTCAACTGCATCAAGTCGCCTTCAGCTGTGCTGGGTCCCCTTCAGTTGCATCGGGTCGCCTTCAACTGCATCAGGTCGCCTTCAGCTGCGTCGAGTCGCCTTCAGCTGCGTCGGGTCCCCTTCAGCTGCGTCGGGTCGCCTTCATCTGCATCAGGTCGCCTTCAGCTGTGCTGGGTCGCCTTCAGCTGCATCGGGTCGCCTTCAACTGCATCAGGTCGCCTTCAGCTGTGCTGGGTCCCCTTCAGTTGCATCGGGTCGCCTTCAGCTGCATCGGGTCGCCTTCAGCTGCGTCGGGTCGCCTTCAGCTGCGTCGGGTCGCCTTCAGCTGCATCGGGTCGCCTTCAACTGCGTCGGGTCGCCTTCAGCTGCGTCGGGTTGCCTTCATCTGCGTCGGGTCGCCTTCAGCTGCGTCGGGTTGCCTTCATCTGCGTCGGGTCGCCTTCAGCTGTGCTGGGTCCCCTTCAGTTGCATCGGGTCGCCTTCAGCTGCATCGGGTCGCCTTCAGCTGCATCGGGTCGCCTTCAACTGCATCAGGTCGCCTTCAGCTGTGCTGGGTCCCCTTCAGTTGCATCGGGTCGCCTTCAGCTGCATCGGGTCGCCTTCAACTGCATCAGGTCGCCTTCAGCTGTGCTGGGTCCCCTTCAGCTGCGTCGAGTCGCCTTCAGCTGCGTCGGGTCCCCTTCAGCTGCGTCGGGTCGCTTTCATCTGGGTCGCCTTCAACTGCGTCGGGTCGCCTTCAGCTGCGTCGGGTCGCCTTCAACTGCGTCGGGTCGCTTTCATCTGCGTCGGGTCCCCTTCAGCTGCATCGGGTCGCCTTCAACTGTGCTGGGTCCCCTTCAGCCGCATCAGATTGCCTTTCAGCTGCGATGGTTCGCCTTCAGCTGCGTTAGGTCACCGTCAACTGTGCTGGGTAACCTTCAGCTGCATCAGATTGGCTTTCAGCTGCAATGGGTCACCTTTAGCTGGTCTTGTTTCATCTCCTTTTTTGGTTCTGTTTGATCCAGTCCTTGTCCCTGTATATTTTCCTCACAGTAGTCAAGACTCTCCTGTAGTCTGTTAAAGAGGTTCTTGATCAGCAGTTCAGCAGAGCTTCTGAAAGTCTGTAACAGTTTTTCTTTAGACCTGATCTGATGTTTCCTAGTTTTCTGTGTGTTTGGTTTTGGTGTTCCCTGATGGAGTAGAGACAGACATGATAAAGTAGGCCATCGTATTGAATGATGCCATTGTTTTCTTTCTGCTCTCTGCCAACATCAATGAGAGAGTCTCTTCTTGGGTTAAAGAGAGTCTTTAACAGGGACAATAACAGACTGTAGGGGCTGAGCACGGGGTTATCTCCACGGCAACAAGTCAGCTTCAAAACAAACACTTTATTCAGGAGGTCTTGGAGGAGGCTGTAAACGTACACAAACCAGGTTTTGTTTCTGTTAAACTAAATAATTTAATTGGTGGTGCTCTGCAGAATTTCCACTTCATCAGTCCAAACAACAGATTTGGTTCTTGTTATTAGTGTATGTGTCCTCCTCATCTTCCTCTTCTTGATGTGTTACAGTTTGCACCCCAGGCATATAAGTCTCTCTTCTTCTTCTGTGGTTTCATAGCAGTTGGCACACCAGCTTCTAGATGTGTTTTACCTCCACATATATTGTCTGATTCACACCTGCTGACTTCTATTAAAACTGCACCAGGTGTTACTGTGTTAAAAAGGTGAAGCCATCAGATCCCTTTACAGGAGCTGCCATGTTGTATTTCAGAAACCAGTCTAAGACTTAAAGTCCTGCCCACTCACCTGCACACTACTTGAGCATGCATCAGCTGTAATGTAACAGTTCGTCTGGTAACAGTTCGTCTAGTAACAGGTCGTCTGGTAACAGTTCGTCTGGTTACAGGTCGTCTGGTAACAGGTCGTCTGGTAACAGTTCGTCTGGTAACAGTTCGTCTGGTTACAGGTCGTCTGGTAACAGGTTGTCTGGTAACAGTTTGTCTGGTAACAGTTCGTCTGGTTACAGGTCGTCTGGTAATAGGTCGTCTGGTAACAGGTCGTCTGGTAACAGTTCGTCTGGTAACAGGTCGTCTGGTAACAGTTCGTTTGGTAACAGTTCGTCTGGTTACAGGTCGTCTGATAACAGGTCATTTAGTAACCGGTCGTTTGGTAACAGTTCGTCTGGTTACAGGTCGTCTGGTAACAGTTCGTCTGGTAACAGTTCGTTTGGTAACAGGTCATTTGGTAACAGTTCGTCTGGTAACAGTTCGTCTGGTTACAGGTCGTCTGGTAACAGTTCGTCTGGTAACAGTTCGTCTGGTTACAGGTCGTCTGGTTACAGGTCGTCTGGTAACAGGTCGTCTGGTAACAGTTCGTCTGGTAACAGTTCGTCTGGTAACAGTTCGTTTGGTTACAGGTCGTCTGGTAATAGGTTGTTTGGTAACAGTTCGTCTGGTTACAGGTCGTCTGGTAACAGTTCGTCTGGTAACAGTTCGTCTGGTTACAGGTCGTCTGGTTACAGGTCGTCTGGTAACAGGTCGTCTGGTAACAGTTCGTCTGGTAACAGTTCGTCTGGTAACAGTTCTTCTGGTAACAGGTCGTCTGGTAACAGTTCGTCTGGTAACAGTTCGTCTGGTTACAGGTCATCTGGTAATAGGTCGTTTGGTAACAGTTCGTCTGGTTACAGGTCGTCTGGTAACAGGTCGTCTGGTAACAGTTTGTTTGGTAACAGGTCATTTGGTAACAGTTCATCTGGTAACAGTTCGTCTGGTTACAGGTCGTTTAGTAACAGTTCGTCTGGTTACAGGTCGTCTGATAACAGGTCATTTAGTAACAGTTCGTCTGGTTACAGGTCGTTTGGTAACAGGTCGTCTGGTAACAGTTCGTCTGGTAACAGGTCGTCTGGTAACAGTTCGTCTGGTAACAGTTCGTCTGGTTACAGGTCGTCTGGTAACAGGTCGTCTGGTAACAGTTCGTCTGGTTACAGGTCGTCTGGTAATAGGTCGTTTGGTAACAGTTCGTCTGGTTACAGGTCGTCTGATAACAGGTCATTTAGTAACAGGTCGTTTGGTAACAGTTCGTCTGGTTACAGGTCGTCTGATAACAAGTCATTTAGTAACAGGTCGTTTGGTAACAGTTTGTCTGGTTACAGGTCGTCTGGTTACAGGTCGTCTGGTAACAGTTCGTTTGGTTACAGGTCGTCTGGTAATAGGTTGTTTGGTAACAGTTTGTCTGGTTACAGGTCGTCTGGTAACAGTTCGTTTGGTAACAGTTCGTCTGGTTACAGGTCGTCTGGTAACAGTTCGTTTGGTAACAGTTCGTCTGGTTACAGGTCGTCTGGTAACAGTTCGTTTGGTTACAGGTCGTCTGGTAATAGGTTGTTTGGTAACAGTTTGTCTGGTTACAGGTCGTCTGGTTACAGGTCGTCTGGTAACAGTTCGTTTGGTAACAGTTCGTCTGGTTACAGGTCGTCTGGTTACAGGTCGTCTGGTTACAGGTCGTCTGGTAACAGTTCGTTTGGTAACAGGTTGTCTGGTTACAGGTCGTCTGGTTACAGGTCGTCTGGTTATAGGTTGTTTGGTAACAGTTCGTCTGGTTACAGTTCGTTTGGTTACAGGTCGTCTGGTAACAGTTCGTTTGGTTACAGTTTGTCTGGTTACAGGTCGTCTGGTTACAGGTCGTCTGGTTACAGGTCGTCTGGTAACAGTTCGTTTGGTTACAGGTCGTCTGGTAATAGGTTGTTTGGTAACAGTTCGTCTGGTTACAGGTCGTCTGGTAATAGGTTGTTTGGTAACAGTTCGTCTGGTTACAGGTCGTCTGGTAACAGGTCGTTTGGTTACAGGTCGTCTGGTAATAGGTCGTTTGGTAACAGTTCGTCTGGTTACAGGTCGTCTGGTAACAGTTCGTTTGGTTACAGGTCGTCTGGTAATAGGTTGTTTGGTAACAGTTCGTCTGGTTACAGGTCGTCTGGTTACAGGTCGTCTGGTAACAGTTCGTTTGGTAACAGTTTGTCTGGTTACAGGTCGTCTGGTTACAGGTCGTCTGGTAACAGTTCGTTTGGTAACAGTTTGTCTGGTTACAGGTCGTCTGGTAACAGGTCGTCTGGTTACAGGTCGTCTGGTAATAGGTTGTTTGGTAACAGTTCGTCTGGTTACAGTTCGTTTGGTTACAGGTCGTCTGGTAACAGTTCGTTTGGTTACAGGTCGTCTGGTAACAGGTCGTCTGGTTACAGTTCGTCTGGTTACAGGTCGTCTGGTAACAGGTCGTCTGGTAACAGGTCGTCTGGTAACAGTTCGTCTGGTAACAGGTCGTCTGGTAACAGTTCTTCTGGTAACAGGTCGTCTGGTAACAGTTCGTCTGGTAACAGTTCGTCTGGTTACAGGTCATCTGGTAATAGGTCGTTTGGTAACAGTTCGTCTGGTTACAGGTCGTCTGATAACAGGTCATTTAGTAACAGGTCGTTTGGTAACAGTTTGTCTGGTTACAGGTCGTCTGGTTACAGGTCGTCTGGTAACAGTTCGTTTGGTAACAGTTTGTCTGGTTACAGGTCGTCTGGTTACAGGTCGTCTGGTTACAGGTCGTCTGGTAACAGTTCGTTTGGTTACAGGTCGTCTGGTAATAGGTTGTTTGGTAACAGTTCGTCTGGTTACAGGTCGTCTGGTAATAGGTTGTTTGGTAACAGTTCGTCTGGTTACAGGTCGTCTGGTAACAGGTCGTTTGGTTACAGGTCGTCTGGTAATAGGTTGTTTGGTAACAGTTCGTCTGGTTACAGTTCGTTTGGTTACAGGTCGTCTGGTAATAGGTCGTTTGGTAACAGTTTGTCTGGTTACAGGTCGTCTGGTAATAGGTCGTTTGGTAACAGTTCGTCTGGTTACAGGTCGTCTGATAACAGGTCATTTAGTAACAGGTCGTTTGGTAACAGTTTGTCTGGTTACAGGTCGTCTGGTTACAGGTCGTCTGGTAACAGTTCGTTTGGTTACAGGTCGTCTGGTAACAGGTCGTTTGGTAACAGGTCGGCTGTATGTGAGTCTGCACTCTATCCTGTGCGAGTGTGTGTGTTTCTCTTGCTTTCTCTGTGTGTTCACACATTCACACACCCGCTCACTCTCACTCACACACACACACCCCTCCCACTCACACACACATCATTATCTCATTCACACACAAACCCTGCTAGGCGGCGATGTGCGGCTGTAATGACGGAGCATGTTAGACGGAGACATGTTAAAGAAGCTGATGTGTAAAAGAATCTTCTCTCGTAAGAACGATGTCTTTGTCTCCTCCTCGTCTCTTCGTGTCTGTCCTTATGTCTCCATCCTTTACATCTGCTGCTTTTGTTCTCTGTCACGCTGAGTGATGATGGAGGTTTGTCTGCTGTGAGGTTTATTTATTATTGTTTATTTATGCTTTGTGTGAAACAAATCTGCTGCTGCTGAAAGGTGCAGCAGGTTGAAGAAACCAAAGAACATCAGATTAAATTTAATAACTGTGAACGTTGCTGCTGTCGCTGTGTCAGCTGCCCCGCCCCCCGGAGCGTTCATCGTCCTCCAGACATGACTCAGATCACTGACTCAGTCCCCAGCTGGACAGAACCAAGCTGGGAACTGGAGAGTCAGTTCAATCAGCTTGTTCTTTGGTTGTTTTACAGATAAAAACTTTGAGGATGAGGACTCTGTGGATGGAGGCAGGTCCTCCTCCTCTTCATCCTCCAGAGCTCCCCCTGGTGGGAGGAGGACTGTGATGAGTTCGGTCAGAAGACCCAGTTCTGCTTCTTCTACAAAGTCCACAGGTGAGTGGAGATCTCAGACAGCGCTGTGTGCTGTGATTGGTTAAATAAAGAGCAGAACATCTTCCTTAAACTGGTTTTCTTCTTGAAGCCAAAGAAGCAGGTGCTGGAGCTGTCGATGAAGAAGACTTTATTAAAGCTTTTGAAGATGTTCCCTCAGTGCAGGTACGTCAGTGCAGGGTTGCTCGTGATTGATTTTCAAAGGTAGAATTCTTCTAACTTCACCCACTCGTTGGTTCAATGTTTTTTAAGGAAATTAAACAAGAAGTGAATGATTCTTTCAGGGTTTGAGTTAAATCAGGTTTGGATCCTCTGGATCGATGGACTCCTGATCCAGCAGCTCGTGATAACCTCACATCTTGTTAGCGTTTTAATAATCAACAACTCGTTAGTCATTTCATGGGATTTCAAATTAATTTAAATAATTGTTATTTCTGCAAATGTAATGAAATCAGATGGAATACAACGAGTTTCATCCCGGTCTTGTGTAGATCTACTCTAACAGAGAGTTGGAGGATCAGCTGACGAAGATCAGAGAAATTCTGTCTGATGATAAACACGACTGGGAGCACCGGGTGGTCGCGGTAAGACTGTTCCTCCACAACAACAAACACAAACATTCATGTTTCAAAGCACTGAGCCGTCTTTCTCTTCTTCTGCAGCTGAAGAAGGTTCGTTCTCTCGTGTTGGCTGGAGCTGTGGAGTATGAGGGTTTCCCTCAGCAGCTGCGACTTTTGGAGGCGGCCTTCAAGCTGTCTGCTAAAGATCTGCGCTCTCAGGTGGTCCGTGAGGCCTGCATCACGCTGGGGTAAGAAAACCGCAGTCTGTTTCTGGAACACGAGTCCAGGTTAATTTTAACTCATGTAGAGGGACTGTGTGGAAGGAGAGTCTTCTGATCCCGGCTGGTTCATGGTGCCCGAGCACTAAACGTTA
>SSNP01000087.1:1967758-1984732 GCA_006937955.1 Pachypanchax playfairii
CCCCCCCCCCCCCCCCCCCTTACTCCACTCGCTCTGTCACTGGTTGTTTATCTGAAGTCAGAACAGCAGGATTCTCCTGACCATCGGTTGTTGTGTTCTCCCAAACAGCTGGCAGTCGCTCCAGTTCTCCAGGGAAGCTGCTCGGTCAGAGCAGCTACGGCCGGATCCCTCGAGCCACGGCGTCAGCCTCCAGCACGCCGGCAGACAAACGCAGCAGAATCCCTCGGAGTCAGGGCTGCAGCCGAGAGACCAGCCCGAGCCGACTTGGACTTGGTAAGACCAGAACTCACCGTCTGTCTTTAGGAACAAGATGATTCTTCTCTTTATGGTCTTGGTAGAGAGGAAGTGCACCGGTTTTCAGTTGCTGCAGGTATCAGTACTCGTGAGAACCACATGCTGGTCATTTTATCCACATAGACTGTGTTTTGTCCTTTTCTTCGTCCTTGGTTCGCTGCACACTAACGTTTCTTATCCAGCAGCTGTATGAATCTGGAGCAGCGTTAGAACTCTAACACATTTTAACACCTTTAAAGTGGCTCTAAGAGCAGTGAACTTCCAGCTGAAGATGTTGGTAGACCTACAGATTCTGTAGGTTCTGTTCGGTCCAGACTCTTTGTGTTTGGTTGTAATGAACTCTGAACCTTTCTAGTTTGTTCATCGTCTCGTAATAATCTCTTCTTGTCTCTGTCTGGATCACCTTGTCCTCTCATAAATGTGATGTTCACACCTAACCTGCCTGTGTGGTAAAGCTCTTCTTCCTGCTGCTCTTTCCTACTGCACGCTAGCCCGGAGCCGCATTCCCCGTCCCAGCATGAGTCAAGGTTGCAGTCGCGACACGAGTCGCGAGAGCAGCCGTGACACCAGCCCTGCTCGGGGCTTTGCTCCTCTGGGTGAGTACAGGTGACATCATCACCTCTCCCAGCGAGCTCCTCGACCAGACAGTCTGTACAACACACTCTAATGCTGTTCTATGTTCTACCGTCACGGTAAAGATCAACGTGCACGCTTTCATGTTCTACAGGCCAGAACATGAGAACATTAAAAATCCTCTGGTCCTGTTAAAGCAAACACTCACATACAGATAAATAAGTATTTACATCATGTAATTTAATTAAATAAAACAACTAAATGCAGAAACAGTGAGTTAAAACTGAGTCCGTTCTTCTTCTGGAGGTCCGCGGGTCAGTTTGAGCCCAGTTCAGGTGGATCTGCAGTATACAGGTACACCAAGCACAAGACTCATCAGCTGACACATGAGAGAAGCTTCCGGGTCAAAGGTCATTTAGAGTTCATCACTAAGTGGAACAAACAGCTGCTGTTCTGAGTCATCTGGGTTCTGTTGGATCCTCAGCTGGATCCAGTTTTTCACTCACTGGATCTGGATTGTAACTTTATTCTTGTAAAAGAGCGTGTACGTTATTTTTACCATGACGTTGTCTTAAAGCTGCAAGTTCCTCTAAGCTGAACTAACTGTCTGTCTGTAGGAACGTTTCAGTTCTGAATCAGATCTTATACATGAGAGGTCCGATCCGTTACAGTCAGAAGAACCTGCTCAGGGTTCTTCATCTTCACTCCTGGTTCTTTTATTATGAAATGTAGATAAATCTGTGATGTATGAGGGAAGATGCACACCGCTTTGCGCTGCTCAGACACTGAAACAGAGTTAAACAGAACCTAAAGATCCGCCTTAACTTCAGGTTAGGACTCTGGAGAACCTGGTTCTCAGATTAAAACGAGTGAGACCTGGAACAAGAACTCATTTAGAAAGACCAGGTGTGCAGCAGGTTTTATCTGGTTGGAAATTCAAACATAAAAACATCTGGAGTAAATCATCCTCCTCATCAGCATGTTACAGCTGATCGTATCGGGTTTGTAAAACGTTTCAATGTAAGTCGCTTTGGATAAAAGCGTCTCCTAAATGACAGTAGTAGTAGTATTAGTAGTAGTATTTAGTTTCATCCTTCATTAAGAACAGCTGGAACACAGCTGGTGTTTGGTAGGATCATGTGATGGGGGGCGTGGTGGACTCTGGTCTGGTGTGTACCTCTAACCCCTGGTCCGGATGTTCCCTGCAGCTTCCCGACGTCACTCCCGTTCAACCAGCGCTCTCTCTACAGCCGAACCCCACGGCCAGTCAGGTGACCTGCATGCCCAAAACCCCGACCCCCTTCGTTTCATCCCAGTTTGTGTTTGTTAGGAATGCCGACCAGTCTACTTGTTGTGTTCATCAGCGTTACTGCAGGTAGAACCCATCAGTTACTGCACGTCCTGAATGTAGCAGCGTTTAGTTTTTATTAAACACGACAGGTAAGACGGATGAAACATCGTCTCACCTGATTTTATTTTACTTTACTGGCCTGATAAAAACATGGATTCGGTTCTGTTATGATGGTTTTTATCAGACTTGTGTTCTGGGTTTGAAGTCCTTATTTGATCTGTTTCCATCTGCATGCTGGTGCTTCTCTTATTTGGGTTTTTCATTTTGCTTTTGGTGGAAGTTGAACGTCACATTTCAAACCTGTTTCAGAAGCAGTTTCACTCCTTTCTTCTTCTTTCCTTAAAGATCGATATGGTTTGATTCACCAAGCAAGAATTTCTGCATCTGTCAACGCCATGAGGGTCCTGAACACGGGCACCGAAGTGGAAGCTGCGGTGGCCGACGCCCTGGTGAGTTTACGTCTTTCTTCAGGGAAAACGATGATGATAAATAATCATGTGCTGCTTTAAGAAATTATTCTGTATTAAAACATTTCTGTTCTACTTTTCTTTGATGTTTGGAAGCAGTAAAATCTTTTTGTGATATGATGAGCCTGGTGTGTCGGTTCCACCTGTAAACACTCGTTCTCTCCTCTTTCCCTCTCGTTGTTTGATTTCTCAGCTGTTAGGAGACTCCAGGAACAAGGTAGTTGAATCTTACAAACAGTTTATGTTTCCATGCCACTAATCACCTTCTGGAAACAGTTCCTGCTGCTTTGCTCACATTGACCCTCCAGCGTTTGTTTCTCATGTGTTCAGTTGTAGTGTTTGCTGTTTGTCCGTCACGTCCCAAAAATCAGATGTTTTCTGTCATTTTTATTTAAGGACTTCCTTCTGTTTGACATGTTTCCCTCTTCATTGCTTTTGTAGACTTTGCTCATTTCTGACTCAACTGGCTTTTAATTTTAAGACAAACATTAAAAGTAGGATTTTTATGCAGCTAAATTAGCTAGCTTTGATGCTAACCATCCAAACCTGACAGAGTTGTTTGAGTAAATCTCTTCTGATGAGTTTATTGATTCTGGTTTCATGTTGTGTTTGTTCACCACAGAGGAAGCCTCTGAGGCGGAGGTATGAATCTCCTGGGATGTATTCTGATGATGATGCTAACAGCGATGCCTCCAGCGCCTGCTCTGAGCGCTCATACAGCTCACGAAACGGAGGAATCCCTCATTACCTGCGTCAAACGGAGGACGTGGCCGAGGTCCTGAACCACTGTGCGAGCTCCAACTGGTCAGAGAGGAAAGAGGGCCTGCTGGGTCTGCAGAACCTCCTCAAGAGCCAAAGAATACTGAGGTGAGTCTGAGTGAAACCTGAAGCTGCTGTCGTGTATATAAAGATAAACAACAGATGCAGATTCATCGTTTCCTTATTGACTGCAGCCGAGTGGAACTGAAGAGACTTTGTGAGATCTTCACCAGAATGTTTGCAGATCCACACAGTAAGGTAAGAACCCTCAGAGCTGGTGTATAAATATGCATGATGATATTACCTCTTCAACATGACGCTGTGACTCATTTGGAACTAATGGAGTGTTTTCTGTTGCATGACCTGCTTGCTGTGGATTTAACAGAGAGTAAGTGGGACTTTTAGTCTGTTTCTGTACCAACACATAAACATTTCAGTCTGACAGCAGGGTGCTTGTTTTCAGGTTTTCAGCATGTTCTTGGAGACTCTTGTGGACTTCATCACGGTGCATAAGGAGGACCTGCAGGACTGGCTTTTTGTCCTGCTCACCCAGCTGCTCAAGAAAATGGGAGCAGATCTGCTGGGATCAGTTCAGGCCAAAGTCCAGAAGGCTCTGGATGTCACAAGGTCTGTGGTTAGGGATGGACGGATGGATGATGGATGGATGGATGTTGGAGGGATGGGTTGATAGATAGATGGATGGATGGATGATGGTTGGATGGATGATGGTTAGATGGATGATGGTTGAATGGATGATGGATGGATGATGGTTGGATGGATGATGGTTGGATGGATGATGGATGGATGATGGTTGGATGGATGATGGTTAAATGGATGATGGATGGATGATGGTTGGATGGATGATGGATGGATGATGGTTGGATGGATGGATGTTGGAGGGATGGGTTGATAGATAGATGGATGGATGGATGATGGATGGATGGATGATGGTTGAATGGATGATGGTTGGATGGATGATGGTTGGATGGATGATGGATGGATGATGGTTGGATGGATGGATGTTGGAGGGATGGGTTGATAGATAGATGGATGGATGGATGATGGTTGGATGGATGATGGATGGATGATGGTTGAATGGATGATGGATGGATGATGGTTGGATGGATAGATGGATGGATGATGGTTGGATGGATGATGGTTGAATGGATGATGGTTGGATGGATGATGGTTGATTGGATGATGGATGGATGGATGATGGTTGGATGGATGATGGTTGGATGGATGATGGTTGGATGATGGTTGGATGGATGATGGTTGGATGGATGATGGTTGGATGATGGTTGAATGGATGATGGATGGATGGATGATGGTTGAATGGATGATGGTTGGATGGATGATGGTTGAATGGATGATGGATGGATGGATGATGGTTGGATGATGGTTGGATGGATGATGGTTGGATGATGGTTGGATGGATGATGGTTGGATGGTGGATGGATGGATGATGGATGGATGGATGATGGTTGAATGGATGATGGATGGATGGATGATGGTTGAATGGATGATGGATGGATGGATGATGGTTGAATGGATGATGGATGGATGGATGATGGTTGGATGGATGATGGTTGGATGGATGATGGTTGGATGATGGTTGGATGGATGATGGTTGGATGATGGTTGGATGGATGATGGTTGGATGGATGATGGTTGGATGATGGTTGGATGGATGATGGTTGGATGGATGATGGTTGGATGGATGATGGATGGATGATGGTGGATGGATGGATGTTGGAGGGATGGGTTGATAGATAGATGGATGGATGGATGATGGTTGGATGGATAGATGGATGGATGATGGTTGGATGGATGATGGTTGAATGGATGATGGTTGGATGGATGATGGTTGGATGGATAGATGGATGGATGATGGTTGGATGGATGGATGTTGGAGGGATGGGTTGATAGATAGATGGATGGATGGATGATGGATGGATGGATGATGGTTGAATGGATGATGGTTGGATGGATGATGGATGGATGGATGATGGATGGATGATGGGTGGATGGATGATGGATGGATGATGGTTGGATGGATGATGGTTAAATGGATGATGGATGGATGATGGTTGGATGGATGATGGTTGGATGGATGATGGATGGATGGATGATGGTTGAATGGATGATGGATGGATGGATGATGGTTGGATGGATGATGGATGGATGATGGTTGGATGGATGGATGTTGGAGGGATGGGTTGATAGATAGATGGATGGATGATGGTTGAATGGATGATGGATGGATGATGGTTGGATGGATGATGGATGGATGATGGTTGGATGGATGATGGTTAAATGGATGATGGATGGATGATGGTTGGATGGATGATGGATGGATGATGGTTGGATGGATGATGGATGGATGGATGATGGTTGGATGGATGATGGTTGAATGGATGATGGATGGATGGATGATGGTTGGATGGATGATGGTTGGATGATGGTTGGATGGATGATGGTTGGATGATGGTTGGATGGATGATGGTTGGATGATGGTTGGATGGATGATGGTTGGATGGATGATGGTTGGATGGATGGATGTTGGAGGGATGGGTTGATAGATAGATGGTTGGATGGATGATGGATGGATGATGGTTGGATGATGGTTGAATGGATGATGGATGGATGGATGATGGTTGAATGGATGATGGATGGATGGATGATGGTTGAATGGATGATGGATGGATGGATGATGGTTGGATGATGGACTGATTGTAAATAAGGTTGTTCTTCATGTGGAACAGGAAACATTGTATTTTCTAACTTTCTTGGTTCTGATGGAACGTAAATGTTCCGTGATGTTTACAGATCAGAGTTTTGATTTTTTGGTGTTGAAACATGAAGATAATTCGACTGTGGTGAGATGTTGGAGTTCGGTTTATGACTGACAGTATGAAGGTGATCCGTTCTTCTCTTCCTGCATTAGGGACTCGTTTCCGTTTGACCAACAGTTCAACATCTTGATGAGGTTTATTGTTGACCAGACTCAGACACCAAACCTCAAGGTAAAACAGAACCCAGAAGGTTCTAGTAAACAGGCTCTTTGTTCTGTTACTCAGAGAAACTGATGTGTGAACCCTCCTCAGGTTAAGGTGTCCATACTGAAGTACATCGAGTCTCTGGCTCGGCAGATGGATCCTGCAGACTTCGTTAACTCCAGTGAGACACGACTTGCGGTGTCTCGGATCATTACGTGGACCACAGAACCCAAAAGTTCCGATGTCAGGAAGGTGAGACAGATCACAACAACAGGAACCCTAATAGAAGTTCTTCTGTGTAACAGCTCGAGTGTTTCTTCATCAAACTGTTAAACATGTATTTTCATGAAAGTATTTTACTGTCAACTCGTTACTGAGACGGTTTCCAGCAGGTTTCACTCCTTCTTTACAGTTTGTCCAGCTGAAGTTGGACAAACTCCGTGTGGACGTCCTTGGGTCAACAGCCCATTATCTTCTCATGTCTGATGCACGTAACATGTTCTCACTCTGTGTCCCTCACTGTTTGTTTTTCCACTGCTGTGCCACCACATCTTCAGCTGGTCTGGGGGCGGAGCCTCCAGGCAGCCTGTACTGTGCTTTAAATGTTTGTGTTTCATGTACATGTGATGGTGGAGGATCTGATTCATGATGTAACGTTGTGCCTCAGACCCTTCATAACTGGGTGAGCGAGGAGCTTGCAGGCAGGTCCAGCTCTGCAGCCCTTCTGTCCACCGAGGGCAACCAGGAAGAAAGGTGTAAGCAGGTAGAGCCCGCGCCGATAGCCAATCACAACACAGCACGCAATGCCCGCCTGCCCGGTGTCTAACCACCAACCTTCAACAGAGTCACTCAACATCTGTTCTCCAGCTGTTTCACTGAAATAACCAACAGATGTGTCTGAGCAGCCGGACAGACTCACGTTTAACCATCAAGTCGTTTGTTTTCCTGAAAACAGCTGAAACTGCTGCTGTTACTGCCGTGTGCATCACACCTGTCTGTCTTACTCACACTAACAGCCTGTTGTCCACCTGCACACCTGCATGCAGTTTGTTTCTGACAGAGTTCACTCAGGTTTTCTCTCCTTCATGAATCAGATCCAGAGTCAGATTCAAGGTGTTCAGGTCAGATCTGTGTTTTTAAACCGACTTCTGAGCTTTTATTAAACGTCAGCTTCGTTCATCCAGCAGCGACATTGAGCCTATTTGAAGTTTACCTGTACTCACCTGCATGTTGCAACAATGATCTGCAGTGTGTGAGCTGTGGTGACTCACCTGTCGTTTCACAGGATGATGTGTTCTGTTCATGCTGCACATGCAGATGATTTTCCTGCTTTCAGTTCTCTCTTGTGCTTTTATTGGAGCTTTTATTTTGAAAATCTCTGTCTCACCCAGGTGAAACTTTCCTATGACCCCAAACAAACCATCTGAACTGCTTCTTGTGACATGTGACCTTCTTTAACTGGTTCTGCTCTCTGCCTGCAGGCGGCCCAGGTGGTTCTGATCTCACTGTTTGAGCTCAACACACCGGAGTTCACCATGCTGCTGGGCGCCCTCCCCAAAACCTTCCAGGACGGAGCCACCAAGCTGCTTCACAACCACCTGAAGAACTCCAGCAACGCCAGCAGCAACGTGGTGAGTCCAGAGTTCTGACAGAGCCCGTCTGGGTTCGCCCAGTCCTCATGTCATTTCCTCTTGTTTCAGGGGTCTCCGAGTAACACCATAGGCCGGACGCCACCACGCCACGCCCCCAGCAGGACAAGCCCCCTCACCTCACCGACGAACTGTTCCCATGGGGGGCTGTCGCCAAGGTATGCGCTCACCTGTTCTCAGACGACACGGCTCTGAACACGCTGCATGGCTGTGGTTTAACCATGTGGCGCCTCTCTGATCTGCGTGACACTCGGATCTGCGTGGCGTTCTGATCCATGTGATGTTCAGATCTGCGTGACATTCAGATTCTCATGACGTTCTGATCTGACAATAATGCTGACAACGACACTGACGATGACGCTGACAACAATGATGCTCACGATCACACTAAAGATTTTGCTGGCGATACTGACGATGATGATGATGCTGGTGATGATGCTGACGACGCTGACGCTAACGACTTTATGACGCTGATGATGATGCTGAAGGTGATGCTGACGAAGCAGATGATGATGCTGATGACTCTGACGACACTGAGGATGCTGTGATTACAACCTCCAACGTCGTCTTTAAAACCTTTAGTTTTCCCGTTCCGACTCGTTTTGTAGTTCCTCTCAGAAACGTGTGATTAGATGCAACAAAAACGTAACAAATCGTTACTCTGGTTCAAACATAAAAACTTTGTTTTCTGTCGTTGTTTGTTCTGAACTCGTGTTGCATTGTTGCTGCTTTCGTACCTGTTTCCTGTAAAATCAGCTGATTCAGTCGACACACAGCTCTGATGAAGAGGAGGACCATCTGATGGACTTCTCTGGTCCTGAACCTGCAGGGTTTTAGATCTGGGGACTCCTTTCCTCTGTACTAACACCTTCCTTTAACCTTAAAGCTCAGACTCATTTCTTTTTGTCTTTTCTCTTTCCTCACACTCGTTTTTCTCCCCCCTTCTCTTAACCTCACCTTCATCCTCCCATGTTGTTTTCCATGCACCTCCCCCGCTCCATCACCTCTACCTGCCCATTCTGTCTTCCTGTTCAAACAGTCGGTTATGGGGTTGGGGGGTCGACGGGCTGTCAAAGCACCCCCCTGCCCCTCCTCCACCCCCCCCGCCTCACTCCACCCCTGCAGCCCCGCCCCTCAGGGTCCTGCGCAGAGCGTATTCACCCAGGTAACCAGGCGGGCTCCATGAGTCCCTCAGACAAGCTGCTCATCACTCAGTCGCTTTAGTTTCTTACTGAAGGAACTTCATCATTTGAAAGAGAACACAAACATGATCCAGAACTAGTAACAGAACCAGTAAAAGAACACACTACATATGACTGTGTTTCTGTTTCACTGACATGTTTAACCACATGAATGTCCGTGTTTCTGTCTGTCCGTTAGCATGATGGAGTACGACACGGAGAACATGAACGAGATCTACAGCTCGCTGCGAGGCGTCACTGAGGCCATCCAGAACTTCAGCTACCGGAGCCAAGAGGACCTGAACGAGCCGCTCCGACGGGATGGAAAGAGGGACGACGCAGTAAGTCTCCAGAATTCATCCAGAACACACATAGTGACCCGGTTCACCCAGAGTGGACCAACAGTTCCTTCACTGTCTGTGGTAACACAACACTCTTTTTTACTGACAGGCCTCAAACGCCTCGTGTACAAACATAACACGAACTGAATAAAACACGTCACGTGCTGTGTCCCTATTCAGGGTCTGCATACTTCGAAGGACCCAGTCTACCCGGTCGACGTGGGCCGCGTACTTCTTCAACCGGGTAGACCGGATGTTAACGGCCGTGAATTGGGACAGGTCTAACCTTCAGATGAACTCCTGACCCGACCCCCACGAATGTGCTGTCACCTAGCAACCGTGACGATTCTGGTCTGAACAGTTAGAACTGCTTAAAAATGTTTGAAGAAATGGTCTTTAGTTGGTTAATCCTGCAATAAATATGTGGACTTTTATTTTTCTTTTGTATGAGAAACATAAGGCTCTTCTTCCTTCTGTATTTTTATTATTTTATGTTTACCTTGAATATTTGTTCATAGATCAGAAATTAATGTAGCAGGTTTATATATGTTTTACAAAAAGTTGTAAATATAGGTGTTAAAGTGAATTTGTGACAATTACTTTTTGATTTTAAACATTTATTTTAAAATGTACAACTACTTCTTCTTTTTGGGCTGAATGGGGGGTCCATGCCACAGCAGCCAAACACATGGCATTAGTAAAGAGGTGATCCATCTCAGTCCTGAGCTATATAAAAAACGCTTTATAAATTTGACAGTTTTAAGCTTATAAGTAAAAACATCTCATGCTGGGATATGTCGACCAGCGGACCCAGCCTTCAAATCAGGAAAATGAAGGCTGGATTCGGCAGCCGCATTTGAAGGAGTCTTCAAATTTAGACAGGCCTAGTCGCGCCGCTGTGATGTAACCGGCCGACTAATCTGGCCTTTGAAGTATGCAGACCCTGAATTTGGACACAGCTACGGAAACGCAGAACAAGGATCCAGTTCAGAAGCTGGTGGAAACAAATGTAACTCTTCTTCTTCCTTTTTATCTCCCACCTCCTCATCTTCAAGGCGGGAAGAGACGGAGTGGCGTCGTCTCCTGGTTCTGATTCCCGTCTGGGTTTAGAGACGGTGGAAGGCGGTCGCACTGCTTTGGACAATAAGACGTCACTCCTCAACACACCGTCGCCACGTGCCTTCTCCGGGCCGCGGAGTCGAGAATTTGCTCCGTACGGATACGGTGAAACCATCTGCACCTACGATAAGAGCGCACTGAAAGAGGCGGTGTTCGACGACGACGTGGAGCAGTTCAGAGACTGTGAGTAACCATGGAAACACAAAGACACTGCCTCACTCATCTGTCAATCAAACCCACATGACAGGTCCAGTACCAGGTCTACAGCCCTTTCAGTACCAGGTCCAGATTCCATCTTTCAGTGTTTCCATCAGATTCTGAAATCTGTCTTCAGGTTCGTTCGTATAACTTTATATAGTCGTCTTTATTAATGTGACTCAAAATGGATATCATGATGTCACAGTGTTATGTTGTGATGTCACAGTGTGAAGACATACTTGAGATGACTGATGTGAGATAAGAATGCTGACATGTTGTTTGAAAGCAGCAAACAGACGAGACAGTGAAGAAAGAGTCGTTTGTCCTGATTGGACTTGAACGTGTCCTGAATCTATTCATTTACCTTCAGATCACGTTAACATCAGGTCACATGACATGAGTGAAGACGCACCGTTTGTTTCTCAGGTTTTAAACCTGATCTGATTGCTGAATGAATCTAAACCTTCATTCCTGCCGTGTTACAGCGCGATAAACACAAACGTCATTCAGCTGTAAACGTCTCCTGATGTGAACCGGACTGAAAGGCGTTCTGTTTGGGGAGGAGCTAAATGTGTCTCTGTTTCTGAGCTCCGGTTGTTTGTCTGTTTGTGTTTCCTCTAACTTCATCCAAACACCTTTTAGATGTTACAAACTCTTCACTCAGGAAAAACCAGTTTCAGCTGGAAATTAGCTCTAACCAGACCAAAACCATCTGATTACGGGTCGATCCGGTCGATTGTTTTGGTGCGTCTGTAAACGTGAACAGAATGTTCGGGAATAAAACACATCTTTTGTTTTTTTGTGATAGTTTGTTGACAGTTTTTGATCTTGGCGTGTCGTGTGATTCTGGAACACGGTGTTGACACCACGCTTCTTTCTGTCCATCAGTTTAGATGTAACATGTTTTTACAAACACAAATCAGCTGTTTTTGTTGTTGTTCTTGTCATCACATCTTTCTGTCTACACATGTCGTATCCCTCCATTGTCCACCTTCATCCCTCCTCCTCTTCCTCTCCAGGCCGACGGCAGGAACTTGGTGAGAACAAGATGACTCCTCCCAAAGGCTTTGCTCCTGGTAAAGATGCTCCGCCCCTCCTGCCTGACTGTTCTCATTTTCACCGACTCTTCCTCACTCTGTCCTTTGAACTCATCCTCTTTCACCGCAGATGTTTGATCTTCTCACTAACAGCTGGAGGTTTTCTTCTGATGAAAAGGGAACATTTAACAAAGTTAAATGTTTTCTCATATTTACACACGAGGCTGTGAACTTTGATCTGTCTGGAATGTTTCTGTAAAACTGAGATTCATTCTTAAAATCAGGTTCTTGGTGAAATCAAACTTTTCAAAGTTCAGATGTTTCACCCTCTGTCTCACTCTCCGACTCACCCCGTCTCACTTCTCTGGATCAATCTCAGACTCACCCCGTCTCACTTCTCTGGATCAATCTCAGACTCACCCCGTCTCACTTCTCTGAATCAATCTCAGACTCACCCCCTGGTCACACTCTCAGCATCTGTCTCACTCTCCATCTCTCTCCGTCTCACTCTCTGACTTACCCTCTGTCTCACCCTCTGACTCACGTTTTGTTTCTCTATGTCTCACCCTCAGTCACTCTCTCTCTCATCATCTGCCTCACTCTCTTGGATTCAAACTTACTTTTAATAAAAATGTTAATCTCACTTCAACATTAAAACATTGTTCATGTAATTCATCGCCTGCAGGGTCAGAGGTGAAAACCGGCTTCTGGTTGACGTCCCGTTTTCAGATGAAATGCTGAACGATTTTCCTTTTTTAAATAGTTTTTTTTAAACGAGTGTTTTAAAGTTTTGGTGTTTTTATCTGATCAGCAGATGAAGTTTGGAAACAGTAAATTGTTCATGTTTGACTCGTTACTCTCGTCCTGCCACAGTCGGTCCAGACCACTCCGACCTGGTGGCCGACCTGCTGAAGGAGCTGTCCAATCATAACGAGCGGTCCGAGGAGCGTAAAGGCGCCCTGGTGGAGCTGCTGAAGATCACACGTGAGGACAATGCTGCGGTTTGGGACGAACACTTTAAGACCATCCTCCTGCTGCTGCTGGAGACGCTGTGTGATAAAGATGTACGTTACCTGACGACACACACCTTATGTTCAGCACCTTGATCCCACTTCCTGTCTCCTAACTGTGTATGTATGTGTTTCTGAGCAGCACACCATTCGAGCTCTGGCTCTGCGCGTCCTGAAGGAGATCCTGAGGAACCAACCAGCCCGATTCAAAAACTATGCTGAGCTGACCATCATGAAGACTCTGGAGGCTCACAAAGACTCTCACAAGGAGGTAACGGAGAGGACGGGCTGCTACACACACGCGCACTCACACGTGCACACTCACACACAGGCACGCACACAGAGTGACAGCTCGTCTCTGCAGCTCTGATTCTCTCTCTGGTTTTAACAGAAACAAGAAACTCTGGAACAAAATGAATCTCAGACATTTTGTTGTTTCTAGAATTTGTTCTAAATGAAATGATTAATTTTGTGTTGCATGAAAGATCTTTTAAAACATCTGGTTCATATAAAACAGCTGCATTCTGAATGTTCTCAGGCTCCGTACAGCTCTGATCTTAGTTATAAATAAGTGAATAATAATGAGACAACCTTTGACCCCTTAGCTCAGGTACAGGGCTGGAAGTCCATGAGTTACTGCGGGTTACAGTCAGCTGGAATTTTCCTACAGCGACGCTCAGCAGCTGAAAAGAGCGAGAAAAAAACCTGCGTCAAAATCCACTGAGAGGAAAGTTTTAGATCCTTATCAGTTCAAGAGCCAGAGTTCAAATCAAACTGAATCAGAACAAAATGAATCAAATCAAACTGAATCAGAACAAAATGAATCAGATCAAACTGAATCAGAACAAAATGAATCAAATCAAACTGAATCAGAACAAAATGAATCAAATCAAACTGAATCAGAACAAAATGAATCAGATTAAACTGAATCAGAACAAACTGAATCAGATCAAACTGAATCAGAACAAACTGAATCAGAACAAAATGAATCAGATCAAACTGAATCAGAACAAAATGAATCAGATCAAACTGAATCAGAACAAAATGAATCAAATCAAACTGAATTAGAACAAAATGAATCAGATCAAACTGAATCAGGACAAAATGAATCAAATCAAACTGAATCAGAACAAAATGAATCAGATCAAACTGAATCAGAACAAAATGAATCAAATCAAACTGAATCAGAACAAAATGAATAAAATCAAACTGAATCAGAACAAAATGAATCAGATCAAACTGAATCAGAACAAAATGAATCAAATCAAACTGAATCAGAACAAAATGAATCAAATCAAACTGAATCAGAACAAAATGAATCAGATCAAACTGAATCAGATCAAACTGAATCAGAACAAACTGAATCAGAACAAAATGAATCAGATCAAACTGAATCAGAACAAAATGAATCAGATCAAACTGAATTAGAACAAAATGAATCAGAACAAAATGAATCAAATCAAACTGAATCAGAACAAACTGAATCAGAACAAAATGAATCAGATCAAACTGAATTAGAACAAAATGAATCAGAACAAAATGAATCAAATCAAACTGAATCAGAACAAAATGAATCAGATCAAACTGAATCAGAACAAAATGAATCAAATCAAACTGAATCAGAACAAAATGAATCCGAACAAATCAAACACATCTGCTGAATTCAAACCTTTTGCTTAATTATTCACCGGACAGTTCGGTGAGACAGAAGGTTTTAGGTTTTTCTTTAGAAAAACTTTTATTTTAATATCAGTAATTTATTGCAGCTGGTTTCTTTTCCCTTGTTGTTCCTTTACATTTTTTTTTGTTTGTTTCTAGTTTCTGTCTCATTCATGTTCTTGTTCCATGTTTTATCTTCATCTTGTTTTTCTCTGGGGAAATTAAAGTTTTTTGACTGTAAATAAATAAAATTCTGAATCTCGGGTCTCATTCTGTCAGACAAACAAATCTTTGTCTGTGAAGTTGATGGAACGTGATCCTCATGAATCAGTTGGATCTGTTTGAGGCTCCAGTTGCTTCTTCACTGGTTCTGACGGATCGGACCTTTTTGTTTCAGGTGGTCCGAGCAGCCGAGGAGGCGGCGTCCACGCTGGCTGGATCCATCCACCCGGAGCAGTGCATCAAGGTTTTGTGTCCCATTGTCCAAACGGCCGACTATCCCATCAACCTGGCTGCCATCAAGATGCAAACTAAAGTCATTGAACGCATCGCCAAGGAGTCTTTACTTCAGCTGCTGCCGGACATCATCCCCGGACTGCTGCAGGTCTGAGATTTGGATTGTTCACCTCAAACCGACTCTGGCACCTTAAAATTAGATCAATCACAGCCCACGCAGAAATCTGTACAAACACTGAGTGAGAGAAAAGTTCAGCCTGTTTGGATAAATGATTGAGTTTGATATGAAAGACGAGCCGAACGCAGCAGAAAATTCCACGACGGCTACTGAAAGGCTTATTTGGACAATGGTCATATTTGGACAGGGAGAATTATTTGCCTTATTTGTCCCTGGAAATGTTTGCGTGTACTCTGCACTCTGTGCGACCCCTCCCACGTTCCTGCCGACCTCCTATGTGTGTGTACATGTGCACGAGTGTGCATGTGGTGGCTGATGCTGCTGTGTCTCCTCTGCAGGGCTATGATAACACAGAGAGCAGCGTTCGCAAGGCCAGCGTGTTCTGTTTGGTGGCCATTTACTCTGTCATTGGCGAGGAACTCAAACCCCACCTGGCACAGCTTACGGGTAGCAAGGTAACACACACACACACACACACACACACACACACACACACGTGCACGCTGCAGAAAGCTGGTGAACAGACGCAGACTCTTATCATCTTCCCATGTTGTTGTTTCTCAGCTGGTTCCAACCGGCTGCCCAATAATAAAACTGGGTCGTATCCAGTACAACATGTGACCTTGAGTTATGTAAAGAGGAGGTCAGAGGGTCAGGTCCACCTGACTGGATGGCCCCTCCCTCACCTGAGACAGTGTCAATCCTCTGGAATCCTTTTGTCTTACTGGATCCAGGTCCAGGTGTGTCAGTGATGTCACTCAGTGTGCAGAGACTCAATCTGATTGTCACTAAACATCCACCAGATTTATATTTACTTCCTGAAGACAGAAGAACCGCCCCCTAGTGGCAAGTTCTGGAACAAGAACCCAAGTGTTGCAGTATTTTCAGGAATCCTGCTGTTTTAATTCAGAACCGGTTCATTAGTCTCACCAACTCATTAGAATTCATCATTTTATCAGTGACTAATGAGAAATCTGATTTCATGGAATTCCACAGACATCTCAACATCTGACGTCAGGTGATAGAGTCCTGATAAGATGGACGGATCCGAGCTGAAGGTCTGGGTTCTGTTGGACTTTAGGGAACTTTTTCTTCAGATCGTTCCAGAGATTTAATCCTTAAACTTCTGACGTTTATTATCTCCATAATGTTGAATCTGTTATAAAGGTTCTCCAGAGTAGAACCTGTAGTTCTGCAGTCTTTCTGAAGGTTCTTCAGAGTAGAACCTGTAGATTTCCAGTCTTTCTGAAGGTTCTTCAGAGTAGAACCTGTAGATTTCCAGTCTTTCTGAAGGTTCTTCAGAGTAGAACCTGTAGATTTCCAGTCTTTCTGAAGGTTCTTCAGAGTAGAACCTGTAGATTTCCAGTCTTTCTGAAGGTTCTCCAGAGTAGAACCTGTAGATTTCCAGTCTTTCTGAAGGTTCTTCAGAGTAGAACCTGTAGATTTCTAGTCTTTCTGAAGGTTCTCCAGTCTTTCTGAAGGTTCTTCAGAGTAGAACCTGTAGATTTCCAGTCTTTCTGAAGGTTCTCCAGAGTAGAACCTGTAGATTTCCAGTCTTTCTGAAGGTTCTTCAGAGTAGAACCTGTAGATTTCTAGTCTTTGTGAAGGTTCTCCAGTCTTTGTGAAGGTTCTCCAGAGTAGAACCTGTAGTTCTCCAGTCTTTGTGAAGGTTCTTTAAATGTTCTGTTGTGTGTGTTTGTTTA
>SSNP01000087.1:1984780-2000341 GCA_006937955.1 Pachypanchax playfairii
GTTATAAAGGTTCTCCAGAGTAGAACCTGTAGTTCTGCAGTCTTTCTGAAGGTTCTTCAGAGTAGAACCTGTAGATTTCCAGTCTTTCTGAAGGTTCTTCAGAGTAGAACCTGTAGATTTCCAGTCTTTCTGAAGGTTCTCCAGAGTAGAACCTGTAGATTTCCAGTCTTTCTGAAGGTTCTTCAGAGTAGAACCTGTAGATTTCTAGTCTTTCTGAAGGTTCTCCAGTCTTTGTGAAGGTTCTCCAGAGTAGAACCTGTAGATTTCTAGTCTTTCTGAAGGTTCTCCAGTCTTTGTGAAGGTTCTTCAGAGTAGAACCTGTAGATTTCTAGTCTTTCTGAAGGTTCTCCAGTCTTTCTGAAGGTTCTTCAGAGTAGAACCTGTAGATTTCCAGTCTTTCTGAAGGTTCTTCAGAGTAGAACCTGTAGATTTCCAGTCTTTCTGAAGGTTCTCCAGAGTAGAACCTGTAGATTTCCAGTCTTTCTGAAGGTTCTTCAGAGTAGAACCTGTAGATTTCTAGTCTTTCTGAAGGTTCTCCAGTCTTTGTGAAGGTTCTCCAGAGTAGAACCTGTAGTTCTCCAGTCTTTGTGAAGGTTCTTTAAATGTTCTGTTGTGTGTGTTTGTTTACAGATGAAGTTACTCAACTTGTACATCAAACGAGCCCAAACGACCAACAGCAACAGCAGCAGCTCTTCAGATGTTTCCTCACACAGTTAATGTCTGAAGGACCTTCTGGTGGACCACGTTTTAGGATTTACTGGACGTCTTTAAGCCTTTTTCAGACTTCTCTGAGCTTCCTCTCGTCAACATAACTCCAGTTCTGCTGTTTTTTTCTCCTGAAGTGGAAGGAACCTTGTTCATCTGTTCCGCCTGTAGATTCTTCGTCCTTCACTTCTCTGCTGTAGAACATTTCAAGCTCACTGCTGTAATAGTTCTGCTGGGGGGGGGGGGGGTCTACTGGTCTCCCTCCACCACCTCAGCACAGGACTGACTCTGTTTTTATTTGTTGGGTGAAGGAGGTCACTTTGTGGTACCGTGTAGTATTCCCGTCTCCATGGAGATGAGCAGCTGTCATTTGGCTGGACCAGTGATGGATCAAACCTGAGAAACAGAACAAAGACCGGAACAGATCACGGCTCTCTGAAGCCGCAGCATCGATTGTCTTTTTTATCCTCAGATTTTCATAAACAAGACCTAAAACACCCCCCCGATCAGAAACGAAGAAATCCTCCAGCAGACAAAGTTTAAGTTACACGGTGGACAATCAGATGGTGAAGCTGCTGCTCACCTGAGCAGGTGGTTCAGACCGAAGGTATCCTTCAAATTCACAGTCAGCTGGACAAATCACAGCCGAGCGTCCACACAGTGCCTCGTCTTCATTTGGTTTCAGCTGGTGGTGGGGTTCCACAAGAACCCTCGCTTCCGTCTGAGCTGTCGGGTTCCACAAGAACCCTCGCTTCCGTCTGAGCCGTCGGGTTCCACAAGAACCCTCGGTTCCGTCTGAGCCGTCGGGTTCCACAAGAACCCTCGCTTCCGTCTGAGCCGTCGGGTTCCACAAGAACCCTTGGTTCTGTCTGGGTTCCACAAGAACCCTCGGTTCCATCTGGGTTCCACAAGAACCCACGGTTCCGTCTGAGCCGTCGGGTTCCACAAGAACCCACGGTTCCGTCTGAGCCGTCGGGTTCCATGAGAACCTGCGTTTCCATCTGAATCGTTTGGTTTCAGCTGGTCTTAATTAAAGCTGATGGATCGTATCTAAGTGCTGAAATGAGTTTGTAGCTTTGAATTAGGATGAAATTAATCAATCAATCAAACAATCAATCTTCCTGAGAAATGTCAGTTTGTTACATCAACGGAACCAAAGGTTCTGAAGGTCTGCTCAGCTTTAGAGCAGAAACTTGCCTGTAAAACTTTAATTTCCCACACTGTGTGAGACTTTAAACTCAGCACATTTATACACTTCATGCCTCAATCTGATTGGATGATGACAGAACTGTTCCAGATCAAACAGTCCAATCAGAAAGCAGCTGCTTTTGGTTCCCTTTAGAACCTGGGAGTGTAATTCCTTGTTGTCTCTGGTAGGTGTAGTTTTCTGATTACTGGATCAGAACTGAAGTTCCTGTGTGTAACGGGCTCAGCTGCTCCAACCGGAACCACAACAAACATCTGGCTGTTTATTAATAATTTACAGCAACAAACTAACGAGCGTCTCTTCAATCTGGAGCCCGTTTGAAGCTTCTGCTCACAGACATGGACCACGGCGTAGAACCCTCTGGGGTTCTGATGGTGTTTGTAAATACACTTCTTATTCACAGGATTTTACAGGATGACTCAGTTTAAAGTGAATCACCTTCCATTTCTGCACGTTCACCGTTAGCTTGCATGTTAGCAGCACGCGCACTCTGCTGCTCTGAAGACTTGGCGGGTTTTTGGATCTTAAAGTGCACTTTTCACCTTCACTAACGCTTTGGAGGCGGAGCTTGTGTTGCCGTGAGAGGCTTCGTGGATCTGCTGGACTTTTAGAAACCCGTTGAAAGATGGAGGGTCTGGTTTTATGTCCAGACTTCGGGGGTGCAGCGCGTTCCGGGGCCAATTCAGTTTATTTAATGACATGAATGTAAAAAGTTGTTTGAGTTGTGAGTCCAACTCCAGCTGCCGCACACGCTTCAGACCCACTTTCCTTTCTTCATCCTGGAGTTTTAGCTTCTACCTGCTCTGAACACGCTTCCGTTTAAACACGCAGAACGTCTCGGCCACTCGTTAAACATTCAGACTCGTATTTATATATTTTATTTAATCTAGTTGAGTTGGATTCTGTTGTCATGGTAACCTGTACAGAAGTTATTTTGTTTTTGTTTACCTGCTCCTGTAATCGGTTTGCAGCCATGTAAAACTGTTTGCTCAGAAATAAAGACTGAAAACTGAACTGAGTTTTCTGATTATTGATTTCTGGTTTTTAGAATTGAAGCTTCTTCATTTCTGCAGTTGAACTTTGACTCTTACAGGAAAAGTCTTCACCCGCTTGTTCATCCATTTATGATCCTGTGAGCGCTGAGCTGTTCTTAGCTGCGGTGGATAAACATTAACCTGAGCAGACTTTGAGATGACCCGTTTTTACTCTCAACGCAGCAGCTGCAGTTTCAGCTCACATGCAGCTCCAACCTTCTCCTGCGTTTATTCATCTGTGTCTGATGCTTCAGATGTTCCTACAAAACCTTCAGGATCAGAAGAGCTTCATGTATCTAAGAACATGTGATCACTGCTGTGTTGTGTCCTGAAACATCAGCAGACAGCACAGACATTGGTACTGTAGCAGGAGGTGTGTGTGCAGGCCCCGCCCCTCAGAGGTCATCAAAGGTATGCTAATGGTGTCCACCGGGACAATAAAAGAGGCTCACAGCAAGGTTTGCCTGCAAACCTCCCTGAGCTTGAAGCCAGCAGGCACCGAGTGAGCTACGTCTGTTTCTGTCGTCCCGGGATACCAGAAGAAGACAAGATGCTGTTCTGTCACCCGCAGCCAGAGTCCTACCACCAGCAGTCCACCAGCTTCATCAGGTAAAACACCTGACGGTCTGCAGTCAGTCAGAATTCAATCAACACAACTACATTTACAGCCTGTTTCCATCAGCCGTTTGGACCTTCGGTCCTTTAGAGATTAGATTAAGACAGAAATGGGACAATCAGGTTTTTATCTGCTGCTTCTTTAACAGAAACTTTATTAGCAAACAGTCATTTGTTTCAAAGCTTGATGGACTCAAAGAAGTGTGACTGTTAAATGTGAGTGAGTTTAAAGTTCAGATGAGTTTACTGAAACAAGCGCTGCACCTGGACATGAAGGTTTACAGGTAAACCTGCTGCTGCTTGTGTTTCCTGTCAGAGACGCCTTGGCGCCTTTTCTGAAGAATGAAGAAGCCAGACTTCTGGCTGAAAGCAGCACCAAACGGACGCCGTTCCACTACGTCCTGTGTGCAGCCACGTCACCGGCTGTCAAGCAGCAGGAGGAGACTCTCACTTACCTGAACCAAGGTGAGCTGTCGGTCCAGAACTTTTAACTGGACGGACTGGTGCTCATGTTGTCACAGCGTCTCAAATCACTCTGATTCCCATAGTCGTGGATCAGGCCCAGGAACCTGGATCAGGACCTGGTCCTGGATGTAGTCCTGGATCTAGTCCTGGATCAGGCTCAGGAACCTGGTCCTGCAATTGGTCCTAGATCAGGACCCGGACCTGGTCCTGGATTTGGTCCTGGATCTAGTCCTGGATCTGAACTCATTTTAAATCCATCATTTATTGATTTAATGACAAAAGTTTTTATCTTAAAAAAAAATAAAAAATCAGGCTTCAAACTAAAAATGTAAAAATGAGAAAAATGTTTGAAAGATTCAGTAAAAACCAACTGAAAACAAATAAAAACCTACAGAAACAGTTTGATCAGAACCACGTCCCTGTCTGGAGGGAGGAACCACGTTCCTGTCTGGAGGGAGGAACCGCGTCCCTGTCTGGAGGGAGGAACCGCGTCCCTGTCTGGAGGGAGGAACCGCGTCCCTGTCTGGAGGGAGGAACCGCGTCCCTGTCTGGAGGGAGGAACCGCGTCCCTGTCTGGAGGGAGGACCGCGTCCCTGTCTGGAGGGAGGACCACGTCCCTGTCTGGAGGGAGGAACCACGTTCCTGTCTGGAGGGAGGAACCACGTTCCTGTCTGGAGGGAGGAACCACGTTCCTGTCTGGAGGGAGGAACCACGTTCCTGTCTGGAGGGAGGAACCACGTTCCTGTCTGGAGGGAGGAACCACGTTCCTGTCTGGAGGGAGGAACCACGTCCCTGTCTGGAGGGAGGAACCACGTCCCTGTCTGGAGGGAGGAACCACGTTCCTGTCTGGAGGGAGGAACCACATTCATCCAGTCTGTAGGGAGGAACCACGTTCCTGTCTGGAGGGAGGAACCACGTCCCTGTCTGTAGGGAGGAACCACGTTCCTGTCTGGAGGGAGGAACCACGTTCCTGTCTGGAGGGAGGAACCACATTCTTCCAGTCTGGAGGGAGGAACCACGTTCCTGTCTGGAGGGAGGAACCACGTCCCTGTCTGGAGGGAGGAACCACAGTTCCTTTCTGAAGGGAGGAACCTTGTTCCCGTCTGATGGACATGTTCTACATGTTCCTCCTGCTGGTCTGCAGTTAGAACCTTCAGTTGTTCTTCTGGTGTTTCTACATGTTCCTCCTGCTGGTCTGCAGTTAGAACTTTCAGTTGTTCTTCTGGTGTTTCTACATGTTCCTCCTGCTGGTCTGCAGTTAGAACCTTCAGTTGTTCTTCTGGTGTTTCTACATGTTCCTCCTGCTGGTCTGCAGTTAGAACCTTCAGTTGTTCTTCTGGTGTTTCTACATGTTCCTCCTGCTGGTCTGCAGTTAGAACCTTAGAACCTTAGAATGTTGCAGGTGATTGATGATCAGATAAGTTTCCCTCCAGCCACGTTTGATCCCAGCGTGCACCTTGATGTCAGTTCATGTCAAATGTTTTGATCTGAGATGTTGAGAAACTTAATAAAGTTCAGTTTGAAAGGAATCTCAGTTCTAGAAGAAATAATTTTAAATCAATAAAATATGGTTTACAGCAGGGACGGACCTCCCAGTATTCCCAAAAATCAGTGTCAAAAATAGATCAACAATTAGTTTAATTTGTAAAGTAACGCCAAACATTTACATCTACATCAAATCAACATCAATGAATTCTACAGATTAATACAGGGTGGGCCATTTACATGGATACACCATTCAACTGGCCCACGATGACCAATCCACTTTCCAGGAAACTGTTCATCTAGGAATGCTCGGACCTGACACCCATAATGTGGTGCTGCACCATCTTGCTGGAAACACTCAGGGAACGTGCTTCAGTGCATAAAGAGGGAAACACATCATCATGTAGCGATTTCAAATATCCAGTGGACTTGAGGTTTCCATTGATGAAGAATGGCCCCACTATCTTTGTACCCCCTATACCACACCATACCATCACTTGTTTTGTTCCAACAGTCTTGGAGGGATCTATCCAATGTGGGTTAGCGGTGGTTTTGTTTGTTAACTTCATCATTCACATAAAAGTTTGCCTCATCACTGAACAAAATCTTCTGCGTAAACTGAGGGTCCTGTTCCAATTTTTGTTTTGCCCATTCTGCAAATTTTGTGCACCGATCTGGGTCATCCTCGTTGAGATGCTGCAGTAGCTGAAGTTTGTAAGGGTGCCATTTGTTAGTAGCTAATATCCGCCGAAGGGATGTTCGACTAATGCCACTCTCCAGTGACATGCGGGGAGTGCTACGATGTTTCTTCATTAGTGACAGTTTTCAAGCGTCTACATATTGGCAAATCCAACACTGAACCAGTTTCACGAAACTTAGCAAGCAGTTTGCTAACTGTAGCATGGGAGATGGGCGGTCTCGTAGGGTGTCTTGCAGTGAAATCTGCTGCAATGACCCGGTTACTGCGTTCACCAGATATCAACACAATTTCTATCCGCTCCTCACGTGTTAACCTCTTCGACATGTCAATGGCTGTGAAAGATGTGNCCAGTCTGGAGGGAGGAACCACGTCCCTGTCTGGAGGGAGGAACCACGTCCCTGTCTGTAGGGAGGAACCACGTCCCTGTCTGGAGGGAGGAACCACGTTCCTGTCTGGAGGGAGGAACCACGTCCCTGTCTGGAGGGAGGAACCACGTCCCTGTCTGTAGGGAGGAACCACGTCCCTGTCTGGAGGGAGGAACCACGTTCCTGTCTGGAGGGAGGAACCACATTCATCCAGTCTGTAGGGAGGAACCACGTTCCTGTCTGGAGGGAGGAACCACGTCCCTGTCTGTAGGGAGGAACCACGTCCCTGTCTGGAGGGAGGAACCACGTTCCTGTCTGGAGGGAGGAACCACATTCTTCCAGTCTGGAGGGAGGAACCACGTCCCTGTCTGGAGGGAGGAACCACATTCTTCCTGTCTGGAGGGAGGAACCGCGTCCCTGTCTGGAGGGAGGAACCGCGTCCCTGTCTGGAGGGAGGAACCGCGTCCCTGTCTGGAGGGAGGAACCACGTTCCTGTCTGGAGGGAGGAACCGCGTTCCTGTCTGGAGGGAGGAACCGCGTCCCTGTCTGGAGGGAGGAACCGCGTCCCTGTCTGGAGGGAGGAACCGCGTCCCCCTGTCTGGAGGGAGGAACCACGTCCCTGTCTGGAGGGAGGAACCACGTTCCTGTCTGGAGGGAGGAACCACGTCCCTGTCTGTAGGGAGGAACCACGTCCCTGTCTGGAGGGAGGAACCACGTTCCTGTCTGGAGGGAGGAACCACATTCATCCAGTCTGTAGGGAGGAACCACGTTCCTGTCTGGAGGGAGGAACCACGTCCCTGTCTGGAGGGAGGAACCACAGTTCCTTTCTGAAGGGAGGAACCTTGTTCCCGTCTGATGGACATGTTCTACATGTTCCTCCTGCTGGTCTGCAGTTAGAACCTTCAGTTGTTCTTCTGGTGTTTCTACATGTTCCTCCTGCTGGTCTGCAGTTAGAACCTTCAGTTCTTCTGGTGATTCTACATGTTCCTCCTGCTGGTGTGCAGTTAGAACTTTCAGTTGTTCTTCTGGTGTTTCTACATGTTCCTCCTGCTGGTCTGCAGTTAGAACCTTCAGTTGTTCTTCTGGTGTTTCTACATGTTCCTCCTGCTGGTCTGCAGTTAGAACCTTCAGTTGTTCTTCTGGTGTTTCTACATGTTCCTCCTGCTGGTCTGCAGTTAGAACCTTCAGTTGTTCTTCTGGTGTTTCTACATGTTCCTCCTGCTGGTCTGCAGTTAGAACCTTCAGTTGTTCTTCTGGTGTTTCTACATGTTCCTCCTGCTGGTCTGCAGTTAGAACCTTCAGTTGTTCTTCTGGTGTTTCTACATGTTCCTCCTGCTGGTCTGCAGTTAGAACCTTCAGTTGTTCTTCTGGTGTTTCTACATGTTCCTCCTGCTGGTCTGCAGTTAGAACCTTCAGTTGTTCTTCTGGTGTTNCAAAGATAAACTTGTAAATATCTCATGAAAGAATAAAGTTACATTAACACCAAGCACACCATTGTTTTTCTTGTGAAATTACCAATAAGTTTGATGTGTCACATGACCCTCTTCCTATTGAAAAAACAAAAGTTGGATCCAAGATGGCCAACTTCAAAATGGCCACCATGGTCACCACCCATCTTGAACAGTTTGCTCCCTCACATATACTAATGTGCCACAAACAGGACGTTAATATCACCAACCATTCCCATTTTATTAAGGTGTATCCATATAAATGGACCACCCTGTATATTAGTGGTGTAAAATATAATTTTAAGTAGGTAGATTATTTTATTAATGTAGAAAATTGATATTATATGAAGCAGGCGTTCCCTTCTCTTTAACTTGAATTTTGAATTTGAACTTCTGAGTAAATTTAAGTAGACTGTAGGGTTTGAAGCTTTTTAAAGTTTAAATTTTACTGTGTTGAAAATCCTTTTTTTACTTTCAAGTTTCCAGTTGAGAATCTGAAGATCATGTATAATTAGAAGAATATATAATAAAATATTAAAGATCACCTACTTAAAACATAGATTATTTTAATAAAGGATCAATTTTCTTACCTTTGTTAGTTGTGTACTCAGCTGCAGCCGTAGCCCAGTGGGACAGGACATGACCCTTCAGTCAAGAGATCAGGGTTCGATCCCGGCAGAGACAAATCCCCTTGGGACACTGTCTAAAATGGAAGTAAATACCCCAGGAGGCATTAATAACAGATAAATTATTATTAGATGGAAACAAAATTAAGGTTGCAAATTAAATTTAATGACCACCAGCAACAAACAAATATTTTGATGTCAACTTGATTTACAAATTAAACTAATTTTTAATCTCCAGTTAACATCATATGTTTTTTTATGTAAATTTGACGTCTTCTTGACATCTCAGAGCGTGTTGAAATGTTTTCTATCTGTTGAAATGTTTTCTACCTGTCGGGACGTTTTCTACCTGTCGGGACGTTTTCTACCTGTCGGGATGTTTTCTACCTGTCCGGACGTTTTCTACCTGTCCGGACGTTTTCTATCTGTTGGGTTGTCGTTCCTGTCGGGACGTTTTCTACCTGTCCGGATGTTTTCTACCTGTCCGGACGTTTTCTACCTGTCGGGACGTTTTCTACCTGTCGGGACGTTTTCTACCTGTCGGGACGTTTTCTACCTGTCCGGACGTTTTCTACCTGTCCGGACGTTTTCTACCTGTCGGGACGTTTTCTACCTGTCGGGACGTTTTCTACCTGTCCGGACGTTTTCTACCTGTCCGGACGTTTTCTACCTGTCGGGACGTTTTCTACCTGTCCGGATGTTTTCTACCTGTCCGGATGTTTTCTACCTGTCGGGACGTTTTCTACCTGTCCGGATGTTTTCTACCTGTCGGGACGTTTTCTACCTGTCGGGACGTTTTCTACCTGTCGGGACGTTTTCTACCTGTCCGGACGTTTTCTACCTGTCCGGATGTTTTCTATCTGTCCGGATGTTTTCTACCTGTCGGGACGTTTTCTACCTGTCCGGATGTTTTCTACCTGTCCGGATGTTTTCTACCTGTCGGGACGTTTTCTACCTGTCGGGATGTTTTCTACCTGTCGGGACGTTTTCTACCTGTCGGGATGTTTTCTATCTGCTGGGATGTTTAGTTCCTGGATCTCCTTGTTATTTGATTCTGAGGGTTTCTATGTTGACCTTCTGTCTCTACTTCCTTTCTCTCTGTTCTGATTGACTGATTTCTCAGTTTTTGATTGTAATCAGTTTTTTTTAATGTTTTTAAAATGTAGGTCAGTCCTACGAAATCCGTATGCTTAACAGAAAGCTAGCGGAGTATTCAGATATAAGCAGCAAATATGTAAAGGTAGGTGTAAGGTTTTATGTTTGTTTGTCTTTGGCCTTCATGTGACCTTCTCTTTCTGTTTTCCTGTCTTGGTTTGAGGCAGGTCTCTGAACCCCTCGTTCCCTCCTCCAGCCTGCAGACTTTGGTACTTTCATCCAAACCTTCTTCTCTCATGATCTCAAACATCTGCTGACTTTCACTGCTTCCTGCTTCTGTCTGCCTCACTGGGATTTCTCCATCAGGACTTTGGCGTTGTTTCCTGAATTCCATTGAAAGTGTGTAGATGTTTGATGCCATGGCTGTGTGGATAAAACCCAGAAGCAGAACCTTCTGTCTGTGTCTCTGGTTCTTGTGAATGAAACCATGTTTATGAATGTTTTTGTCTGCGTCATGCGTTTGGAGCGAGTAGAGCTTAACAACCGGGTTTTTGAGCGCGAGCCTCCGTCGTCAGGCTGAAAGCAAAGCGTCATAAAGTCTAAAATGCAGCTTCCTAGAAACATCAGAATGCGGCAGGTGGCAGAAAGACAAACACATGACGTTTGGATCAGAACTGTTTGAGTTCTGGTTCTCAGTCATGCGTGAGTCTCCTTCCATTAATATTTATAAAAATAATTCAATTTTATCACAAAACAGCAGAACTGAACAAAAACTGAGCTCATCAGGTCAGTCTTTTCAGGTCTGGCTTCATCAAGTCCGTCTTCATCAGGTCTGTCCGTCTTAATCGGGTTCATTTTCATCAAGTCTGTTTTGGCTGTTTAATGTCTAAAACAAACCTCTCAAAGATGTTTAGAATGAACGTGTTTCCTGTTTGAACCAACCAAAGCATAACTTCTACCGTGGAGGTTCAATAAATCAGGATCCGTGTTCGCAGACAGAGAAGACGGTTTAACGTCTGTGAAATGTTTGATTATTAGCTCCATCACACGAAGCTGTAACTGACTCGGAGAGTCGTTTCGCACTTTGCCCAGCAGCTCAGCTGTTCAGCATGATGCGACCTGCTCTCATCAGACAGGTGCTGCTGTCCATCCTGAAACCTGGTCCCACCTGTCCCCAGAGCATCGTGCGTGTGGTGTTTCATGACCGTCGACTGCAGTATGTGGAGCATCAGCAGCTGGAGGGATGGAAGTGGAACAGACCTGGGGACCGAATCTTAGATCTAGGTGAGCTACAACACCTTCACTATCAGCAGAAACTCATGAAAAGTAAGTGCACCTTCTTTTAAAGCAGTACTAAATAACTTTTCTGCAGCCATGTTCCAGACAGTTGTTGCTGGAACCAGTGTTCTGTTGAAACATGCTACCTGTTGAGATGTGCTACACACGTGCCTGTTTCTATATTTTTCCATAAAAACATTTTACCTATCAAATAAATTCTCACAACACAGGAACACTAAATATGATGTTTTAAAGGTCCCATATTGTGAAAAATCCACTTTTTCTGGGATTTGGGGTGTTATTGTGTCTGTGGTGCATACACACACATACAAAGTTGAAAAAAAACATTTGTGCTGTTTTGAGTGAGATATGGGGTTTCTGAATTCATACTGCCTCCAGTCTAATAAGTGAGCTGTTCAAAATGGGCACAGCTTCTTATGTCACAAGCCGGGAGGGGATTGTGCACTGAGGGGGTTCACACACGCTCTGAGAACTTTCTCCACCCACCAGGTACAGCAGTAACTTCCTCGGACACCCGCAATTTTGTTACCAATTCTAAACCACTGGTTCAGATTAGGAAACTCACCACTCAAAGTGCTGCTGTTTCCTGCTCAGAAGAACACAAAACACTTCATCAGGTCTCAGTTGAAGAGGACAGAAGAGTGGCATTGGTTAAATTTATTTATGATAGTAATGTCCCTGCTACAGTTGGCAAAAAAACGACCGGAGCCGAGCTGCCGCTAATGAAGAGCCAGACCCGAGCTGCCGCTAATGAAGAGCTAACACTGTTACCGGAGCCGTGCTGCTTCTAATGAAGAACTGAAGCTGAGCTGCTGCTAACAAAGAGCTGTCACTGTTATGATAGTAATGTCCCTGCTACAGTTGGCAAAAAAACGACCGGAGCCGAGCTGCCGCTAATGAAGAGCCAGAGCCGAGCTGCCGCTAATGAAGAGCTATCACTGTTAACGGAGCCGAGCTGCCGCTAATGAAGAGCTATCACTGTTAATGGAGCCGAGCTGCCGCTAATGAAGAACCAGAGCCGAGCTGCTGCTAATGAAGAGCCAATACCGCTACCAGAGCCGAGCTGCTGCTAATGAAGAACCAGAACCGAGCTGCTGCTAATGAAGAACCAGAGCCGAGCTGCCGCTAATGAAGAACTGGAGCTGAGCTGCTGCTAACAAAGAGCTAACACCGTTACTAGAGCCGAGCTATTGCTAATGAAGAGCTAACACTGTTACAGGAGCCGAGCTGCTAATGAAGAGCTAACACCGTTACATCTTTTTCTGGGTCAACCTGATAAGTTTGAAGAACAGCATCTCTACCAGACACAGCAAAACAACACAGATACATGAGTAAATGTCAGACTAACCTTTCAATAACGTGCTGTTGGAGTCTTCAGGCTCAAAGTTCCTCAGTCCAAAGTTTTTAATCACATTTTAACCCTAAATGTACCCTCAAATAAATGCAACACTGGAGATCCTCTGCAAAAAAATGTCCAAGATTAAAAAGGTGTATATAAAATTATATAATGTTTAATAAGTCACATCTTTTTTTGCACAAATCCCATTCTTAGCTTCAGTCCTCTCGAAACATAAAAAAAGAGACCTGTAGAGTCTGACCTTTAACCTGCCGACTGAGTCCTGTAGAGTCTGACCTTTAACCTGCCGACTGAGACCTGTAGGGTCTGACCTTTAACCTGCCGACTGAGTCCTGTAGAGTCTGACCTTTAACCTGCCGACTGAGTCCTGTAGAGTCTGACCTTTAACCTGCCGACTGAGTCCTGTAGAGTCTGACCTTTAACCTGCTGAGTCCTGTAGAGTCTGACCTTTAACCTGCCGACTGAGTCCTGTAGAGTCTGACCTTTAACCTGCCGACTGAGTCCTGTAGAGTCTGACCTTAAACCCGCCGACTGAGACCTGTAGAGTCTGACCTTTAACCCGCCGACTGAGTCCTGTAGAGTCTGACCTTTAACCTGCCGACTGAGTCCTGTAGAGTCTGACCTTTAACCCGCCGACTGAGTCCTGTAGAGTCTGACCTTTAACCTGCCGACTGAGTCCTGTAGAGTCTGACCTTAAACCCGCCGACTGAGACCTGTAGAGTCTGACCTTTAACCTGCTGACTGAGACCTGTAGGGTCTGACCTTTAACCTGCCGACTGAGTCCTGTAGAGCCTGACCTTTAACCTGCCGACTGAGTCCTGTAGAGTCTGACCTTTAACCTGCCAACTGAGTCCTGTAGAGTCTGACCTTTAACCTGCTGAGTCCTGTAGAGTCTGACCTTTAACCTGCCGACTGAGTCCTGTAGAGTCTGACCTTTAACCCGCCGACTGAGTCCTGTAGAGTCTGACCTTTAACCCGCCGACTGAGTCCTGTAGAGTCTGACCTTTAACCTGCCGACTGAGACCTGTAGAGTCTGACCTTTAACCTGCCGACTGAGTCCTGTAGAGTCTGACCTTTAACCTGCTGACTGAGACCTGTAGAGCCTGACCTTTAACCTGCTGACTGAGACCTGTAAAGTCTGACCTTTAACCCGCCGACTGAGTCCTGTAGAGTCTGACCTTTAACCCGCCGACTGAGTCCTGTAGAGTCTGACCTTTAACCCGCCGACTGAGTCCTGTAGAGTCTGACCTTTAACCCGCCGACTGAGACCTGTAGAGTCTGACCTTTAACCTGCCGACTGAGTCCTGTAGAGTCTGACCTTTAACCTGCTGAGTCCTGTAGAGTCTGACCTTTAACCTGCCGACTGAGTCCTGTAGAGTCTGACCTTTAACCTGCCGACTGAGACCTGTAGAGTCTGACCTTTAACCTGCCGACTGAGTCCTGTAGAGTCTGACCTTTAACCTGCCGACTGAGACCTGTAGAGTCTGACCTTTAACCTGCTGACTGAGTCCTGTAGAATCTGACCTTTAACCTGCTGACTGAGTCCTGTAGAATCTGACCTTTAACCTGCCGACTGAGTCCTGTAGAGTCTGACCTTTAACCTGCCGACTGAGTCCTGTAGAGTCTGACCTTTAACCGCTGAGTCCTGTAGAGTCTGACCTTTAACCTGCCGACTGAGTCCTGTAGAGTCTGACCTTTAACCTGCCGACTGAGTCCTGTAGAGTCTGACCTTTAACCTGCTGAGTCCTGTAGAGTCTGACCTTTAACCTGCCGACTGAGTCCTGTAGAGTCTGACCTTAAACCTGCCGACTGAGACCTGTAGAGTCTGACCTTTAACCCGCCGACTGAGTCCTGTAGAGTCTGACCTTTAACCCGCCGACTGAGACCTGTAGAGTCTGACCTTTAACCCGCCGACTGAGACCTGTAGAGTCTGACCTTTAACCTGCCGACTGAGTCCTGTAGAGTCTGACCTTTAACCTGCTGACTGAGTCCTGTAGAGTCTGACCTTTAACCTGCCGACTGAGTCCTGTAGAGTCTGACCTTTAACCCGCCGACTGAGTCCTGTAGAGTCTGACCCTTAACCCGCCGACTGAGTCCTGTAGAGTCTGACCTTTAACCTGCTGACTGAGACCTGTAGAGTCTGACCTTTAACCTGCTGACTGAGTCCTGTAGAGTCTGACCTTTAACCTGCTGACTGAGTCCTGTAGAGTCTGACCTTTAACCTGCTGACTGAGTCCTGTAGAGTCTGACCTTTAACCCGCCGACTGAGTCCTGTAGAGTCTGACCTTTAACCCGCCGACTGAGTCCTGTAGAGTCTGACCTTTAACCCGCCGACTGAGACCTGTAGAGTCTGACCTTTAACCCGCCGACTGAGACCTGTAGAGTCTGACCTTTAACCCGCCGACTGAGACCTGTAGAGTCTGACCTTTAACCCGCCGACTGAGTCCTGTAGAGTCTGACCTTTAACCTGCCGACTGAGTCCTGTAGAGTCTGCCTTTAACCTGCTGAGTCCTGTAGAGTCTGACCTTTAACCTGCCAACTGAGTCCTGTAGAGTCTGACCTTTAACCCGCCGACTCAGACCTGTAGAGTCTGACCTTTAACCCGCCGACTGAGTCCTGTAGAGTCTGACCTTTAACCCGCCGACTGAGTCCTGTAGAGTCTGACCTTAAACCCGCCGACTGAGACCTGTAGAGTCTGACCTTTACCTGCTGAGTCCTGTAGAGTCTGACCTTTAACCTGCCGACTGAGTCCTGTAGAGTCTGACCTTTAACCTGCCGACTGAGTCCTGTAGAGTCTGACCTTTAACCTGCCGACTGAGACCTGTAGAGTCTGACCTTAAACCTGCCGACTGAGTCCTGTAGAGTCTGACCTTTAACCTGCCGACTGAGTCCTGTAGAGTCTGACCTTTAACCTGCCGACTGAGTCCTGTAGAGTCTGACCTTTAACCTGCTGAGTCCTGTAGAGTCTGACCTTTAACCTGCTGAGTCATGTAGAGTCTGACCTTTAACCTGCCGACTGAGTCCTGTAGAGTCTGACCTTTAACCTGCTGAGTCCTGTAGAGTCTGACCTTTAACCTGCTGAGTCCTGTAGAGTCTGACCTTTAACCGGCCGACTGAGTCCTGTAGAGTCTGACCTTTAACCTGCCGACTGGGACCTGTA
>SSNP01000087.1:2000392-2041103 GCA_006937955.1 Pachypanchax playfairii
CTGACCTTTAACCTGCCGACTGAGTCCTGTAGAGTCTGACCTTTAACCTGCCGGGTCCTGTAGAGTCTGACCTTTCACCTGCCGACTGAGTCCTGTAGAGTCTGACCTTTAACCTGCCGACTGGGACCTGTAGAGTCTGACCTTTAACCTGCCGACTGAGTCCTGTAGAGTCTGACCTTTAACCCGCCGACCGAGTCCTGTAGAGTCTGACCTTTAACCCGCCGACCGAGTCCTGTAGAGTCTGACCTTTACCCTGCCGACTGAGTCCTGTAGAGTCTGACCTTTAACCTGCCGACTGAGACCTGTAGAGTCTGACCTTTAACCTGCCGACTGAGTCCTGTAGAGTCTGACCTTTAACCCGCCGACTGAGTCCTGTAGAGTCTGACCTTTAACCCGCCGACTGAGTCCTGTAGAGTCTGACCTTTAACCCGCCGACCGAGACCTGTAGAGTCTGACCTTTAACCTGCCGACTGAGTCCTGTAGAGTCTGACCTTTAACCTGCCGACTGAGTCCTGTAGAGTCTGACCTTTAACCTGCCGACTGAGTCCTGTAGAGTCTGACCTTTAACCTGCCGACTGAGTCCTGTAGAGTCTGACCTTTAACCTGCCGAGTCCTGTAGAGTCTGACCTTTAACCTGCCGACTGAGTCCTGTAGAGTCTGACCTTTAACCTGCCGACTGAGTCCTGTAGAGTCTGACCTTTAACCTGCCGAGTCCTGTAGAGTCTGACCTTTAACCTGCTGAGTCCTGTAGAGTCTGACCTTTAACCCGCCGACTGAGTCCTGTAGAGTCTGACCTTTAACCCGCCGACTGAGACCTGTAGAGTCTGACCTTTAACCTGCCGACTGAGTCCTGTAGAGTCTGACCTTTAACCTGCTGAGTCCTGTAGAGTCTGACCTTTAACCTGCCGACTGAGACCTGTAGAGTCTGACCTTTAACCCGCCGACTGAGTCCTGTAGAGTCTGACCTTTAACCTGCCGACTGAGACCTGTAGAGTCTGACCTTTAACCTGCCGACTGAGACCTGTAGAGTCTGACCTTTAACCTGCTGAGTCCTGTAGAGTCTGACCTTTAACCTGCCGACTGAGTCCTGTAGAGTCTGACCTTTAACCCGCCGACTGAGTCCTGTAGAGTCTGACCTTTAACCTGCCGACTGAGTCCTGTAGAGTCTGACCTTTAACCTGCTGAGTCCTGTAGAGTCTGACCTTTAACCTGCTGAGTCCTGTAGAGTCTGACCTTTAACCTGCTGAGTCCTGTAGAGTCTGACCTTTAACCTGCCGACTGAGTCCTGTAGAGTCTGACCTTTAACCTGCCGACTGAGTCCTGTAGAGTCTGACCTTTAACCTGCCGACTGAGTCCTGTAGAGTCTGACCTTTAACCTGCTGAGACCTGTAGAGTCTGACCTTTAACCTGCTGAGACCTGTAGAGTCTGACCTTTAACCTGCCGACTGAGACCTGTAGAGTCTGACCTTTAACCTGCTGAGACCTGTAGAGTCTGACCTTTAACCTGCCGAGTCCTGTAGAGTCTGACCTTTAACCTGCCGACTGAGTCCTGTAGAGTCTGACCTTTAACCTGCCGACTGAGTCCTGTAGAGTCTGACCTTTAACCCGCCGACTGAGTCCTGTAGAGTCTGACCTTTAACCTGCTGACTGAGTCCTGTAGAGTCTGACCTTTAACCTGCCGACTGAGTCCTGTAGAGTCTGACCTTTAACCTGCCGACTGAGTCCTGTAGAGTCTGACCTTTAACCTGCTGAGTCCTGTAGAGTCTGACCTTTAACCTGCCGACTGAGTCCTGTAGAGTCTGACCTTTAACCCGCCGACTGAGACCTGTAGAGTCTGACCTTTAACCTGCTGAGGCCTGTAGAGTCTGACCTTTAACCTGCTGAGTCCTGTAGAGTCTGACCTTTAACCTGCCGACTGAGTCCTGTAGAGTCTGACCTTTAACCCGCCGACTGAGACCTGTAGAGTCTGACCTTTAACCTGCTGAGTCCTGTAGAGTCTGACCTTTAACCTACCGAGTCCTGTAGAGTCTGACCTTTAACCTGCCGAGTCCTGTAGAGTCTGACCTTTAACCCGCCGACCGAGTCCTGTAGAGTCTGACCTTTAACCCGCCGACCGAGACCTGTAGAGTCTGACCTTTAACCCGCCGACCGAGTCCTGTAGAGTCTGACCTTTAACCTTTTTGTGGTGAATAAATCAATGACAGAATCCTGATCAGAATGTGACTGATTTTACAGAATTGGGATTATAGTGAAAACACAGAGAAGATGCAAAACCCCAAAACTTTATCTGAAGTACAATAAATTACATCACGTTCAGGTGAATCTGCAGAAGATTATGATGTTGCTCCTGGAAATGCTGCCACCGAAAAATACATTCAGAGCAGAACACCTGCAACAATCTGTCAGAGGCAACAGTGATACATGAGAGTTTACAGCAAAAACTCAGCTGACTATCCTACAAGCTGAGAGATTATAATCAGATTAACACAAATTAAACTGTAACTTCCAGCCTTTGATACAACATCTGGGATTTACAGCTTTAAACTGACAACATTTAGTGTTACGATCAGATTACAGACATTCACATATTGTCCTATTTGAACAGTAGCTTGTGAGCACACACACACACACATTAGAGATACAAAGCAAAGCCCACAAAGTTGAAATGACTCTCAGAAGTCTGATTACTGATGGAAACAGTTCCTCTGCTGAAGCACGAAGGTCTACAGGAGGCTGTCCAGGTTCTTCTCACTGCTCTTCTTGTCTTCAGGGGTAGAAGGTGAGCTGTACTTGTTCTGGTGATGCTGCAGGAGGGTGAGGACATTGTGATGGCCAAAGTGCACCGCTTCATCCATCGGCGTGTTCCCCCATCTGGGCAAAAACCCACATTAAGCAACAACAAGACGCGATTCTGAGGGAAAATTTTCCTAAAGCTCTTCCTGGTTTTTCTCATCTGTTTTTATTCAAAATGATCTTAAAAGACAAGGCACTGTCGATGCTTTTGAAAATCCTGCATCCCTCATCATGACATACCTGTCTGACAGACCATGTGATGACCTGGACTCACCTGTCTTTGGGTTCTGGGTTCACCTTGCAAGCTTCCAGCAGGAAACGCACCACATCTATGTGTCCTGAAAGCAGAGCAGGTGTGACTGATAGAACTGAAGCCAGTGTTCTGTTAATCCAGACAGACAGTTTACCTTCAGCTGCTGCCACATGGAGAGCCGTCCTGGAATCATAATCCCTCTGCTCCATGTCCATGGACGACAGCGCAAACCTGAACACACACACCTGGTTTTAATATTCAGCAGTTTGTTTGGGTCGACATACGATTACAGAGTCCGAAGAACTGTGTACAAATATTTTAGCAGGAAGACCAAAAGAATTTATTTTGTTGAGTCTGTGGTCATGAAATCCTTTGAAAGGTGTTAAACCACCTGAAGTCCATCACAGGACCCTACTGGACCCCCTGCTGGACCCCCTGCAGTCTGCATCCAGGACTAACAGGTCAGTGGATGATGTAGTCAGTCAACATGGAGCTGCATTACATCCTGTCAGGGGATCACAAACTTTCTGACAGACAGGAAGAAGCAGGTGAGGCTGAAGAAAATAACATCCAACACATGGACCATCAGCACCTGCGCCCCCCGGACAAGTGTCCTGTCCCCCCCAGGGATGTGTTAAGATTTTCCTTCAGCAGCTCAAGAAGTTCAACCTGCTACAGGAACTGCTGGTGAACTTCTACAGAACCATCATCGAGTCTCTGCTGGTCCACCAGGGTCTGGTTTGGTTCTGTGACCAGACTAGACAGAAAGAGACTGCAAAGGATCACTGGTGCTGATCTGCCCTCTATCCTGGACCTGGACTCCTCCGTCCAGGACCTGGACTCCTCCGTCCAGGACCTGGACTCCTCCGTCCAGGACCTGCACCCCTCCGTCCAGGACCTGGACTCCTCCGTCCAGGACCTGCACCCCTCCGTCCAGGACCTGCACCCCTCCGTCCAGGATCTGGACTCCTCCCAGACCGTCTCCATGTTGAACCAACATGTTTAATAACTTCTTCTCTCATGAAATAATTAGATTTTATCTGTATAAACAGCTTCAAACACCAATCAGACACGATGCTGCTGAATGTCTCTGCTGTGTACATGTGTTGGATCTGCTCACCTCCTCAGAGCGGAGACGTCTCCCGTGTACGCAGCAAACAGCAGGTTGATGACGGACTTCACCTGCAGAGTTGGACACATGAGGTTTGTAAAGACATGAAACTTTTTGTGTCCCTTCAGCTTCATATGAGATCGTCTGTCAATCACCAACAATCAGGAACAAAATCATAACAGCAACTCATTTCCTGTTTATACAACAAAATGTTTAGTCAACAGGAAGTGTAAGAAAATTGGAAGAAGGTGCACGTGAGCAGAAACAAGGTGTGGATTCGCTGGTGTCAGAGTAACTTACCTGAACACATCATGGAGGATGAGTTGTGTCTGTTCATACTGTTCAGTGATGCTGAGGTGAGTCAGGTGACACACCTGTTCAGCCTACATTATTTCTCTCTGTTAAAGCAAGTGGTTGAAATGAAACTGGTTCATATTCAGCTCGTCTGTTGGAATCATCAGGTGACAAACACCATTAAATGAGCCGGTATGTGGATCCGTGTGTTCAGTAAACAGGCTGCAAATGTTACAGGTGTGTGTCCAGACAAACACCTGATGTACATGACGTTCACGTTGTTTTGATTCATGCCAGGGTTTCAGTGTTTCCCTGTTTCAACTCCTCTGCATTTCAACAAGTCCTGCAGAAGCCTGTTAACGACTTGTTCATTTGAATCAGGTGGTTTGAAACAGGGAAACATCTAAAACATGCAGGATAGTGGCCCTCGAGGCCTGGAGCTTGACACCCCTGAGTTAGACCCTTCCAGGGTTCTAAGACTCAGTAGAAACAAGAATGTTTGTTAACATTTTATAAACCTTTAGATAAAAATTTGATGTAAAACAACTACTGAGCCAAAAACTTCAGTTCTGTGCAAAAGTCTTGATCCAGTCCTCGTCTCTCCAGATTGTCCCCCAGCAGTCAAACTGTCCTGTAACCTGTTCAAGTGGTTCTGGATCAGCAGTTCTCAGACCTTCTGAAGGTCCCCAACAGTTTTTCATTGGACTATGATGTCAGTTCTTGATCTGAACATGTTCAGAGGAATATTGTGACCTCTGACCTTAAGGAACAATCCAGAGTCATGTTGACTCGTAACAGAGAACGGAACCCGGAACCAGTTAGAACTGGATCTTAGTTTCCTGCAGCCTGAAACAGAAACTCTAAAAACACTGATGAGACCCAGTTTGACAGGAAACAGGATTTCAGCTCCAACTCGGTGGTTCTCAGTTAATTTGGAACATTTCTCACAACGTGCAGAAAATACAGACATATAAAAAGTTGTTGGTTCCCTTCAGTCAATGAAAGAAAAACTCACAATGATCACAGAAATAACTTGAATCTGACAAAAGTAATAATAAATCTAAATTATATAAATGCTAACAAACATGTTAACCATGTTTCAATGGAATTATTAAAAATAAACTGATGGAACAAACCTGGACTAAAGTGATGGTTCCCTAGAAAAGACTGTAAATAATGTGACTAAAGGGACGTGTTAATTCAAGATGTGTTTACTGATGACATCACAGGTGTCTACAGTCTTGTAACCAATCAGTGGGTCTATATATAGAGCTCCAGGTAGTCACTGTGTTGTTTGGTGACATGGACATGGACCAGAGGAGGTGAAGGACAGAGATGTCTCCGGATTTTATAAAGATAATTATAGACCAACATGTTAAAGGTAAAGACTATAAGACCATCTCCAGCAGCCAGATGTTCCTCTGACTACAGCTGTACATATTATTCAGACATGTAAGATCCATGGGACTGTAGTCAACCTCCCTGGACGTCGTTGAAGGAGGAAAACTGATGACGAGCTGGATAATCTGATGGTAACAAAAGTAGTAGTAGTAAGTTGTTTATTTGAACACTATAACAAACACAAATTAAATAATAAAAAAGTGCACACAAATAACAAGTACATGTAGATTATTCAATCATTTCTAAATCATAGCACTAGAACACAACACACTATTAAATGATCAAAAGGCAGCAGGAAGAAGCAAAGCTTGTTTTGATCCTACTCCTCGTTTACATCATTCATATATGTTCCATAAGGTCATTAAAGAATGAACAATCACATCCCTAGTTTCAAAACACATCACATCATATTAAAGGTGGTATATGTAATATGAAAACACTAACACGGCACAAAGCCTTCAGCNCCTGTAGAGTCTGACCTTTAACCTGCTGACTGAGACCTGTAGAGTCTGACCTTTAACCTGCTGACTGAGACCTGTAGAGTCTGACCTTTAACCTGCTGACTGAGACCTGTAGAGTCTGACCTTTAACCTGCTGACTGAGACCTGTAGAGTCTGACCTTTAACCTGCTGACTGAGACCTGTAGAGTCTGACCTTTAACCTGCTGACTGAGACCTGTAGAGTCTGACCCTTAACCTGCCGACTGAGACCTGTAGAGTCTGACCCTTAACCTGCCGACTGAGTCCTGTAGAGTCTGACCTTTAACCTGCCGACTGAGTCCTGTAGAGTCTGACCGTTAACCTGCTGACTGAGACCTGTAGAGTCTGACCCTTAACCTGCTGACTGAGACCTGTAGAGTCTGACCTTTAACCTGCCGACTGAGACCTGTAGAGTCTGACCCTTAACCTGCCGACTGAGTCCTGTAGAGTCTGGCCCTTACCCTGCTGACTGAGTCCTGTAGCGTCTGACCTTTAACCTGCTGACTGGGACCTGTAGAGTCTGACCTTTAACCTGCTGACTGAGTCCTGTAGAGTCTGACCTTTAACCTGCTGACTGAGACCTGTAGAGTCTGACCCTTAACCTGCCGACTGAGTCCTGTAGAGTCTGACCTTTAACCTGCCGACTGAGTCCTGTAGAGTCTGACCTTTAACCTGCTGACTGAGACCTGTAGAGTCTGACCTTTAACCTGCTGACTGAGACCTGTAGAGTCTGACCTTTAACCTGCTGACTGAGACCTGTAGAGTCTGACCCTTAACCTGCCGACTGAGTCCTGTAGAGTCTGACCCTTAACCTGCTGACTGAGACCTGTAGAGTCTGACCCTTAACCTGCTGACTGAGACCTGTAGAGTCTGACCTTTAACCTGCTGACTGAGACCTGTAGAGTCTGACCTTTAACCTGCTGACTGAGTCCTGTAGAGTCTGACCTTTAACCTGCCGACTGAGTCCTGTAGAGTCTGACCTTTAACCTGCTGACTGAGACCTGTAGCGTCTGACCTTTAACCTGCTGACTGAGACCTGTAGAGTCTGACCTTTAACCTGCTGACTGAGACCTGTAGAGTCTGACCTTTAACCTGCTGACTGAGTCCTGTAGAGTCTGACCCTTAACCTGCTGACTGAGTCCTGTAGAGTCTGACCTTTAACCTGCTGACTGAGTCCTGTAGAGTCTGACCTTTAACCTGCTGACTGAGACCTGTAGAGTCTGACCCTTAACCTGCTGACTGAGACCTGTAGAGTCTGACCTTTAACCTGCTGACTGAGACCTGTAGAGTCTGACCTTTAACCTGCTGAGTCCTGTAGAGTCTGACCTTTAACCTGCTGACTGAGTCCTGTAGAGTCTGACCTTTAACCTGCCGACTGAGTCCTGTAGAGTCTGACCTTTAACCTGCTGACTGAGACCTGTAGAGTCTGACCCTTAACCTGCTGACTGAGACCTGTAGAGTCTGACCTTTAACCTGCTGACTGAGACCTGTAGAGTCTGACCTTTAACCTGCTGACTGAGTCCTGTAGAGTCTGACCTTTAACCTGCTGACTGAGTCCTGTAGAGTCTGACCTTTAACCTGCTGACTGAGACCTGTAGAGTCTGACCTTTAACCTGCTGACTGAGACCTGTAGAGTCTGACCCTTAACCTGCTGACTGAGTCCTGTAGAGTCTGACCTTTAACCTGCTGACTGAGACCTGTAGAGTCTGACCTTTAACCTGCTGACTGAGACCTGTAGAGTCTGACCTTTAACCTGCTGACTGAGACCTGTAGAGTCTGACCTTTAACCTGCCGACTGAGACCTGTAGAGTCTGACCTTTAACCTGCCGACTGAGTCCTGTAGAGTCTGACCTTTAACCTGCCGACTGAGTCCTGTAGAGTCTGACCTTTAACCTGCCGACTGAGTCCTGTAGAGTCTGACCTTTAACCTGCTGACTGAGACCTGTAGAGTCTGACCCTTAACCTGCCGACTGAGACCTGTAGAGTCTGACCTTTAACCTGCTGACTGAGACCTGTAGAGTCTGACCTTTAACCTGCTGACTGAGACCTGTAGAGTCTGACCTTTAACCTGCTGAGACCTGTAAAGTCTGACCCTTAACCTGCTGACTGAGTCCTGTAGGGTCTGACCTTTAACCTGCTGACTGAGACCTGTAGAGTCTGACCTTTAACCTGCTGACTGAGTCCTGTAGAGTCTGACCTTTAACCTGCCGACTGAGACCTGTAAAGTCTGACCCTTAACCTGCTGACTGAGTCCTGTAGGGTCTTGGGGTTTTGTCATTCCTCTGACCTCTGGGTGAACCTGTCCACTCCTGGGAAGATTGACATCTGTCTGAAATCTTTCTGCTTTTGAAATTTGTCTCTGTTGAAGGATGGAGTTTTAAATGACCTTTGACCTTTCCCAGACTCCTCCTCTCAGGACATAGTTGGTGTGTCCATATGTCTCCTCTTAGACGTTGTGTTGACAAACACCTGTATGCTCCAGATGCACCTGAACTCTTGCTGTTACAGAGGAGCTGATGAAGATCAGTTAATCAATACGTCTGATTGTTAGAGACAGGAAGTCTGTGCGTCTGTGTTTTGGTTCAGTGAAATAAATAAATGACAGTGTAAAATGTTGGAACACACAAACATGTGTCCAGCAGTCTTGCAGTTCCCCATTTGGGGTAATGAGGAATTAACACCTGGTAAAAAGATTAGGATTTAGATCATGGAAAATCCAAGGCATTCAGAAAGTATAAGATCCATATATTGATGGTCTGTGACTCACTTTTGACCAATTACGTAAAAACTATCTATTTACTATTTACAATTAAAAAATTTAATGTCATCAAAACTGTGACAGATTGTTGATGTTCCACCGTTAACAAAAATAGAGACGGTCTGTCTTGAGAATCCAACAGGAAGGTTTTATTTCTGTGTGCTGTAGTTTACCGACGTGTTCTTCTACTGACTCGGCAGTGAATCAACTAGATTGGAACCAGGCTTGTCTAAAAGCACAGAAACAAACGGTAAACTCCTGCAGTATAAATGGCTGATGAGAACATATATAACCCCGTCAAACTCCATCACATGTCCAGTGATGTTCCAGATAGCTGCACTAAATGTTTAATTGAAAAAGGAGCCCGTCTTCATTGTCTATGGGAAAGTTCTAAGATACAGAAATTCTGGGAAGATGTTTTCAAGAGCCTGTCAGAAGTGTTTAATGTAAAACTCCCTGTAAACAGTCGACTGTGTGCTTGAAATCAACCCAGACAGAGAAACAGACTCAGCTGCTGGACTTTGGAGAGCTGTTACAGGTGGGAATGGGTCTTTAAGTATCATGATGTTGGTTCATGAGTGATGGAGCGAAGAACCAACCGACAGATCAGAGCTCCATCTGCAGTACTCTGTCGTGGTGCAGAAGGTTTCATCACAAGATCTGGATCATGAGTGAATAGGCCCGGGAACGCCTCGGGATCCTCAGGAGGAGCTGGAGAGGGATGTCTGGGTTTCCTTCCTGGATCTGTTGACCTCCGTGACCCGACCCTGGATAAGTGGAAGGAAATGGATGAATAATTAAAGGATAACAGTTTCTTTGCTTTTGCTTTTATTTGATTAATTCTTCATCTTCAACAGAGACATTGTTTTGTTTCTACATGTTCATCCATCTCAAAACAAGATTAAAAACCTTTTTAGAGGCTGATGACAGACAGTCGGCTCTGACACTTAGAAGAAGTCCAATCCATCCTCGTGTCTTATTGGTTAAAAGAGCTTTTCAGTCCAGATTTAATCTGAAATTCAAATGTTTTCATAGAAACTCGCAGCACCTTCAGTCCTAATGACAACATGATACGGCTCTTAGATAGAAGTCATACGTTCACACAGGTCTGTGATGGACCTTCTGATTGCTGGTGTCATCAGTTTTACATGAACCTGTACAGATCTGGACCAGAACTCTGTTGTCATGTGATAAAATGATGCTTAATGTTGTGATTCTTGGATTCCAGCTGTGAGTGAACTCCCAAGCCCCGTCAATGTCACCCTGACTTTAAAGGATTTCATCCTGAGATGGGATCCTGGACCTGGTACTCCTGCAGGAACCTCCTACAATGTCAGCATCCATACAGACAGGTAGGTTCTCACCTGTAAAATCCAAAGCTGGTTGAATTATTTCTGCTGTAGGGAGTTTTAGTTTCTGTTAGAACAACTGAAACGTTTGACTGTGAGTCAGTGTTTACAGAAAACACACCCTCAGGGATGTTTTAGAGAAGCTTCCAGTTGCAGGAACGTTCTGTTCATATACAGACCCCCCCCCCCCAGTGATCCACATTCTTCTCTGTCATTCCCACTTCCTGCTGCGGAGAAATGCACCACATTTTCCTGGTTGATGTTCCTTTTTGTGTCTCCTGCTGATCCTCTTGTTTCTCTTTCTGTTGATCTTCTGTTTGAAGGAAAGAAGTTGAGGCTCCAGCCGACTGCCGTTGTGTCCACAAACCGCTGACCTGCGACCTGACGGAGGTGCTGGCTGCCCAAATGGAGAAGTGTTCCATCCAGGTTACAGCTCAGCTGGGAGGTCAGAGGTCACAGCCAGCACAGACTCATTTTGAACTGAACGGTGAGCAGAAACAGGTTCAAGTCTAAATCCTGAGAAGTATTCAGGTTTCTCTCCACCAGATTCTTAAACTCATCACGTGATTGTTCATGTTAGTTCAGGGTGAACGTGATTGTAGTTTATGTTGAGTTTTTATTTAGTTCTGCAGTGAAAAGTGAAGCAGACATAAAGAAAACTGAATCAGTATAAAGCAGCTGTAGATGGTGTTTAAGTCTGACTGGATCTTTAATCACAGCGTCTCAGAGTGATGACTCAACTTGTTGCTTCTCGTCTGAGTGTCGGTGTTGTCTTTCTCCTTCACTGTGTTTCTGTCCTGATGAATAATGAATTAATGGATCCATTATGTCTGCGTGTTTTCAGACCAGCTGGACCTGCCGCTGCTGATAGTCAAACCCTGCAGCAGAGATCTGTGTGTGGACCTTCAGCCTCCACACAAACGCCTTCAAGACCTCTACAATAAACTTCATTACGAGCTTCGGATCAACGTTGCCGGTGCCGATCCGGTACGACGAGGGTTCTTGTTTCTACATGTTGTATAATGAGTGGCAGGTTTCAGGTTTGATGCTTTCTGTGAGCGTGTTGGTGCAGGTAAAAGGATCCTGTTCAGAGTTCTCCAGTCTGCTGAATATCTGTGAACAGACCCGGGTTCTATCCAGTTCTTGTTTAGTTTGTTGTCTAAATGTTTCTGTGTTGTTGATCCTAAAGAGTAAAACAGATCAGAACCGTCAGGGTTAAAGGTGGTTTTCATCAGACTGGTTCCAGCCATCAGACAGACTGCAGACTTTACAAGCTGAGAGTGTATAAACTGTATAACAACACAGAGTAGTGCAGACAGCTTGTTTACTCAGAACACACTGTAGTGTTAGCAGCTTTAACCTGGAACTTCACTTCCTGTGTGGCAGGAAGAGACTTGTTTCTATGAAAGTGTTTTCTAAGAAGACGTGAACAAAAAGCAGAGACTTCCAGATTAAGCTGCTCGTTACGAGCGCTGAGGTTTCACTTCTTACAGAGAGCTGAATTCCCAGAAATAAACCACATGATGAAACAATCTGTTATCAACACAAATAAAAGCTTCTGGGGAAGCTGCAGAAGTTTGGGGATTCTTTTCTGTGGAACGTTATGGTCAAACTGTGACGTCTGAGGGATTTAGATCAACTTCCTCATGTTCTGAAGGGCTGAAACTTAAATCCTGTTTAGACTGTAAAGTACAGAAAATGAGTTCATGGTGTCTGTAGGAGGTCCTGACTGAACAGAACCTCTTCACCAGCCGAGGAAATGTTTCTGTTGAATCTGAGGGGGAAACCCGGAGACTTCCCTCATGTTGACTTGTTTCTGCTGAATGTTTAATCATCAGCATGTAGAGTCTGATGTGTCTGTGGTCTTTATGTGTGCAGATCTTAAAAAAGTTCCGGTCTCTGGGAAACCAGACTCTGACGGATCTGGCTGCTGGCAGAGAGTACTGCATCTCCGTCCGGATTGCAGACAGCGTGAGGAACATACAGTCCAACTACAACCGACCTGTTTGTGTTTTCACACCTGGTGTCTTTTCTACAGGTACAGGTTCTTGTTGTTTGATGCTCCGTTTCCCAGAACCTCAGTCTCTGTGTGGTGGAACAGTTCTCCCATTTTCCCAATTCCACTTTTATTTTGAAACTGCTGTTTGTTTCTTGAACCTTAAACAAACAGCAACAATCAGATCAGTTTTTCTGTCTCCATCTGGCGAGACGGTGTTTATATTTGATTTAAAGTGTCCAGCTGCTGCCCTGATGTTTCTGCTTTAATGATGAAAAAACTCGTCCTTCCTGCAGATCCGCTGATCGTATCTCCACTGATCCTTCTGGTGATGGTTGGAGTGGTGATCTTTGTTCTGCTGTTCTGGACCGGTTTCATCTGCCTGAAACGGAGCCCCATGCCATCGATCCTGGTGGGTCAAACGTTCATACATGTACATTTCAACATGAAAGTATCTGGTTTAAACCTTCAGTCATGGAGGAAACTCCAACCAAACAGAGAACGAGAGAAACAGGAAAAAACAGCCGTGTGGTCGCATCAGCACGTTCAGATCAGAGACGTGTTCTACACAGCTGCTGTGGTTTCACATAAAAACCAACACGAGCGTCTTTTTTCCGCTTGGAAGGACGTGTTTCTGTTTCCTGTAGACCAGCAGAACCGAGCGGTCGGTACGACTCAGAGGTGCTGAAGTGAAAAAAAACAGGAAAAAAGTTTGTTTTAAGAGTTTTCTGTTGAAAAGTCAACTAAGAATTTAAATAAAAGTTTATTTGATTTATCAGGTTTATCTGTAGAATTAAAGCAGATTTTTGTAAATCCATTTTTAAAGAAAACTTTTACCTGCATGTTGTAAAACATTCAAATAATGTTTATGTTTGGAGGAAGTTAATAATAAAGAACAGATGGAGAGTTTATCTGGTGAAACGTTTGAATCTCTGATTTAATCAGTGACAGAAGATTCATGAACATTATCAGATCTGATCTGTCTGTCTGTCTCTGTCCTTTAGACGTCCATCCATCACCTGGAGGAAGTCCTGGTTGTGGGTTCGGTCTCCTCACTGGTGAACATCAGGGTGATTGCGCCCCCTGCAGGTGAGAAGAGCCTTCTGTCCTCATCAGAGGACAGTGATGAAGAGTGTGGAACAGCGACCTCCTGTAGGAGCTCACCGGGAGCAGCTTACACTCAGCGGGTCGGTGCAGACCACCTCTCTGCCTCTTCCTCCTCATCATCATCATCTTTGTCCCCCAAACCAAAACCACAGCCCAGTTTCTGCACCGACACTTCAGATGTTTTCAACCATCAGCCTGAAGTTAAGAACTTCACAGAAACTCAGTCCAGAACTGAACTTGACAATCTGAACGTTGGTTTGGACGGAGAAAAAACTGAGGAAGAGGAGCAACAAGAGGTGGTGGGAGAGACAGTCAGTCAGGAGGTGAACTTCCTCACATTAACCTTCGGCAGGCAGGAGAAGGACGACGAGGTGGAGGACAAGGAGGAGGAGGAGTCTCCTGATGCTTCAGAGGAGCGCAGCTCTCCTCTGGTTCCTCCAGTTCCAGCAGTCTTACTCTCACCTGCTGTACAAGCTTCATCCTGGACGGTTGATGATGAAGAAGAAGTGGATGAGAACTGTGGGTACATGGGACGTCCACATGCAGAAGTTCTCCAGAGGTTCCTGTCAAAGACTTGATGCTGCCTGGAGCAGCGAGTCTCATCCATGTCCAGAACTTTCTGCAGGCACAGACGTGTTTTCAGCACATGGGGCGGCTGTGGTTCAGTGGCTAGAGCGGTCGTCCTCCAACTTGAAGGTTGGTGGATTGATCCCAGCTTCCACCGCCACATGTCGAAGTGTCCGTGGGCAAGACACTGAACCCCGTGTTGCCCCCCGAGCCGCGTATCATGTTGTATGAATGTTAGCCCCTCCCTTTCTCCCCCTGATCTACATATCGGGTTGTGTGAAGGAGCTTTGAGTGGTCTGAATGACTAGAAAAGTCCTATACAAATACAGAACATTTACCATTTAGCACAAACCTAATTTAAATATCAGCACCATTTTTTTTGTTTGTTTGTTTTTTACTTGAAGGTTCTGGTTCTGTGTGGGTTCAGAGGATTTAAACAAAATTCGTTTACATGAAAAGTCCAGATCATCTTTACATAATTTCATTTAATGAAAAGTCCAAATTAACATTTCAGTGTAAAACACAAAGAACAACCTTGAACCCTCACTGCTTCTGTAATGTTGAGGTTCTGGTTCTGGAGAGTCATAACCATACTAATTGTGTTTTATGGTTTGTTTTTCGGACCTGTTTTGGTTTACAGCACAGAAGGTCAGGTACCAGGACTGAAACTGACAGAAGAACTCTGAAAGACCTTCAGAAGGTCTGGAGAACTTTAAAAGTCTCTGTGATTATCAGTAAACTGGAAAGAGAAGAGGACTGGATCAGAACCACGTCTGTTTATAAAAATGTATGTCTTCATGGTTTTTTACATCCTGCAGATTTTTTTGTAGAAAACTTTCCACACTAAACCAATAAAAGTCAGATGTGAAACGAGGCGTCGATGAGTTTCTGACACACGGGGAGGGATTTCACAGGAAACAGAAACTCATCTTCATGTGTCGCTGCTCCTCCTTCTGCTCACTCACACACCAGATTCAGGTTGAGGACAGCTGACCTACAAGACGGTCTATGGAGGGACGATGCTGCTGCTGCTGCTCCTGCATCTCCACCTGGGTAACCTCACCTCCACGCAGGAGATCAGATGTTTAAACTGGGTTCAGTCTGACATGGATCCAGATCTGTTCTGGTCCTGGGGTGGATTCTGTTTTTAAACTGTTGAACTGAGGTTCTAGTCCTGCACCTCAGTGAGTCCTCAGACTGCAGGAACTGGTTCTGGAGTTTCAGTAAGTGGTTCTGTAGACCTTCGCACAGGTCTGTAGTATCAGAATTACAATCCTTAGGAACTGGTTCTGATGTCTCAGAAACTGGTTCAGTGGTTTCAGAACATTGTCCTGTAGTCTCGGGACTTGGTCCTGTTTTCTCAGAACCTGGTTTTGTAGTCTCGGGACTTGGTTCTGTTGTCTCAGGACCTGGTCTTGTAGTCTCGGGACTTGGTTCTGTTGTCTCAGAACCTGGTTCTGTAGTCTCATGAACTGGTCTTGTAGTCTCGGGACTTGGTTCTGTAGTCTCAGGACCTCGTCTTGTAGTCTCAGGACTTTGTTCTGTTGTCTCAGAACCTGGTCTTGTAGTCCCAGGACTTGGTTCTGTTGTCTCAGAACCTGGTTTTGTAGTCTCAGGACCTGGTCTTGTATTCTCGGGACTTGGTTCTATTGTCTCAGGACCTGGTCTTGTAGTCTCAGGACTTTGTTCTGTTGTCTCAGAACCTGGTCTTGTAGTCTCAGGACCTGGTTCTGTAGCGTCAGAAGTGTTTGGACCAAGTTTATATAAATTTGAAGGTGTTTGGTTCTGTTGTCTCAGGACCTGGTTCTGTAGTCTCAGGACCTGGTTCTGTAGTGTCAGAATGGTTTGGACCAGGATTATATAGACTTGAAGGTGTTTGGTTCTGTTCTCTGTCCTTCTGCAGTGAACTGTGTTTCCCTTCCGGCTCCGTCCAACTTGTCCATCTTGTCCTTCAACATGGACCACTCCCTCATGTTCTCCCCGGGCCCCCAGACCCCCCCGGAAGCCCGCTTCATGGTGCAGGTTTTCAGCTCCAGGTAGGACTGGAACAGGACTGTAATCTGTACTGGGATTATCACAGATCAGATTATCAGACAGGAACGTGTGTTTTTAGTTTTCTTTACGTAGAACTGATTAAAGTTTAAATTATTTAATTTAAATTCTTTAATAAAACCGTTTGTTTAAATGTCGGTTCTCGTCTGTTGCTGAATTTTAATTTTAAAATTTTAAACGATAAATGAAGTTCTGATCACATTCCTCAAACGTTTTCTGGATTTGAGTCGATTCTTCAGAAAAATCTAGTTTTATTTCTGTTTATTATTTCAAAACGTTAGTAATTCATGTTGTGAACAAACAGGAAGAACTGAACTCTGAGGGTCAACAGCTGTCCAGGTCTGAGCGAGTACATCTTCACCTGGACTATGTCCCATTTATTCCTATCAATTTAAAACTTAATCTGGAGCCAGAAACACGGTTCAGGTCAGATCTGACTGGATCTGACTTGGTCTGATGAAGTTTGACTGGATCTGTTCACATTTGATCAGGTCTGACTGGGTCTGATCAGGTCTGACTGGGTCTGATCAGGTCTGAACAGGTCCAGAGGAACCTTCAGAGTCCAGCATTGCATTGGCACAAACACACCCAGATTAAACCTCTGATTGGTGAAACAGGTGTTTAAATAATAAAAGAAGCGAGATTATAATTAGACTGAATCTCTGTTTAGTTGACAAATGTTGGCCAGACATCAACACCTTGTCCCCCTCCTCAGAGACTCCGCCCACCACCTGTGAGTGGTAAACTTATCATCAGGTCAAAGTTTCCGATCAGTCTGAGTAACGATGACCGGCGTGACGAACACATTCACGCCGTCAGCTGCTGCTGAGGGTGTAAACTGCAGTTAGAGATTTAAAGTTCTGGAATCTGGATCCAGTTGAAATTTTTTGTTTCTCTGTAAAAATCTTAAAGGGACTTTTTTTCATTTCAGCTCAGAGTTTCACTTTTGTTTCTTTTCCATCGGAGTGACTGAGCTCTGGTTGAGAGTAAACATGAAACTGTGAGTGATGTGAATCAGCTGTGAGTGACGACACTCAGATTTAATCTCACTGTGATTAATTTTACATTAAAGGAGCAGCGATTGGACGTCCGTGGCTGCTTGTTTGATGCTGAAGGCTGAACATAGGTGTAATTTAACCAACGACTTCACAGACATGTTTGATCACTACCGAGTCCGAGTCAGAGCCATCAGCGCCAACCAGACGTCCAAGTGGACGGTGTCAAGACAATTCCAGCCTCTGTCAGACAGTGAGATGCTTCCTACACATGAAGGATTACACACACACTGTGATTTAACTGATCCTGCTTCACAAGGACAAAACTTTCAATGGGTTTGTGTCTGTCTGCAGCTGTTCTGGGACCTCCAGATGTTTCTGTATCTGGATGTGGGAACTGTTTGATCCTGCAGGTCAGATTTCTCCCAGGTGATCAGCTCCAACACAACAACAAGCTGAAGGACATGTACTGGGAACTGGAACTCAACGTGAAGAGAACCAGAGACGGTTCAGAAGTGAGTCCAGGTTCTAGAGTCCAGCATAACAGCAACACTCTGTTACTACGGCAGGCCAGAAGGGACAAACCAAACCCCAACTCTAGCATTATTATTATTATAATTATTATTATTATTATCATAGCACTTTTCAGTATGACCAGTAGAGTAAGCTAACGTGCTGTAGGGGGGGAATAAACAGATAAAAACAAACATAAAAATAAGACAGAATAAAAACAGTAAAATTATACAAATAAAAGAGATCATAACAACAATAGAAATAAAATCATAAAACCAATAATAATACAATAAAATTTACAAAATTTTAAATATTATTATTATTATTAGTGTTTTGGTGAGGAAGAGATCAGAAAGTAAAAAAACACATTTTCTACGTAGAAGAAATAAACTGTAAGCGTTTGTTTCCCTGCGGAGGATCAAACTAAAACAAACCTCCAGTTTCAGTCTGAAGTTTGTGTTTCCTGTTCAGCAGCAGCTCTAGCATCACTTTAAAACAGGAAGTGACTGTTAACTTCAAATATTTCTCTGAAATTACAAGAAACCGGCTGTAAATACCCACACAGAACGTTACAACTATAAATACTTTTTTATTGTTAATATTTAGCTTTAATGTACTTCAGTAATATAAAACAGAAGCAGAAAAAGAAACAGAAAAACGTTCACAAATATTCAGTTTCAGTTAATATTCATTAATTATTAACCAAAATGTAAAACGTTAGAGCCAATGGTTTATTTACACCTCAAACAAACAGCTGATGTCTCAGAATATCACAAACTGCAATCTTTTATTTCACAACATGTTTTAAAGACACAAACACTCTTAAATAATATTTACACTCAATAAAATTTTGTGAATAAAATTGGAAAAAAAAAATTGAACAAATGTATATAATTTTGAGACAAAACTGCAACAAAATATTTGAGTGACACTCACAGAAATATAGTAATTATTTCTTAGTTTTCTGCTTTGTGCTTCAGTTCAGACTGAAGATGCCCTACAAACATGAGAGCATCATCCCGTACCTGCAGCCAGGTGTGGAGTACTGCGTCACCGTCTCCTTCACATCTGTCTTTAACCAACGCAGCATCTCCAGTGAGAGTCGGTGCTCCTTCACCAGCTCTCCTCCTCTTCAGTCCTCACGTACGTCACACCTGTTTAATCTGCTGCTGACAAACATCTGAGATGAAACTTCAGCCTGTATTTAGCATGTAATGACTGTTTCTAGAAGCAGATTAAAACAGATTACTGTCCTTTAACTCCAGATTAGACAGATTATGTTGTAAACACATCAAGTGAAAATTATCTGCTTTGTTTTTCATACTTCAGTTTTTTGTTTGAATGTTCATGAAATAAAGAACTTCATTCAAATTTTTACAGTTTCATCTCAGGTAGAAACACGACATGAGCAGAGATTATTTAATCCCGACTGGGAAGTTTTAATCTGATGTTTCCTCTCTCAGAGTTCCTGCTTCTCGCGTTGCTTGGTGTGTTCAGCCTCACCGCCTGCCTCTTCCTGGGTCGGATCATCAGAACTCAGGTGAGACTCAGGTGAGACCGCATTAAAGCACATGGTTTTCATTATTATTATCTAAGAATAAAAAGCTCTGCTGCATTTATTACTTTTAAAAAAGAAGTTTGTTTGACTTGTTGTTTATTCAAATGATTACATTTACAGATAATATGATTTAAAGTCCCACTCAGATCATATTTTGAGCTATTTTAAAACGTTCTCAGTGGTCATTAAATTATTATTAAATTAAATTACCCCAAATCCAATACCTGCACCGTTTTCTATGAAATAGTTTTTCCATACCTGCAGTAGCTCATTAGCAATTCGCATCTGTGTGGGCGGAACTGTTGGTGCAGAGGATAACTCCGCCCCTTTCACCTTTCTGAGAGATCTCTTTTTAAGTTAGCGCTATAAACCCACCCAATGTATATCTGACATCACAAAAACCTTATTTTTCAAACAGCATCTTTCAAATTATTTATGAGTCACAGTGAGTTGAAATCAGAAATACTCAAAAATGCAATTTTGGGCTTTATTTTCTAAAGATATGTCCTCTGTTATCAGAAAAATGCCACAAGAACATGTTAACAACACAAAAAAATGGGTATTTAACCACCACGTGTTCCTCTAAGGTTAAAACCAGCGGCGTGCATTGCCTGAACATCCGGTCTGAGTCCTACAGCTGCCTGATGACGACTCCTCTGACCGAAGAGACGCTCAGCATCACCTGAAAACCAGGTGACCCTGTTCACCTGGACCTCAGATCTCTGACTGGCTGGAAAACTGGGAGGAAGTTTGAGATAAAACATCTACTGTTTTATCAGGGGATTTAATGTTCTTGAATGAATGTGCTAATCTGTTCTTTACAAGCATCAGAGTGATTACAATGCTTTTATTTTCTTCTTCAGGGGTTTTTATATCTGTGAATCTTACAGAGAATAAAAGAAAAATGTTTTTTTGGCTATGTGATTTTTTTGTTCATTTGTTTCTTTTTATTTAGAAAAAGTTGGCAATATTTGGAATAAATGTTTGTTGTGATTTTATTGGAAGAAAAAGTCTCATTTTGTAAAACATACCTCAAAATTAAATAAAGACAGATAACGGATTTATGTGACTGATGTGTTTCCTAATTTATTGCACTTACATACAATAATTCCCACTAATCCCTTTGTTTTTGCTCCAGTTTTCTCCTGACTGCACACGAAATATTTTACTTTCTCTCAATGTGACACAAAAATGCAGATTTCAATTAGAAACGTACAGAAAATAATCCTGTTTATTCTGCTCACAAATTCTAATTTTGAAATTAATACGTATTAAGCTGATATTTTGTGACTGCTACTCTGGGGTAATTTCATTATAAAATGATTATAGGTAATAGAAATCATTTATATCCATTAGGATTTTATTTTCACCGTTGGCACCAGATCACAGACTTCCAGTAGAGCTTTTATTTTGAAAGTAAACGTTGTTACTGTAACACCGAGTGTATGTGCGCACAGTGAAGCACAGTGACGCAGCTTGCGAGCGGCCGTGACGCGGAGCTTCTTCTCGTCAGACACCGGCAGTGTGACGTTCCTGTCCAGAGAAGTTTAGTTTCCGCGTACTTCCCCGCTTCTTGTTAGTTGAAGCTACCGGGAACTAAATGAAACAAACCTTCGTGTCAGTTACTAACGGACCAACATGTCGGCGTTTGTTTGTTTGCTCATCGTGTTTTCAACAATAATCAGAGGTAACGATGGTCTTTCTCTCTCTCCGCGGGGACTATTTACTGTAACGGTGGGATCTTACACACTTGAAGCACTTCAGGTTTAAGTTTGAAGTTTGTGAAAGATTATTTTTGAACTGGGGGAACACCAGAGAACCTGAATGGGGAATTTTTGAATGTATTTGGAGGAAAGTGGAGAACTTAAACAGTTCAGGTTCTGTTGGACTTCAGGAAAAATGAACCGGTTTCTGGAACTTCTTTGTTTCATGTCAACATGATGAGGATTTAATTTTCGGTTCTTTTCACTCTCCTAAACGATTCACTGAACGTATTAAAAAGGATTCGACTCATTGGACTCACGGTGTCGGAACATTGAAGCTGGGTTCTGTGTGCTGTGTTCATCCTTTAGAATCTTCATTGTTTGAATAATATTTAGAAGGACCCGATTCCCTGGAAGGTCCGGGAGTTCTGAAATGGGCCCTTGGTGGACCGGACTTGTTTGGCCAGAACTTCCCACAGATGCTCGATTAGACTGAGATCTGGAGGTTTTGGACTCAGACTACAGGTTGGGTTCCACAAACGGTTCTTGATTGTCAATATACTGCTGAAAGAGGCCACTGCCACTATGGAGGAGGAACTTGGTCCGGTTCTGTTCTAACACCTTTCTGTCAGAACCAGCAGGAACTCTTTACTACAGCAGCTCTTCTGTTGGGTCAGAACCAGTCTGTCCAGATGAAGTCTGACTTGAGTTGTCTGTTTAATAAGTAAACCAGCTTTGACACTCATTATGTTGGTTCTGGTGTTGCTGATCCGGTCTGTTCCAGTCTCAGGTCTTAAGTGTTACAGGTTAGCAGATTAAATCACATGAGCTGGTTGGAGTAGATTTATTTTATTTAAATCTCAGACTTGAACCTCAGCTTGGCTGTAAGGTGGGGTTCTGATCGGGGTTCTGATCGGGGTTCTGATTAGGTCTGATTGTGTTTTGGATCGCTCCATCAGCAAGTTACACATTTCAGTTTAATAATGTTTGTTTGCGGATACAAGCAGCTGAAATTAGCTTCCTCTGTAGGGTGGGCGGGGCTCAGTAGCTTCTTCATCTGGGAGGAGCTTGAAGTAGAGCTGGTTCTACTCATTGAAAGGAGTCAGCTGAGGGGGTTCAGGGATCTGATTAGGATGCCTCCTGGTCACCTCCCTATTGAAGGAGACTCCCGGGCAGATCCCGAACTTAGTGGAGGGATTATATATCCTCTCTGGACCGGGAAGGTCTTGGGATCCCCAGGAGCAGCTGGAGAGTGTAACTAGGACCAGGGATGTCTGGATTTCCTTCCTGAACCTGTTGATCCCTCGACTTCAGATAAAAAAAAGGACAGTGGATGGCGTTTGAGTTTTTTGTTTTATCATGTGAACCAGAAACATCTTAACTCCCTTCACTCGTGTAAGACGGCTGAACTTTGACCCTAAGCGCATCTCTTTGAGCTCATGTAATAACTCTTGTGAACAGAACTAACTGTCTGTTTCTGGACTTTGCAGCGACATCAGGAATCCTCCACAGTCCTACTAATGTCACCTTGCTCTCCAAAAACCTGGACCTGGTGTTGACCTGGGATCCACCAGAGGAAGCCCCGAGTGGGCTGACCTACAACACAGAGTTCAAGTAAGTCACTGACATTTTTTGGGAGAAACAGAGTTCTAATCTTGGATCATCCAAGCAGTTGTATTTTGGAGGTCTGGTTCAGAACTAGGCAGGACAATATGGAGGTTTAAAAAGGGAAGCTGAAGTGAAAATAGAACTGACTGACAGGGAACATGAAGCAGATTAGATTTAACACAAAAAGACCAAAGAAGAGAAAAGTAAAAGTATTAAAGTTATTTAATAATGACTTTAGAGTTGGACACTATCAAGTCCAGGTGATTCTTCAGTGGCACCTGTGTGTTTCTAAACTCAGAGAACGTTCTATAAACCAGGAGATCATCTCCATTGGACCATCTGACATCAGCTGATGTTGGATCTATATGAAGTGCAGAAAAATTCAGACCAGAAAGATCCTCAAGAACCAACATTAGACCTTTAAATCCATCCTGCACTGGACAGGAAGTTGACACTGGTGTCACACATTTTCTTGTTCCTGTTAAAAGACAAGTAGCAGCATTTAGTTCCGCCAGCAGGTGATGAAGAGGCGTCTGATTTAAATCCATTTCTTCATGTAGAACAAGCTCATCTCAGATCTACGATTGATGTTCTGCTTCGGTGAAAAGCTGAACTCAGATCAGTTACAGCCATCAGAAAAAGAATGTCAGTTTCTGTTAAACTAGAACACAGTCTTGAGCTGGTAGAACCACCTGTAGCAGCAATGAGTCTCAGTTCAGGGGTGGGGGACTTGGTCCCACCCAATGTTCAGGCACCAAATCCCCACAGAGAATTAGGAGGATTTGGTGAATAAGGAACTAAATTTAGTCTTTTTTATTGAACCTGAGGAACCTGCTACCAGATCCAGTCAAACCAAACTGAAGGCTTGTTGATGATCTCAGTGAAACATAAATCTTTAATAACGGGCTGTGTTTTGTGTCCTAGGAGCTCCATTTCAGACTATAGAAAAGGCTGCGTGAACATCACAGCCCTCCAATGTGACCTCAGTCTCTTTCAAATCAGTGTGTACGGGTTGTACACTGGAAGAGTTCAGGTGCTGCTGGGAGCCGAGAGTTCTCCGTGGGTGGAAAGTAACCAGATCATGCCAGACAGACACAGTAAGTATGTCCTAACAATCCAGTTCACTAAGACTTTTAGACCCAAATATCTTTTCTTTAATGTATCTTTCATGTTTTCTCTCTTGGTTTCTATGGAAAAATTCTTCATATGGGGATTTAAAGAGACCCTTCTATTAAAAACAGTTTTTTCTGAGGTTTGTGTTGAATATTTTAGCTCCACAGGTGTTCTTACCTTCATAGTGGGTGAAAACAGGTCAACAACTTCTATTTCAGTTTTAATCTCTCAAACTACGCAGGTGGTGATAAAACCCGAGTTCTCCCGAGTTCTAACGACCTGTATCTGTTTCATCACAACTCCTTTGTTCGTTAGTATTCATCAGCTCCCGCAGTTGAAACCACGCCTAGCATGCTGCTGGCTAAAAGCTGTTAGCATAAGACGTAGCAAACAGGAAGACATGACGGCTGGTGTTGCCATGCGCAGCAGGGCTGGAAACAGTATACCTTGCTCTGATAGGCTAGTTTGTTAGCCAATCAGAGTCCAGCAAATTCGAACAATGAATATGAACGAGCTGCTGCTGAAGCCTGACGGAACCAGCTGAATTTTTATGCAGACAGATTGAAAGGTCTGTTAATCAGTGTTTCCTGACATTTTTTTAGATATAAAATGTTTCATATTACTGGTTAATACTTAAGAAACAACCACAAAGTCATGAAATTTGTATGAAATGGTCTCTTTAAAATTCAATAAATAGAAAAGTTCTTCAGTTCATGCTGAATGTCTACAGTTCAGGCTGTCCCCTGTAAGACTGTTCAGTTAAACCATCCACCAGATAGTTCATGTCTTCTACATTTTAGGTTGAACATCTTCTCTACATGTTTTATATTTTACAGTTGTCTTCTTTTTTTAATCTCTAGCTATCATTGGTTCTCCGAACGTGTCGCTCTTCTCTAACGGTGTAACTCTGGAGATCAGCATCAAAGAACCAGAGTTCAAGCTCACATCCTTGCGGGACGTATACAGCTTAGCCACCTACAACATCACCTACTGGAAGGAGGGACAGGAACAAAAGGTCAGAATGTCCTTTAAATTCTGTTCAGTTGTAGGATGACGGACATCCAGTTCCACATACAGTAGATATGGAAGTGTTTCAAACCTGATCGGTTTTCCATTGATCAAACCTAACTGAGCGTGATGATCTGATGGTTGAATCAGCGCATCAGTTTGAATAAATGTGAACAACAGACATGTGCTGTAGTTACATGATTTTACATGTACCGGTATTTGATGATGGAGGAATGACTCACTGCTGTCACCTTCAGGATGGTTACAGTAACAGCAGGTTCCTCATTCACTGGTTGTTTCCAAAGACAAACTTTACAACCTGCTTTTTAAGCTATCGTTAAAAAAACACTCAATTTTAACCTGGTTTAAGTAAATAAATCTGGATCACTTACATAAACTTCAGATGATTTAATGCTACTTCTTGCTTCTTGCAGCGCAGAACAGTTGATGAAATACAGCAGAACCGAGTGGTTTTGGACAAATCGTATGGCCTGGAGCCCTGGAGCGTGTACTGCGTCCAAGTTAGCATCAATACAGTTAGGAACCTAAACCCCAGTGAGCCCAGCAGCATTGTCTGTGAAAGCACCACCAGTGGTAAGCACATTTCATCTGAGTGTTGTGAGGAACATGGAAAACACTGATGTTCTGATACGTAGCAGATAGACGGGTTGCAGTGATATCAGTGGTGTCCAGTCCTGCATGTTCTGGGGACTTCTCTGCAAGAGAGAGTGATAACATGAAAACTCAGCTGCTCGTGTTGTTTCACTGGCTGCCAGTTCAACACCACATCAGCTATAACTTATCCTAGAGGAAAAATCTGGACTTGATTTCTTGTTTTGGACTCGCTCCTCTGGACTGTGCTGCAACAGTCCTGCCTATTTCTGATCACATGCTACTATCCTTCCTTAATCTGTTTTCCAAATCAAACTCATCACGTGTCATTTTGTTTTATAACATCAACATTAATATTTGATGATTTTATGATCTGTGATGACCTGATTCTTCACTACAATCATGGACTTTTTATCCTCAGAAATCATTTGGCCCCTTTAAAAACCCGAACTGTTTCCTTCACTCACTCTGTATCTTAAACCACTCTGAATTTTATCATTTATAACTCTCAGGGCGACGTCTGAAAAGTTTTTGAAAGAAAACCAGGTTTACTATTTACAAAGTAATGTAAACAAATCAACACTGGAGAAGGAAACACACGAGTTCTTTACTATGGTCCACAGTGTCTCACAGCCACCAGACTCTCTTCCTCCACATCTTTATTCCACCATCATCTGTAATTCTCTGTCAATCTTCAATGCTAATATTAATCATATTCATCACCAGCTGATTCCTAAAACCTCCAACATTCCTCTCTTCCACCTACAACTGTCTCTTTCTCTCAGTCTCTCTCTTGCTTTGAGCTTCCATCTCAAACTGAAATATCTAAAAATCTAAACCTTCCACCAGCTTGTTAGACCTTCTTCACGCTGCTCTTCCTCTCTCTCTCTTCTAATTATTGACGTCATTCACTCCTCTTTGATCTCTGGCTTAGTTCCCACATCTCTCAAAACAGCTGGAATCGCTCCTGTTTCAAAGAAACTTGGTGCCTCAACAACTTTCCGTTCCGCCTCAAACTTTCCATTTGTCTCTAAAATACTTGAAGTTTTTGCTTCTCGGGTCAACGATCATCTCTGAAAACAATGTGTTTGAAAAGTTCCAGTCTGGTTTCCGCCTCCTTCATTCCACTGAAACAGCTCTGTTAGAAATCACCCACGATCTTCTAACGGCAGCTGATTCAGGTTTTCTGTTATTCTTATTCTGGACCTCAGAGCAGCCTTTGATACCATCTCACACAAAATCCTCCTGAACATACTAGCAGCTACAGGACTCACTAGAACAGCTGTAAACTGGTTTAAATCTGACTAAAGCACACCCCTGCCTCAGACTTGTCACTCCTGTAATAATTACTTTAATTCCCTTCTTCTTCCACAGAATTTGATCTGTAAACTTCAGTTGGTCCAGAACTCAGCTGCCCGTATTGTGTCAGAACTCCATCGTCTAACCACATGACTCCCGTCTTACAGTAGCTTCCCAGTTCAACACAGTCAGTATCCAGATCCTCCATCTCCATCACTTCATCCCTCCAAACCTCACTGATCTGTTTCAGATTCATATTCTGACTCGTTCCTTCTGAAGATCCTCATCCATCCCCCTCTCTGCCTCCCCCCCCCGCTGGGGTCCACAGTGTTCAGTCTGTCTGCTCCTCACCTGGAACTCCTTCCTCGTATCTGTAACACAAACTCTGACTCTTTTTAAATTCGTCTTAGAACGCGTCTCTATAAAACTACAGACTCTGTCTAAGCCTGTCATATTAGGATATTCAGCCTGGAGGACCACTCGTTAGATCATATCTGGACCATCCAGCTGGATCCAGGTGCTGTCCAGCTTCTTGATGTTTGCCTCCAGGTTCCACCACCAGCTGCTTCATAACATCCTGTCTTCGTCTCTCTCTGGTGGCTGATGCTGGTAGTGGATTTTCATCGAGCCAGTCAAGGAGTTCATCTTCCACCTGCTGCATGTTCTTCTGCTGAGGAAGTTCTACACGTTCCTCCACATCTCAACAACAAAACACTTGGTGTTTTGTTTCAGAAGAAGACCTTGATCTGTAGTAATAATCCACACAGTTCCAGATGTTCAGAAGCAGATGTTTCTCAAACATTTCTGACCTTTATGGATGTAAAACTGGATTCTTTTCAGGTTCTGGTAAAAAATCTGTTTGTAGAAGGAGAAAAGTGTGAAATAATTCTGATCGGATGACCGTCTGTGTTTCAGGTGAATCTCTATGGGTGGCGATAGTCATCATATTTGTCATCATGGCAGTAATCGTGGCTCTGGTGGTGGCGCTCGTGCTGAACTGGAGAAATATTTCCCAGTTTTTTTTCCCGAGTGAAGAACTTCCAGAATACTTGAAGGAGGTGCGTTTGTTTTGGTGACTGCAGGAATTTAATGAGCGTTCGTGCAACCGTTTTCCTGAAGTGTTTTTCTTTGTCTCTGAGTCGTTAATGTTGCCTCGTCCTTCCTCTTCAGACTCTGCTGGCGTCGCCTCACTCCACCATGTATTTGGCAATGAGGAACTCGAAGCCTGTTGAGGAAATCAACCATCAAGTGAGCGTGGTAGCTGTGGATCAGATGGTGGAAGGAGACCCTGTAGAGCTGACAGAGAGACTCGGCAGCTCTGGGGGTGATAGATAGAAAAAACAAAAGAAACGTTCCACACCTGAAGTTTCCAGATGTTTGTGTTTACTGTGCTGATGTGCCCTGACCTCATTGCTCTTTAAATCAATCTGTGTTACCAGTAAAGGTCCTAAACTGTTTGATTGTGGCCTAGAACTGTTCTGGTATAACAGCACATGTTTTTATTTAAACATGGACATTTCATGAAGTTTGAAAAACTGAATAAGTTCTGACATGTAGACTGAAGGTAAAAGTTTCATATCCTGCACTTCTGCTCATCCAGCAGTGTTTCTGGTTGATCACTTTCCTTTAGACCAGATTAAACTGAACTGAAGAATCTCCGCTGTTCTGTGTTTAATAGACTGGATGGGAGTTTCTTGACTCAGTGTTGAACCAGGTTTTGTTTTCAGCTCCAGTCCCTCCAGCTGTGAAGAACCTGATCTGTTGTGGATTGATGTGCTACTAGATGCTATCAATATCATTTTTGCACTAAATGTATTTGCAAACTCTGTTTTTAATAAATTAAGCTATTTGTTTAGGAATTTTTTGTTCTTGTTTTTATTTTAAATCTATTTTCTCCAAGTTATCTAAAGTCGGGTTGTGAATTTAATGATCCAGGAAGTTAAACCAGATAGACATCCATCTCACCTGCAACATTCTCCAGCTCCTCCTGGGGATCCCGATACTTTCCCAAGCCTGATATAACCCCTCTGGAGAGTTCTGGGTCTGGCTCTGGTCTCCTCCCAGCAGAATATGCTTAAAGAGAACCTCCATAGGGAGGCGACCAGGAGTAGTCCTGACCAAAAGCTCGAACCACCTCAGTTGACTCATTTCAATGAGGAGTAGCAGCAGCTCGGTGTTGGATGGAACATAGACGGACCAATGCTTCTTCCCCCGACAGACAGGAGAAATCCTCATCCTGCAGAATAAGCATCAATCTGTTGGTGCTGTGAACATCACACAGAAGAGAAGACGTCTTCATCATCCTGATCATTTATTTCTTTACTTAAAAATTATATTTTTAGAAACCAAGATCATATTTTCATGTCTAAAGCTAATTTCCCTAGAAAATTATTTTCAGTTACATGAAATAACTGAAAAAGAGTCCGTATATAATCTGTAAAAAAACTGAGAGCTGCAGTGTGTCTGGAAAACTTGATGAAACCCCTTTAAATGAAAATGGAAAGTCTGAATGGGAGAAGGGAAACATAACGAAATGACAGCAGAAATTATTTTCTGTCATCAGTGTTTGTTTTTCTTACAAATTAATAAGGGCCGATGTTCAAACAAACTGATAAAATACCTGAGACACTTTAAAACAAAGTCAAACTTGTTTCATTTTATGAACATTTAAGTAACTAAAAAAGCACTTGGAGAGCGCAGACATCAACAAATGGACGTATTGTAGAAAGTACTATGTCCGTATCCTTAAAAAAATCCTGGATCTGGTAATCACCCTCAAAATCTAATCCATTATTCCTTGGGTCATTTCTGACCTTTCATCAAAATCTATCTATAGCTTTTTGAGTTATCCTGCTAACAGACAGACAGACAAACCCCAATGAAAACATTATCTCCTTGGCAGAGGTAATATATGATCAAACTAATTCAATCCAACCAGTTTTATAACAGCTTGTTCCTGCAGAATCCTGGTGGAGGCTGGTATTTATCTCCAGCGGCAGGAACAACAATCTGACATTTATGTTTAAATACACGAACGACTTATTGTGTAACCTGTTTTATTAAATGACTCTGTGGTTCTTTACAAATTCAATGTATTATGAGTGATAGATCCTGGTTCTTTTCAGGAACCTAGCTCTTTGCAGAACGTGGTGTAGAACAAAGTGGATTTGCTGCCAGAAGGAGGCGATAAAGAGACTAACAGGAAGTCAACCTGTAGACCGTAGAAGAAGAAGCGGAATGAGCTCGTTTAGAGTCTGTCCGCGTCGAGCGAACCGAACCGAGCCGGAGTTATGAGGAGCTGATAAAAACATCTGGACGGGTTGATACATGAAACATCGACCATGTTTGTTGTGTTTTGCCTTTTCTTTTTGTCTCTGTGCCTTCGCACCAGCTCCGGTAAGTCCGTTTATTTCTGCTGCGTTAATCTAAAACTTAAAACAAAAATCAGATTTAAATCATCAAACGACTAGCAGCTGCTTCGTTTAACTTTATAACAAGGATATTTTGTTAAAAATTGTCGTGTGTGTTCGGGATTTAAACGGTGTTTTGTACAGAAAGTGTCGTGAACGTAGAGAAACAGAAAGTAGTTCCGTGAAGACCTGCACTCACAAGATCCGACAAAATAGTAACACAATCTGACAAAATCACAGAGTCACCTTGTAATAATCTGACAGAATTACAGACTGGATGAACAGGTTAAATCTAAAATCACCCAGTTTGAAATAATGGGATGGATTTAATTTGTCCCGCATGTTCATGTGATGTCCAGTCGGAACCGTGTGGACGGTTCGGTTCTGGTCTTTTCTGAAACTCTACGGATCAGAATGACTGAATGTTCCTGAGCTGAGTTACAGATGTTTAGGGTTTTCTGTAAACAGTAGAGATGTTCTGGTTAGGAAACCCAGACAGACCAGAAGCTCATTCCAGACCAGTTCTGGTCCAGATCTGAGAACAAACTGAATGTTTGACAGCTGGACACTCGTGGACTTTTGCAATCTGTGGACGTGACGTGAACTGTCAATAGAAATCTAAACTGGTTATATTCAGAATTTATCTAAACTGTTTCCATGGAAACTGTTTATAAGACAGAGTTGAACTTTTAGAGAAGCAACAACAGAACCAAGAACCGAAGATCTGAAGCCAGACTGAGATCCAGCTGGAACAGGACCAGAATGGAAATATTTAGAAATGGGGAAGTGAAGATTCTGTCTGTCTCATGAAGTTCATGATGTTACTGAAGAAAGAGGAACAAGTTCAAGCTGCAGGAAAGAAACACCTGAGAGCAACCAGGTAACACGCCTGTCTGTGGAACGAGGAAGCTGTGAAGGCTGTTTGGATCCATCACATGACTGAAACAAGAAATGTGTTTTTATTTAGCTCAGGATGCTTTGGGGGTTTAACTGGTTTGATGTGTTTGTTTTTATCGTATCGTGTGAATCGTTTCAGTGGCAACTTCATTATGACTAAGAAACTGCCCCATGTGACCTCATGCAAATCAGGGTTCTCATGAACAGCTGATAAATAAGGGAACCTGCAGTAACCTGAAAGCTGCTGAAGCAGCAGGACTTGGTTTCGATCTGTTTTCCCTCAACATGTGATCTAATGTTTATCTGTCTCAGAGTCCTGATCCAGTCCTCATCCTTTTAGATCTCTCGGTTCTCCAGATTTTCATAAGGTCTTTCAGAGCTTTTCTTTGGATTTAAACTTTTTTCCCTCAGCTTCAGTGTAAGAAACTCTCCCCAGCAGGTCACTATCTGAAAGTTGTCTCGATTGGATTATTTTAGTGAAAATCTGGACTGACACACAGGACCTAAGAGCAGCTTTGTTCCTCAGCTGCGTCCTGACAAGCTTCTCCCTCTGGTCTTCTAATTGAGACGTGTTGTTCATAGGAAGAGTCTGTTTCAGTGGACTGGATGGTTTGTGTTCTCACACTGCAGCAGACAGTCTGAAGTAAGGACCCATAAACCGCAGCAGAGGCGGAGCTGCTCACGTGGTCTGATGGTTTCAGTAGAATCCCAGTAAACTCAATCCAAAGGTTCTGCTTTTGGACACACAAGGACCTTCTTCATCTGTCTCCTGGCCTCTCCGAGTTATTTGTAATGTGATATTTACTCGTTATTGGTCGTATTAATTTGGTTAATAAAAACAACCTGCAGATTTCCAGGAAGAGATTCGGGGCTCCTGGTTTCATCATCATCAAAAAATTTTGATTTTTTTTTTTTATTTGTTTCAAAGTAAAATCATTTTTAAAAACCAAAACAAAAAAGGGGTTGTTCTGGGTTTGGGTGTTCTGGACTGAACCTCTTGTGGTACTTTGCTAGTTCAGCTGTTTGTTACATCATCAGAACTCCAAACAGAACCGACTCCCTTCAGTTTGAATCACCAGCTGGATTGTTTGATTTCTGTCTGTCTTTTCTTACAGCTGAAGTAGAACCAGCTCCACCTGGAGATTTAACCATCATCTCCTTAAACACCAACTACACACTGATCTGGACCTGGGACCAAAGTACTGCAGAATCCACCACCGTTACCTTCACCACTCAATATGTTTCGTAAGTCTTTCTGTTCACGTAGATGTTTGGGTTCGAGAGGAACTTTTCATCATGTCGTCCTTCAGCAGGAGGTCCACCAAACATTCAATTTACAGCTGCTTCCAGTCCAGTTCATTTTAGATAGTCCAGTTCAGTCCAATGAGAAGGTACTGAGTGAAGGTTTCAAGATCAGTTATGGGGTCGTGACCTTTCAGAGACGTCAACATGTTGTTTAACACGTCATACTCGTGATTATTAGTCTCATCTGTGACTTCAGGGCGATCAGAACTTTGATTTCATGTTGTCTCGTCTCTTCAGGAGGTTCAACCTGAAGAAGAAGAATCCAAAGTGGAACACAGTGTGTGAGGACACGCCCCACAGGTCATGTGACCTTACAGGGTCAAATCTGTACTACCTGGGCATTTTCATGCTCCGTGTACGAGCCAACGTGAATGGCCATCACTCAAAGTGGGTCAACAAAGAGTTCTGTCCTGATAAAGAAGGTAAGAAGAAGAACAGAAGCTGGTGTAGCTGTTTACTGTCTGCTGTGAGCTCAACCCTGATCTGCTTTCACCAGCTGCTGTCGGACCTCCATCCAAAATCCGTCTTGGTTCTGCTGGAAGTGCTCTGGATGTTCACATCACAGACCCTCTGACCAGCTCCAATGGCTCCATGAGGGAACACCTTCACAAAATGTACTTCCACCTGGTTTACTGGGAACAGTCCGATGAGAGGCAGGTAAGGAATTCACTCAAGCCCCGCCCATCAGACATTCAGACTGAACCTTCTGAGTAACTTTCTGTAGTGTAAACGTCCCTGGTTACATATAAGATCAGTCCCTAAAGATCCCCCGAAACTAAAAACCTTCACAAGCAGATGCACCATATCGCTTTGATTTGTGCAGAAAGTTGTTTTTGACTTGTTTCCTGTGGGTGTTTCCTGTCACATGACCAGAACCGCAGGCAGAGTGTCAGCAGAGCAATTTCCTGGCAGCTGCAGACGAGTCTGATGCTTCTGCTTCTTCCTGATCACAAAACATTTCAAACTCAGTTTCACTGGGATGATCTGTGTCTATAATCTGCATCAGGGTTTTTATTTGTATAAAAACACTGTTAGATTATAAATGAGGCCTGACTTGGTCTTTTATTTATTGTTTAATATTCCCTTCCAGAAATATTTTAAGTTTACTTTGTTAAAATCAATAAATAAAACTGTGAAAGGTCAATCAAGGTCATCAGAAGCTGCATCTGGAGCGAATGCTGCTCTACCTGCTGGATCTGAACAGGATCCGTGCCATCGTGCAGCGTGTGAGCGGGTCCACTGACAGGAAACTCGCGACCGTTAAACGCGCAGGGATTTTACTTCCCAGAAAAGGGGGCGTGGCATTAAAAGTTTGAGGATCTCAGACTGTGTGCTTGTAGTTTCATGTCTCTTCTTTGATGTTTCTTAGACTATGATGTTATTCAGCAATGTCAACTTGGTGACTGTGTCAGACCTGAAACCTTGGACCTGGTACTGTGTGAGCGTCCAAACACGTTATGACTACTACAACAAGTCCAGCAGCTTCACCACGCCGCAGTGTGTGCAGACTGAAGGTAACCCAGCAGTGGGATGCAGATAACCAGCTGTTTATTACTGCAGGTAATACTGCAGGTATTTGAATTTTATCAGTTCTGACCTCGGAGCACTTTAGATTTATTTATCTGACTTGGAAGTTGTCAGGTGGGATTGGGTCAACATGTCTGCCAGTTGCAGAATTCAGTGAGATTTAATCAGAGGATGATGAAGGTTTAAACTGTGGCTCCAGTCCTGCAGTCTGTAGAGCTGCAGGGATCCTGATGGTTTCTGTTTGTTTAAACACACGTGTCATGTTCCGATATGATCCCAGTCTCCTCTCCAACAGGTTCGATTCCGTGGTGGCAGATCTTTCTCTACTTCCTGACATCTCTGTTGGTCTGTTTCCTTATCATGCTGCTTGCTATTTATGGTTTCCATCACTTCTACAACTTCTGCAAGATGACGTTCTTCCCCAAAGAACAGCTGCCCTCACACATCAAACAGGTGAGCAACCACAGCATCAGATCAGCTGTGCATGTTAATCTGCCTGGTGATTGGTTCACAGTTCCACCTGAAGGTCTCACCTGCTCCTCATCTCCTTCCAGTCTCTCTTTGACTCTCCAAGCTCCGACAACCGCTGTCTCGTCTTCTCAGAGTCTGAGTCAGAGCTGTTGTGTGATCAGGTGACTGTCTGCCCAGAGCCACCCGTCTTGGTAATAACTGACACTCCTGATCTGAATTTGGCAGCGCCACCATCAGGCCTGGAGGAGGAAGTCAGCAGGTGAGGAGGAGTTTAAGTTCTGATGGATTTCTTTTTGCAGTGGGAGTTGAGCAGAACCGGTGTTCATTTCAGTTTCTTCTTCTGTGATTCCAGCTGCAGACAGTTTGAGCGCAGCAGCAGCAGTGATTCAGGAGTTTATTCTGCAGGAGGAAACTCAGGTGCACTGCAGTCCAACATCTGTCCGTCCTTCACAGATGTGGAGGATCAGTTTCAGGACTGCTGCCACTCTGAGCAGCTGAAGATGCAGAAGATTGATCCCGAGTTAAAAATCTTCTCTGTGATTGTAGATGAGGGTATTCCAGACATGTGTGTCTGAGGTTCAGCGTGAAGTGAGAACATTAAGAAAGATGTTTCTGTTAAAGACAACGAACTGTTTGAGTCTGACAGACGAGTGGAGAACTGAAGAGACTCGCTTCATCGCTGATACTCATACTAATTTAAATACTTTCTGCTTCTCGTCACGTGATGTTCTTCATGTTTGTTTCAAGCATTTCTACCGTCATCAACATATTTACACAAAGCTATTTACATCCTGCTTGAAAATAAAATAATATGTTTGTATCCGTGTGGGACTGAGGGGCGTGTCCATGTGTTGCACTGAGTTACTGTCGGTGTCCCGCGGTGCTGATTATTGATCGATAATGGACCAGAATGTTCTGATTGTTTCATGCCGGCAGGATTCATCAGGGTTAGAAGGATGAAACAGAATTTAACAGCTTCCTCTCAGACAAATCAAGGCTTTTAACTTCCATCAAAGAAAACTTTGGGACAATGTCACATTTTAAATTTGTTTATCATTCCTATTAAACTATCGTGTGTATGTGTGTATTTAACCAAACTTTTGTAGAATCTGTGCTAAGTTTACTCGTCTAAAATAACAATAAAAGGGTCCTTTTAAAAACCATGTTGCAAAGTTCTTATATTAAGAATTTATATTTAATTTATATTAACCTCCAACACAAGGTGAATAAATGCTTCTGATAAATGAAACAGAATTTGCTGTAATTAACCCACAAGCTCGTCATGTACATGTAGATTTGAAACATGAGTCTGTTCTAACTGATAGAAGACCTGAAACATTTTTAAACATGTTTCATTTTTAAATGATCAAACTACATCCATCCAACAGTTCTTCCTCTAACACACAAGAGAATAAAACTACAGATAAAATGGATAAAGAATTTACAAGAAACAGTAACTTATAAGTTAAAAGCATTATTATAAAGAAAATTATAGAGAAATGGCAAAAACAATGTAAAGAAGAGGGAGATGATTTTACAGGATTCAAAGAAAAGATGGAGAATTTTGGAGCTGGGAGAAACAGAATACATGAAAGAGTGATAAGAAGACTTCAGCTGGGACATACAGGACTCATTAACACGTTACACCGGAGGAGAAAACGATTATGGGATGTTTGTAATAAGATGAAACAATAGAACATGTTATGGTCCAATGTCAGAAATATATACAGAAAGTGGATTTGATTAAACTACTACTACTGTCATTTAGCAGACGCTTTTATCCAAAGCGACTTAAAGGCCTCAGAAGTAAAAAAAAAAAAAAACAACAAAAAATTGACCTGGTGGATATTATTTTAGTTCAAAAGATTTGGTAGCTATTAAATATTTGGCAGATATTTAGTTTTAGTTTCGGTATTTGGCAATGGGCGGGGCGTGTCTATCCTTACCAATAGATGGTGGTACTGCACCTTAACGTTGTTTGCAAACCACCAGAAGAAGAAGAAGGAATATGGAGAAGTAAATTTACGGAAGTAAACTAGATTTGTTAAAACCCTCGACCGAATCTCAATGTTTAGGAGACGAACTTTCAGCTGATAAAATGGATCAAAGGACACAGAAGTTTTCAGGATCTCGTCGTTGTTTTCGGAACATCCTCGAAGTTCTTCTGTTCTTTCGTGTTTTGTTACAAGGTAAGTTTCGTTTTACCTTCAGGTCTCGGAAAGTCCCATCAGCGTCTCAGTCGGGTTCAGGTCTGGACTTTGTTTCTGTTCAGGTCTCTGAAGGTACCATTAGCATCTCAATCGGGTTCAGGTCTGGACTTGTTTCTGTTCAGGTCTCGGAAAGTCCCATCAGCGTCTCAGTCGGGTTCAGGTCTGGACTTGTTTCTGTTCAGGTCTCTGAAGGTCCCATTAGCATCTCAATCGGGTTCAGGTCTGGACTTGTTTCTGTTCAGGTCTCTGAAGGTCCCATTAGCATCTCAATCGGGTTCAGGTCTGGACTTTGTTTCTGTTCAGGTCTCTGAAGGTACCATTAGCATCTCAATCGGGTTCAGGTCTGGACTTGTTTCTGTTCAGGTCTCGGAAAGTCCCATCAGCGTCTCAGTCGGGTTCAGGTCTGGACTTGTTTCTGTTCAGGTCTCTGAAGGTCCCATTAGCATCTCAATCGGGTTCAGGTCTGGACTTTGTTTCTGTTCAGGTCCCTTCAGCGTTTCATTCAGGTTCAGGTCTCTGAAGGTCCACCAGATCTCAGTTGGGTTCTGGACGGACTCTGACTCTTCTTTAGTCATTCTGTTGTAGACCAGCTGCTGTGTTTAGTTCATGGTTCTGGTTCATGACCCAGTTTGGTTCCTGTATCTGCAGAATAAACCCAAACCATCAGCCCCCCTCCCCCGTACCGACAGCTGGATCAGCTGTTTGAGCACCTGTGTTCTCTAGACCATCAGCTCTGATCGTTTATCTTCATTCATGTATTAAAACATAAAATGATCCTTTTCCAGTTGAATCTGACGGAATTCTGCTTCGACCGACCAACGTCCATGTTAACGGGTCAGAGCTGACCTGGAACCCGGCTTCAGAGCAGAGAGACGTCACATATACAGCTGAATATCTCCGGTGAGTCCGATACAGATGTATTAATGATTATTTGAGATTGTTGTAGTTTTTAATTTGTGTTTTGGGATTAATCTGAAGATCGACTAATACCATCATGTTTGTTTCCTGTTTGTTTAGTTCTGGCCGATGGAAACCGGTACCAGACTGTAGAAACACATCTCTCACTTCCTGTGACCTGAGCTCGATCCAGTCTCAGTCCATTAAGGACTGTGCTCTGTTTCGTGTCCACGCTCACAGATCCCAGCTGAGGTCTGAGTCAGTGGAAGCCTGCAGCAGTCGTGGTAATGAGCCAGATGTTGGCAGCTGTACATCCATTATGTAAATGTTTGGATTTTAAAATAGCACAAAGAAACTAGTCCAGAGTTTGTAGCTTCTAGACCAGAACCAGATCAGGAGGTTATACAGAACTGAATCAGGACTTTTAAACTGGACTGGACCAGGAGGATTAAACAGAACCAGATCAGAAGGTTTAAACAGAATCGTATCGATGTGAAACTGAGCTTTGTCTGTGTCTCGTCCAGGTGGTCCGTGCTCTCCAGACGTCCATGTGACTGCAGCACCCGGTTCTCTGACCGTCCATCTGAGCATGAACAACAGTCTGTATCTGGAATACGCAGATCATTTAAAACATGTGGTTTACTTTGGAAAGGAGGGAGAAGAACTGAAGGTGAGGGTTCTATCAGAAAGTAAAGACTGCGGTTCTGCAACACATCCATGTTATTCTGGTTCTTTTGTACTGAGAAGAGTCCAGTCTGTGTAGAGGAACATCTGAGTATCGTTATAAACCTTTAGCTGGTCATGATTCAGCTGGTTTCAACAGGAAGCAGCATGTTTTCTGAGCTTAAACAAAGGAACAGAAGCGGAACATGGAACCAGAAGGTTCTTTACTTTAACTTGTTACTGAAGGAAAGATCCAGAGAAAATCCGTGTTGCAGCGAAGCATATCAGAGTTCTGAGCTATAAAACCCGACGACTGAATAATTCAAGACCTCATCCATAAAGTTCTGGTTCTGATGTTCTCCACTGAAAAGTCCCGGTGCAGAGGTCACATTTTAATCTGCTGATCATGGTAGGAACCTCTAAACCAGCAGCAGAAGTGAAACGGGATGGTCTGTTGTCACTTACAGCCAAGCTCCACCCCCTTTCAGTACAGCGCTGTGGCTTTATGACCTTTAACCTGTCAGAAAGCTTCTTAGATTAACTGAGTTTCACCTTCAGCTCCCATCTGTTCCTGATGTTCCTGCTGATCTCAGAGGAGGAACTTCCTACATGATCATCACACTTTCATTTTATCTCTTTATTGTTGTGATTCGAGACTTGAAGCTTCAGTCTGTTAAACCTCCTTCTATCTTCTGTTTTCATCAGGAACATAGCTACTCTGGATCCTCTGTGTTCATTGAGAACCTGGATGCGGGTCAGCGGTTCTGTGTGGAGGTGCAGTTCACTGTCTACGATCAGAACATCGGACCCGCCAGCTGTGTCCAGTGTGAAACCATCCCCGAGTCAAGTAAGACCTCCAACAAAGCAAATCATTTCACTTCACACAACCTCTGGAAAAAACATCTGGAATCTTTATTTAGAAAATACAGATGTGACTAAAACACACTTGGATTTAACAGCTGATGCTCAAAGATCATTAAAATCTAAAATAAAGATGGTCTTTAAAATAAAAAAATATATATAAGAGATAAAAAGCTTCACTTTAATAAAAAAGAACATATTTTTTCATGTGGTATTAATACAAATACTTTTTTTAATATCATAAAACCACGCACGCACGTAAGTGAATAACTGTCAGCCATATTGTGATGTCATCATGTAAACATGTCTTGGCTGATCAGTGTGAATGTAAACAAACATGGAGAGAGATTTCAGTCAATTAAGTAATATTTGTAAAGAAAAGGAGTTTGTGTTTCAACATGTGGGATCACTGGTTTAATAATATTTGTTAAATTATGTCTCGGTCCGTATGTTTCTTTTTTGGACAAAACAACAGACCAACACTGTAAACGACAGGCAAACAGTGTAAACAAAGGAAGGATGTTTACATGGTTTATCTGATGACATCACACATCGGAGGAGGGGGTAAATTTGGAACTTATTTAATGGTGAAATGTCACGAATCTTGGTTGAAATGTGGGATTAAAGATTCCTGAAGTGTAAAAGATTTTTTACTTTAAGCTCATGTATTTTGTTGAATTTGTGTCTGATAGACTTTAAAGATTTTTTCGTGGACGAACGAGGCTGGAATCAGCCTGTAGCTTCCTGTCGGACTCGCAGCTCAGTATGAACGTGTGTTTTCTGGTTAACGAGCTGCTGCAGCTGATTGACAGGAAATCAGCTGTTTACGTTCTAAATGATTCTGACAGCTGGGATTTCATCCAGTTCCTGAACGTTTCCTTCTGCCTTGTTTGTCTTCCAGTCAGCTCAAATCAGAAGACGATAATAACGGTGTTGGTTCTGGTCGTTGTCCTGGTGGTTCTGGTTGTTGGTATCGCCTACGTTCTAATCTGCAAATCCAAGGAAATCAAAAAGTTTCTTCGACCTCCATACACGATACCAGAGGTGAGTTACAAACAGACTTGTTCCTCTGACAGGAAGTGAGTTAAAACGATAAAAATAAGGACACAGTATTTCATTTTGGTCCAGTTCATCAATCCTAAAAACGGCTCATGATGATCTTCTGTCCTCCAGGATTTCCTGGAACCGTATTTGCGAGACATCCCCATCCTCCCCAGCAGCCCCACCGAGGAGCGATACGACCTTGTTTCCATTGTAACTCCAAATGAATCCAGAGGAAGCTGAACGCGTCCTGCTCCTCCTGGAGATCTGAGGAAGTCTGAGCTCCTCATCATCATCCTGCTGAGAACAATGAGCAAAGATGAAGCACATGATTTTATCTACATGCACAATGACTTTTCAGCTCAGAAGAGCTCCAAACTGTAAAAAGAACCTCTTCCTTTTAGAGTCTGAAATATGAATAATTGCATATTAATTCTGATGTCCCTCTGATGATGAAGAGGTCTGGACCTGCAGCTGTTTGCACCTTTTAGCGACTAACTTTGGTAAAACCTGATTAGTTTGATTTGAACCCAAAGCTGATTCTATACAAGTTTCAGGATTCGTTCTGCTTCTTCAGCAGAACCAAGAATGCAGGAACTGAAACAAAACGTCAACAATCAGCACAAACATTAAAACCACTGAGGGGAAGTGAAGAATCAGATGTCCAGGGGAACACCGGGTCTTCGTGTGGATGTTGGTTTCCAGCATGTGGCATCAGACTCCATGACCTGCTCTGAAACAGAACCAAAGGAAGTCCATCAGTCCTTCTTTTGGTAATAAAAAATCCAACTTGTGTTGAACCCTGTATCGCTGTGACCCTCACAAGTTCCTCTGTAGTTTTTTTTTTTTTTTTTTTTTTT
>SSNP01000087.1:2041113-2264706 GCA_006937955.1 Pachypanchax playfairii
TTTTTTTTTTTTTTTTTTTTTGTACATTTTGGTTCTTGTAGTTTTGTATGTTGAAAATATTTTGCTTTTCGGTTGTAAATAAAGTATAAAAATAAGTTGAATGTTTAAGGAAAAAGATTTGAGGGATTTATTATCATTCTCCAGCTCCTCCTGGGGATCCCAAGACCTTCCCAGGGCAGAGAAGATGTTGACGTTTATCTTTTTAAAAAACTCAGTGTCTTTTAAAAATACATGTTGATAAAAAGTTTAAATAAATCTGACAAGCTGAGAGAATATAATTTAGAAGATTTTAAATTAAAAATGTCTGACTAACGCTGTGGTTTTACAGTCTTAATGTAGGATTAATTTATGATTTATGATAGCGATTTGAGAATTTATCTCTCACTAAAAAAAAAAGAAAAAAAAAAAAAACACTTGATGTATCAGCGTCGGAATTAAACTGGACTCCAAACAGTCCGCCTCCTTATATTTTTTTCCTTCTCTTTGAATTCTTGCTTGTATGTTCTCTCAATGTAAGTCGCTTTGGATAAAAGCGTCTGCTAAATGACAGTAGTAGTAGTAGTACACCTGCCGTCCAGCAGGTGGCAGTAACGTTAACCGGGTTCGTTTAACCGACATCAAACATGAAAGAGAAAAAGCGTCAACATTCAGTTTTTATTTCAAACCGGATAAAATAATCCGGAAAATTACAATCAGGCCGATTAAAAGGTGGGTAATATCAAATAAATCATTACTTAGACGATAGTTAAAGAAAACCAAAAGCATTGAGTGTTTATTTGGTTCGTTTAAACTCATTTGAATACCGTTTGATCTTTTTACATGGAAACGCGTCAGATTAACAAATGACGTCCGTGATTTTAACATTTACTGAACATTAGGATCCAAACGAGGCGGGTTCTGGGTTGTTTCTGATATGATCGTTCACAATCATGGAAATATTCTGATAATAACCGGAATAAAACCGGATTTCTGCCATTTAAACGCCTGAATGTGAATAAATTCACCAGTTTTTCAGTAAAAAATGTTTGTTTCGATTTAGCTGAAAGTAAACCCTCATTGATTCGTCGTGTCAAATGAAAATAAATCACAGTTTAATCTGATAAACAGGTGTTCGTTTTTTAAATAAACCTTGAAAATCTGATAGTTGAAATAAATTTCAACATAATAACAGAATTATGAGCCAAAGTTGTTTCATCCAGAAGTTTAACCTGCTCTGATTCATTCAGTAAACTTTGTGTTGCTGCTATTTGTTTTATTTGCATTTGTGAATGAAGTAATAGCATTTCAGTAAAAATAAAATGTCAGATTAATGTTTAAATGCACCTGGTAACAGGTAAAGGCGGGGCCTCTTTTCCCGCAGACTGATGAATCTGGTTCTGTTTCTGATGTTTCAGAGTCTCTGAGATCCTGAACCAGATGGCTGGTTTCCTGGATAACTTCCGCTGGCCGGAGTGTGAATGCATCGACTGGGGCGAGAGGAGGAACGCCGTGGCTTCAGTTGTAGCCGGGACTCTGGTTAGTGACCTGTAGAGGAGCAGGAGATTAAACCGAGTGTTCAGGCTCAGATTCTTCTGAAGTTTCAGGTCTGATCCGTGTTCCTTCTTCCTGCAGTTTTTCACAGGCTGGTGGATCATGATCGACGCAGCGGTGATGTATCCGTCCCAGGAGGAGTTAAATCATTCTTTCCACACATGTGGCGTCTTCTCCACCATCGCCTTTTTCATGTAAGAGTTAAACTAACGATCTGTGGAAAAATCTGAGTCAGAGAAACAGTTTGTGGAGGCGGAGCCTCTCAGAGTAACATAGTGAGTGCAGGATCAGGCAGGACTGTGTAAATCCAGATCCATCTAACCGCCAGGCAGATCATTTGAGCTGATTTAACAGCTGTTTGTATTTCCAGGATTAATGCTGTTTCTAACGGCCAGGTGAGAGGAGACACATACGGAGAGGGCTGTCTTGGAAGGACAGGTGAGTCTTTTCTTGTGAAAAGAAAACCTGCTGCACAACATCTCTCAGGTGTGTTCGATTGAAAACTGATTAATCAGTTTGTGTTTGTACCTGCAGGAGCTCGTCTCTGGCTCTTCATTGGCTTCATGGTGATGTTTGGATCCTTCATCGCCTCCATCTGGATCCTGTTCAGTGGATATGTTGTTCCAAGTGAGTCGTTCCTCCTACTTCCTGTTCACCTTTATATTGGAGTCAGTTTGGGAGGGAACTCTCACGAATCTGCTGAAGGGAATTTGGGATGACTCCGGCTTCAGTCCAAAAACATACAAGAGGTTAATTGGTGACTCTAAATTGTCCCGAGGTGATTCTGGATCATGTCCGGTGTGTGAAAAGGACTTTCTGTTTGTTTTCCCAGAGAAAGACGTGGCGCCGGGTCTTGCCGTGTTCTTTCAGAACACTTTCATCTTTTTTAGGTAAGTGTGAGATGAACCTGAACTTTTACAGATGATGCTCTCTGAACATGCATTGGACTCACAGGAAGGAGGTTCCATAAAGTCAGAGACGAATGTTTGGGCTGAATGATCTGGGACACTTTACAGTCCCCAGGAGACTGACGGGGAAATGGGCCGAAGCGATACCCGATACCTGAGTGACGAGCCTGTGGGCTCTGAACTCTACACACTGCCACCGTTCTGTTACATGCAGTTCAAGGTGCCGAAACCTCATTAGAGATGAAACTCAAATAAACAGCATTTGGGCAAAAAAAGCAGAAGAAGAATTGAACCAGTAAATGATAGATGTGCCCTATAGAGCTTCCAGATGTGTCTAAACCCTGTTCCAGATGTGCCCTAAATATGTTCCAGATGTATCCAGATGTGTCTTAATGTCTCCTGGATGTTTAAACATGGAGTTTTCAGGAATATAATTACTACAACATGATTGTGTTAAAGGAACTGGTGGCGACTCACATATTGATGAACAAGTTATTGTTTCTCTGATGTTTTCTGTCTCTGCAGCACTCTGATCTACAAGTTCGGCCGCACAGAGAATCTATGGGGTTAGAACACGACGTCTTTCCGAGGTTCTGATCTTTTTAAAGATGTTTTAAGACACAGTTTCTGAAGCCCCGCCCCCTACTCTCACCTGTTTATGCTGTGTTTTTAGAAGCCCCATCAGCGCTGCTGCATGTTATCTGTTCTGTTTGTTCTCCGTCCATGTTTTTATTTCTCTTCTTCTCTTTGTAAATATCTGAACATGTTTTTACTGATGAAAATTAGATTTAGGTTTTATTGAATCTCACGTCTTTATTCTGACACAGAAGATTTTAGTGTCATTTTAATAGAAAAGGAAACGTTTGTCTTTTAGAAGTTAAAGAGCAACTTGCAGGTTGATATTTTCAGTGAATATTGACATATTTAGTGTTGAAATGTTTTTAAGTATTTGATCTCTGCTGGTAATAAAAGCAGATGTTCTGCAGAGCTCTTAAACCTGGGTTTACCCACAATGCACCCTGTTTTAAAGAACTGGGTTCTGCAGACAGTTATTAATGATTAGACTTTCAGATTCTGTGACTGAGCTCTCGAGTTCGTTTCAAACTGAACAAATTATTTACCAGAGTTCTGACTGAGCCGGAACCTGCTGATTCGATTCCTGGTCCTGATCCTGATCTGGTTTAAGGAAACAAACTACTTCCTGCTGATAAAGTGCAACTCAATGACGAGTGGATCAGCTGATTTGTGTAAATACTCACACTTGCCACATCAGTTCTGTTTCTGTGACGGGAACCTGAACTCTTCTCTTGACCTGTAAACAACATAAAAGGACTCGAGCTGCTTTTAAACACGCGTGTGCGTGACGTCACGGCGGGTTTGTCGTTTATTCATCTGTTTCTGGGTTTTTCATGTGAAAATGATTCTCTGACTTCACGTCAACCTTCAGACCAGATTTAAGACAATAAAACACGTTCCGCGTCTGGTTTGAGTTTCACGTGTCTGATGGTCGAGTCTGGGGAGGAAACCTGAACCAAGTTTCTGTTCTGTGGTCCAACCCGTCCTCAGAAGTTCTGATCTGTGAGTTGCTCTTTTTATGGGTTAATTTATTGAAGCTGATGCATCAACTAAACACTGGATTTCTTTTTGCTGTAATTTTGTATTTATTGTTCTGATTGTGCCTCAGGTTTAGGTGTGCTTTGTTCTTTTTGTTGATTTAATCTTGTTTTGGACCAGAACTGGGACATTTATTCAGTTTTTAGCTTTAAAAACAAACTGCAAGAAAAATACATATTTTTACTGAATGAAGTTCTCGCTGCCACGGAGATTTAAAGTCTCTAATCTTAGTTTTATGGAACAAAATCAGATCATTTATTGTCTTTTATAAGTTTAATGATTAAATTGTTTATTTATGTGAGGGTCTTGTTTCATCACGTGACCTTCAGATGAACCTGTTCTAATGCAAGACTTTCTTTTTTTTTACTGTTAATAAAACAGACACAGATTAAATTCTGAATAATTGAAGAGTCTAGTTTTTTTTCTTCTTTAACATTCTGTGGCTCTTAATAAACAACAGAAACAAAGTTTAATGTTTCTACTAAAGGTTTCTGATAAATACGTTTCCTCTTTTTTTCATATTCTGAGTAAAATTCCTTCAAATCCTTCAATTTTCTGCAAATTCCTTCCACTTCTTTAATGTTTAACTATTTCAACATAGAAACTTCATTGAACTTTTAAACGAGTCACATGACGTTGGATTATTTTTAGATGATTCAGCTTTTTGAAAACTTTTAGTTTTTGAAAAACACTAACTTTTATGAATTTTCACAAAGAATTTAGTTTTGATTTGTTTGAGAGGTTTTTGAGTTGGAAGTTTTTGTTCAATCTGAACAAAAATATCCCTTCACATCACTCTCCTCGAGGTCACATGATGTCAGAGTGATAATTGTTTTAATTTGACAGAAATCCTTTTTGACATGTTTAATTTAACTTTATTTACCTGAAATTTGATGTATTTTGTCTCATGACCTTTAACCTGTTCTTAAAGCTTGAATTATATCCATCTTTGGTTTGCAGGTTTTCAAATACAGTTCAAGACACATTTTTTTCACTGTCTTTTAACTGCATCTAACAGTTTAGCATTTTAAATACTTTGTCTTATTCCTCAAACACTTTATGTTGCATTTTTTGTTTTTACTTAGTGTTATTATTCTGTTGGTCATTATTCAATGTTTTATGTAACAACACTTTGTTTATCTCTGGGTTGTAATGCCATTTATTTCATTTAAAATAAGATGATCTGTGTTTACTGCATGTCTACATGTTATATGAACAAAGATGTTCTCCAGCTGCTTGCAGTGCCGTCTTTCATCCACAGGAGGGCAGTGTGTCCCCAGACGGAACACCGGAATATTTGTTTGTTTTTTCCAGACAGAGATAAATATTTCCTCTGTTTAAAAGTCCAGAGTTTCTTTTCTGCGTGTATGATCACACACTTAGAAAAAGCGTCAATGCTGTTGAAGGCTGGGATTGAACCGGAAACTGCAGTTAGCTATCAGTTACTGGAATTTGTGCTGTACCGGAGATAAAGCAGGAAATCAGCTGATTGTGTAAAGTTACCGCAGCTGAAGGTAAAATCCCATCTACACCTCACTTGAAACGCTCGAGTGATAAAAAAAAACAATGTGTCAATTTTCTTTTTAATTCAGATATTTAAATGTTTACATATACGATTAAAAATGGTGTGAGTTAATTTTGTGTGATTTATACGTAAACCCTGTGGGATCTTATGCTGGTTGTGGATGAATGTTGTTGGACCTCTTCAGACCATCCAAAACAAGAACCAGAACTTTGAACAGTACTTAAAGATCATTTCTTTTAGGATCATTGTTTTTTATTTATCTAAAATTTAGCTCTGCTAGTGACACTCTGGATCTTTCTGTTAAATAACGATCATGTTTGTTACATTTACCTATCCAGATGTTCTTCTTTCACCTTTCTGATTCTCAGGTGATTTTTTTTTTTTTTTTGCTTCTTCTCTAGGATCGGACCACAGCTTATTCGCTCATATTTTCACTCTACATCTGTTTGATGGTCAGAATGTTTTTGTGCATCTCATTTTGTCCCAGATTATCCCTCCTCTCCTCAGAATGTTCTTTTATTTTGAAGACAGTCATACCGGAAGCTCACTTGCAGGTGTTGCTGCTAGCTTGAGCGTCATATTTGACAGCAGCTGTGATCGTTTCTGGCAAAAAGCAGAAGCTTCTTTATTAACTCAGGTAAGTAACACCGAGTCTCACCTCACGGCTCCAGCTTTGATTTTATTATATAAACATCAACTTTTAAACTTAATTTGACTGAAAACGCGCAAACGGAAACTTTAGCTTCACGTATCAGACTCTTTGTTTTGTTTTAGGAAACACCTGGTGAACTTGGAACTTTTTTATCTCAGTACTTTTGCGGCTGTTTACAGATTCAGATATTATGACCTGAAGAATGATCTGCTTCCGCCTTTGTGCGCGTGCACGCAGGCACGTAGGTGCGTTTGTTTACAGAGAAAATCTTCTGATGTTTCGATGTGAAGAAATTTGAACTTTAAACGGGTTATTTAACGTGACTGTCAGGATCCTGAACTGATTTATTAAATACTGTCTGTAGTTCTGGATTTTTGACAGGGTCTTGAGTCCTGGACCATCAGAATCCAGGACCAGGAGGAGGCAGGTCGAGGAGATTTCCTGGTTATAATGTTCTGGCTGACCCCATGTGGGGGTTTAGTTCTTCTATCAGAGACCTGGGAGCTCGAGAGTTCTGTTAAGGATCTCAGCTGTTCCCAGGACTGTGTTCTTCTGGACGCTGTCTCTGGGGTTCTCCAGGGTTCTGCTGGAGCCCTTTTTATTAGTTCTAAGATGAGAGAACCTTTCGTTCCTCGTGCTCCTCCTTCATGAGGCAGGTCAGAACTCCAGGATGTGCAGTTGGTCACTGTCATCAGTTTGTCTGCACCTGGAGGTCCTGAGGGGTCTGAATTCTCCACCATGCTTGGTGGTTCCTCCCTCTTTGACCTCCAGCCCCCATGTGGATCTAGATCCACTGGACTGTTGTACTGTCTCAGACGGGTCTATACAGAGTCTGTATCAGGTCCAGTTCGGTGTCATAGATCTCAGACTGATGTCCCGAGAGCCTGATCCTGAATCAGTCAGTTTTGGGTTTTTGTGTATGGTTCCATCTCAGTCACAGTCCAAAGAACCGACACCAGGATCCAGCTCATATTTGTGTGTGTGTAGAAACGAGATCGTGTCACACAGATGTTCTGCTTTAATAAAACAGCTGGGCTTTGATGATGATACCAGAGCTGGTTCTGAGGTGATTCTGTGGTTCTGTTTCAGCATGGGAGTGTTTGATAACTGCTCGATGCTCCTGGAGCTCAAACATTTGTCCATCAAGGAGAAGAAGAAGCTGAAATCTGCGGTGACAGAAAACGGAGGCAGCATTTCATTCGTGGTGAATCAACAGGTGAGAGACAACAATCATCATATTCATCTCTAGAGACTTCAGATGTTTGGATTTTTGTTTGATCTCTGTCAGGATCTCATGTCTGAAATCATCTGCACCATGTTTCTGCCTACGTTTCCCACAGTGCTCTCTGGTGGTGACCAGTGACGTGTCCAACCTGAGCTCCAGCAGGCTGCGCAGCATCCAGAAGCACCAGACCCCTGTGGTCGGGCTGGATTACGTGCACAGCTGTGTAGAGAGAGGCACTCTTCTTCCTGTGGATGGATACAAGCTGGATCCTTCGTCTACGCCATCAGCTGCTGTGAATCCACCGAGGAGAGCGCCACTCACATATCAAGGTGCTTCAGTCTACACAGGTTCACGCCGCTCTCTGAGAAACGGCATGCAGCTGTTTGGAATGTTAATGGCAGAGCAGGTTTCCACCCAGAACCTGTATGATGACTCATGAATCTATCCACTTACCCACATAACCTCACCCTATCAGGCCAGGTGACACGTGTGGCCTCCAAGTTAAAAACATCCAACTGATTTAAAAAAAACATAAAACTGTTGAGCTTTCACGTAAACAAAAAAATTATTTAAATAAATAAAAACAGGCAAGAAGAACTATAATTACTGACAGATTTACGTTCAATAAATAACATAACAGAACTGAAGTGCAGCTGGTTCTGTTTGAACTTCATCTAGTTATAACTATCCACACATGTAACTCATCACTTAATGATGATGTGTTCATGGACCAGGAAACATGTATGTTATTCATGTTTCAGTTCAGCTGATGAGCAGTTAATTACAGAAAATCTTCAGATTCTGATCACAAACCGATTGTTTTGTGACAGACATGAAGTGAAGGCAGTTTTTATACAAGCCACTTACACATCAGGTGTAAACCACATTCTTTTATAAAATAAAATAATAAAAACACAAAGTCTAAGAGGAGAAATGCAGTTTTGTGTTTGTGTTTTGGACCTCAGGGCCACCGTAGTGTAGAAAGGCATTAGCGTATGTGGAAATTGTGTGTAACGACATGATGATTGTGTTTGTTTTGCAGCCGATCCTCCAAACAACCAGATCTCACTTGTACCTGCAGAGAGAACCGATAAGGAAAAGTTCAGGTGTGGAAATCCTCTTCCGCTGATCTTCATTTGGATTGTAGAAAAGTTGGAGTCACTCTTTGGATTTTACTTAAATAATTTCAGATAAATCTGGATGATCCAGAACTTTGTCTTGTGTTTGATCATTTCTGACAGAATCCACACAGAATTAGATTCTGATCCCCCGCCGTTTCCTTCAGATTTCCAGGTGGCAAAATATTCCATCTTTGAAAAGGTGAAGCAGCGTTTCATTTGTTTTTGTGCTGTTTGTGTTGCGTTCGTGTGATTCTTGTTAAAACCAGTTTCTCAGCAGGCGGACAGGAACAGCTGGTGTGTGTTGGAGCTGCAGAGCGCCAGAACCGAGCAGGGCCAGCGCTATCGGGTTGTCAGGTACTGGAAGGATGATGTGGCCACAAAGGTATGATGTCACTGTGATGTCACTGTCACATGCCGCAAACTGTGATTATTACTGATGAGTTTTAATCATTCTGTAACTGATATTTTTAAACAAATTCTCATCGTTAGTTTCACCTGAGACTAACCCGTCCAGAACCAGAACTTTTCTCCAGAGACTTATGAGTTATGGATTACTTCCTCATAATGATCATGTGGATGACATGATTTAAGACTCTGATCTGTTTTACGGGCAAAACAGAAACGTTTAAGATAAAAGTTCTTGCGTTTATTAAACAGGTTCTGATCAAATCTTTTAAACTTTATAAAGTTTTTTCTGGGTTTTTTCTTTGGACTTTGACATCTTTTTCAATCCCTATCAATTTGTTTGGGAACAAACAGATTACAATAATTTATTGACCTTCTCTGCTCTTGTATTTATGTTTAGTTTCCTTTCATGTGTTCCGATAATCAGAAACTCTTTCTGGGTTTTCTTCCAACAGGAGGCGGCGGTGAAGGATCAGCTGGTGTTTCTGTCCACCTCAGAGAAAGCTCTGGAAGTTTATGAGGCCCTGAGAGACCAGCTTGACTCTTCTGGTCTGCAGAGGAGGAGCAGCATTCCTCCAGAGGTGCCACATCTGGGCTCGGCCCCCCTGCAGCAGGTATGACTCGTACAGATGTGACGTCTGGCAGAGACACGGTAAAACAGTTTGTTTTCAGTCTCACAGCAACAGCTGTGTTTCTCTGCAGGTTTATTGTAGGTTTTATATGTAAATAATTTCATCACTTTACCTTGAAATTACATGTTCAGATGTTCTCTTGAATCTTTCTAAAAGATGTTTTTTCACCAACAGTTCATGTTCAAACATCATCACAGTGTAAATAGGTTTCTGTTTGATTGACAGCTGCTTCTGGAGGAAACGTTGAGTTCAGGAAGTTTATCTCAGGAAGTGGGAGTGTTCGTGGAGATGCTGTGGACTGAGGCTTTGGGTTGTCTCAACCACATTCTGAGAGTTTCCATCAATAAGCTCAGCCTAAACGATGTGAGACTTTGACTCATCTGTAATCAGGCCTGACCTGAAACTGAAACGGTGTCCTGATGAACGTGACTGTGTGCAGGTGAGCAGAGCCGAGGGCTTGTTGCTTCAGGCTCAGAAGAAACTGAAGGAGGGAGATCAGACAAATCTGTTGTCCCTCCTAAAGGAGGTTTACATCCTGCTGCCTCACAGAGAGCCTCAACCGCCTCTCCCCACCGCCAAGTTCCTCTCTCAGAAGCTCGACCTGTGCCAGGTAACACACAACAAAATCTGCTGCAGAGTCTTTGGTGTGATGATCTAATCATCTCTGAAAACAAAGAAACCATCATCTGATGGTTTCATGAGGGATTAAAAATGTTCCTGCAGTTTGAAAACAGCTGGAATTATTGCTGTTATAACTTGATCAGGTCATTTTGATTCCTCCAGTTAATCCGAGATGTTCTAAATGTGAGTGAAATGACTCTGAGAAGCTCCCAGCCGTCCAGCGTGGGGAAGTACCGCGCTCTGCAGTGCAGCATCGAGGCCATCGCCCCCAACAGCATCGTGTTCCAGAACATTGCCAGTCTGCTGAACGACAGGTCCTTCCACAAAACAAAAAGAACTCACACAGAATGTTCAGTTACAATATTTAATCAAATGTTTGTGTGTTGCAGTCCCGTGCAGATTCATCAGATCATGCGCGTCAGCAGGGGGGTGGAGCTTCAGACATTTAAGAGTGAGCTTGGAAACATTAGGCCCCTCCTCCACTCGTCCAGCCCCAGTAACTTTGTAGGAATCTTGTCTCGGTGAGTTCGAACATGCAGCAGAGTCCACAAGTTTACAGACACACAACAAACAGCTGAAAAACACAATCCAGTTAAAGAACAACATCACCGTGTTGTTTACAGTTATTTACATCAGTGTGCTTCATTAGATGATAGTTTGAATGTATTAATAACTCCTCAGGGGTCTGCTGCTTCCTCGTGTTGGAGTGGAGCATCATGGGATTGAGAGAACAGACGTCGGTAACCTTGGCAGTGGGATCTACTTCAGTGATGCTGTGAGGTTGGTGAAAAACATCATACGAGCCGTTTACACTTCTACTGATTAGAACCTAGAAAACGTCTTAAAGACCAGACGGTTCCAGAGTTCTGAGTGGTTCTGAGTTCTGTGTGGTACCAAACAGCAACGCTGCTTTCTGTCCACAGCACCAGTCTGAAGTACTCCAAACCCGGTGAGACAGATGGATCTCGGCTGCTGCTGGTGTGTGATGTGGCCCTGGGACGTTGCAAGGACGTCCATAGGAGGGACCAGACTCTGAGCCAGGCTCCTGAAGGCCACCACAGCGTGCACGGTGTTCGCCGCACCCATAGCAACCAGTCAGACTTTGAGGTAACACTGAAATCAACATAATGTTTGACTTACCTGCAGATAACATCACCCTCACCTCATCTCTGTGCGTTCCAGGACAATGAGTTTGTCGTGTACTCACCTGATCAGGTGAAGGTCAAATATGTGGTTCAGTTTACTGTTGAAGGTGACCATCTGAAGGACTTCCATCCTGCAGTCAACACGTCTGCTGAGCTGAGTCATGCAGCTGTGGATGAAGGTGAGATCTCTGTGTACTGAGCTGCTGTTTCCTGTTTCATTGTATTTTTATTCAATTTGGATGTGATTCTTCACACTGATCAGCTGATTTGTGACGGCAAAAAAAGTCTAATTGTAACTGTGTGAAGCAGGTGAGATTCAGGAGATCAAAATCTAAGAACATGAATGTGTTTGGAATTGAAGTCAGTTGAAAGTCTTTGCTGTTGTTACCCATCAGGTATCCTAACTGACTGAGTTTCTGTATGTAGAGCTCGTTTCAGTGGAGGATATTGAAAACATTAAAAACCCTCTGGAGGACGTGAAGGCTGGACTCTTGGACAGTTCCGGGCAGCAGCTCCCCCTGCAGGCCGTCCATGTCAAGTGTAAACTGATGGATCTACTTTCTCAGGTGAAAAAAGTTTTATAACACATTGATTATCTCATTTCAGATTTAAATACACATGTTTGTCCTTTCTTAGGTGATAATTTTCCAGAAATACACAAATCTGAGCTCGGTGCCCATCGAGGCGAAGTACGTCTTCCCCCTGGATGATTCTGCTGCTGTGTGTGGATTTGAAGCTTTTATCAATGGAAAACACGTAGTGGGACAGGTAACATGCTGAAACTTTTCCTAATGAGATATAAAAAAAATCTGTCTGACTCAAATAAAGAAAGTAAAAGAAAAACAAAGACAGTTTTTGTATTGTTGATGTTTTTTGTTCTCAGGTGAAGGAGAAGGAAACGGCTCGTAAAGAGTACAAACAGGCGATAGAGAAAGGTCATGGAGCATACCTGATGGACCAGGATGCTCCGGTATGTCCATCATCTCTCTGACTGATTAAATAAGTTGTTGTGATGTTTCCTTTTCTTTGTCTCTAGGACGTGTTCACCATCAGCGTGGGAAACCTGCCCCCAGGGGCCACCGTCCTCATCAAAGTGACCTTTGTGTCCGAGCTGGTAGTGAAAGACGGGAGTATTCTGTTCTCCCTGCCGGGGAGCGTGGCTCCGTGGCAGGAGAGCGCCGCACTCAACCAGACCACACAGGTAGGAGGAGGAGCCTGGATCAAGAAGGCGGGGCTAAAAATATTAAAAACATCCAAAAAAGTAAAAGAGGGTTGTTTGATAAAACAAAATCTGCCAAATTATTTTAATTAAACATATTTTGCACTTATTTTTTAAAAAACAGAATCCAGCTCAGACTATTATTTATTTTAAATTATATAAAAGCTGATGGAATTTAATCCTCTGTGGGATGAATTAGTACAGATATTAATGTTCCTGTTATTTTTTTTCTCTTCTATTGTATTTTGTAACGTGTCCTTTGGTGTTTTGAAATGCACTTCAAATAAAATTTAGTATTAATATTATTTTTTTTATTTTTTAAACTGCGTTTTGCTGCTTTTCCCCTTCGATTCAGTCACTGCAGGTAATAAATGAATTTTTTGTCTAATGCAGGTCTCTGTGGAGAAGGTGTGTGTTACTGATGAAGCAGCAGGTGTGAGGTGAGTCAGGTTGTTTAGAATCGATTCATTCATCAGTACAAAAAAAATAAACTGTTTTAATTAGATTGATAATGGTTGTTTTTTCTTTCACTCAGAGAGTTCACGTTGGACGTATCAGTAGAAATGCCTCATGAGATCTCCAACCTGCTCTGCATCACTCATCAAGTTAAGATGAAGGTGATTTTCTAGTTTTCCATCTTTTATGATCATCATGTCGTCATCTGCATACTCTGACATATTTTACAGACTATTTTTACTCGTTTGTTTTTTTTAGATTCAGTGATGTGAAACATACCATAATAAATACTTTGATATAAAGATTAAACATCAAACTTTGAATGTTTCTAGTTTGGACATTGTAAAATTTTCATTATTTTTATCACATTTTTTTCTCGTCTGACTTGTTGGTTTGCATCAGATAAATCATCAGTTTCTTCTCATCATGCTGGTTCTTGTCTGTGTTTCATCACATAGAGGACAGACTGTAAAGCAGTGGTCAGGGTTCTGCCGGATCAGGTCATGGGTCCAGATGGTTTCCAGCTGTCCATCACTTTGTCTGAGGTCCACCTGCCCAGGATGTGGGTGGAGAAACACCCGGACAAAGACAGCCAGGTCCGTCTGTCAGTCTGACACACTTAATCCGATTTATGTTCTGGATGAAGAGTTTGGGTCCCATTACAGTTTAAACTCACAAACTGATGCTTGTAACTTTTCATCCAGTTAAATAACATCTCATCCAATAAGAAATCTTGATCGCTAAATGTATGATTTCATCAGGCGGTTCAGATCTGGTGGATTTAAATCAGTAAGAATTGTCTGGTTAGTATTTAGATCACTGAAAGCAGAGAAACAGGTCTGTAATTTGTGTTCCTGGAACTTTATCAGATTTTATTTTGTTTTGTTACTGTTTGTTTAAGGTTTTAAAATCACATCATTGACTTTTACTTTTTAAGATTAATAATTTTCCAAAGTAAAATAAATTGGTCTGCACTCTCTTGCAGGCTTGCATGCTGGTCTTCTACCCAGACTTTGAGCTGGACTCTGGTTCTGAAGTGGAAGAAGTTGTCCTATTGTTGGACACTTCAGAGTCCATGAGGGGGGAGTCACTTCGTCTGGCCCAAAACATTGCCCTGCAGGTTCTCCGAAAGCTCGAGAACAATGTGAGAGTCAACGTTGTTTTGTTTGGAACAGGTTAGTTTACATCTATATGATCTTTGATGTTTTTGGTAAAAACATGCAGAACTGTTTCATCTCTTTCTGTCTGTGTAAAGTTTCAAACATCTTTTCTCTGTTTTTAACAAATATCTGAAATATTTCCCTGATGAGCCTCTTCAGCAGTCTGAGTTCATGTTTCTGATTATTTGTGGTTTGTTGCCATCAGATCACACAGAAGCGCTGCTGAAAGCTCAGCCGCTCGTTGAAGTTCGTCAGACAGCTGAGAGATTTATCAAGGTGATGTCACACTTCTTAAAACTGGTTTCCTGCAAAAGAAAATGAAAGAAAAAGACAAACACTGAGATGTGTCATTGTATCTGTGCTCGTTTCCACTTATTAAAAAGATTTAGATCTGTTTAGTCTCACAACATGGACGGATGAAATGTGATGTTAAAATAATCAATAAAAGATTTATTTGATGGAATCTGTCCATAGTCTCCCACTGCTTGTTATCAGTCATCAGTAACTGTTTCCTCTCCTATCAGCGTTGCTCTCCAGCAGGGGGCAGTACTGAACTGTGGCGGCCCCTCAAAGCTCTCAGCCTCCTGCCGCCATCCCGTGGCGCCCGAAACCTGCTGCTGCTGTCGGACGGCCACATCCAGAACTCTGCACTCACTCTGCAGCTGCTCAGAGACAACGTTCAGCACAGCCGCCTCTTCACCTGCGGCCTCAGGTATGAACAGCTGGAGGTCAGGCGTCACAGGGGCGGGGCTTATCCACGGTCTCCTGAAATCCTCAGAAACATATTTAATCATATCAGTTTTTTTATGTTTGCATGACCCTCAATCCAGTTCTCAGTTCTTTCTGTGTTTCTTGTGTAATTTAACGAGGTCTTTGTTGGATTTTTGTTCCTTTTCTCAAGTTAAGGAAGTTTTGAATATTTTCTTAGATATTAGATTTTGTTTTTTTTTGGCCTCAACTTGTTCATGTTTATCAGAATCTTTAGGCTCATGGTGCATGTCATGGTGTCATGGTCCAGAACATGGACTAACTCTGTCTGAAGTCCGAAGAACAACTGAAAGACCTTCAGAAAGTTTGGAGAACTAAATATGAAGAGATGAAGACTGGATCAAGAGTTTAGAACAGAACTGTCGTTTTTCTTCAGACCTGGTAAAGTTCTTGTGTTTATTTCAGCCCGACAGCCAATCGCCACATGCTGAGAGCCCTCGCTCAGGCAGGGGGCGGAGCTTATGAGTTCTTCGACACAAAAACTAAACACAACTGGGCTGAGAAGGTGAGAACAGGATTTAATCAGACGGGATTTTATGAGGATGGTTATGTGGGATGGATTGGACCATTTGAGTTTTGGCATAACTTTGCCTACTTCCAAAGTGCAAGGAGGAAACAATCCAAGACACCTGTACATGTTCTGTCTACAGGTGTTGCGTCAGGTGAAGCGCATGTCGTCTCCCGGCTGCAGCTCCGTCTCTGTGAAGTGGCAGCAGTTCAATCCAACAGCTCCTTCTCCCGTCCAAGCCCCGAAGCAGCTGCACGCTCTCTTCAGTGACTGCCACACTCTGGTTTACGGCTTCGTTCCACACTGCACTCAGGTAAACAGCTGATCAGGTGCTTTCTGTTTGGTATCATGATGGTGGGATGGAAGGCCGCTTCTCCTCATTCTGTACAAAAGTATTTTAGATTCAGATGTGAGTCCATCTGTCACACACCTGAAGTTTGGATCAAACTGGGTCATAAACCAGAACCATGATCCAAACACAGCAGCTGATCTACTACTACTGTCATTTAGCAGACGCTTTTATCCAAAGCGACTTACACTGAGAGATCTACAACAGAATGACTGAAGAATAAAGAGTTAAGATTCTGTAACGGTCCAGTCAGGGTTCAGACCTGAACCTGACTGAGATGCTGGTGGACCTTCAGAGACCTGAACCTGACTGAGATGCTGGTGGACCTTCAGAGACCTGAACAGGAACAAAGTCCTCAATTACTGCAGACCTGAACGATCTAAAGCAAACTGTGAACCATGAGAGAAACTGATGAGGTCCAACAGAACCCGATTCCTGAGAGCTGCTACTGCTGCTGAAAGAGGTTCTGTTGGATCATCAAGTGGAATATTCCATGTGTTGTTCTGAGAGGTAACTTCATTTCACAGACTGGAGGATTTTTATTGTCCTGATATGTTAAACGGTGGTTTTTCCCAGAATTTTATCTTGTTTTTCCTGGAACTTCTTGCATCAGCTGATCAGAGACTCGTTTCTGTCTCCTGGTAACAGAACAAACCGGACCCAGATCATTCACTGAAGCTGTTAATGCTTGAAATATTTCATGACTTAACAAACTGATGTCTCACGCAGGCGACTCTTCTTGGAAACCTGCAAGGTCAAGAGCTTAAAACTATGGTGTCAACCAGCGAGCTGCAGAAAACCAGAGGAACAGTAAGAGAACAATCCGTCTCAGTCTTTAAATCAGTCCAACAGTATAAACAAACAGCATGTTGACGGGTGTTACGTGTCTCCAGTTTCTTCATAAACTCACCGCGAGAGCCCTGATCAGAGATTATGAAGATGGAAGCCTGGATACAACTGAAGCTGAACACGAGGTGTGTTTATGTTCCACTGAGTGTCCTCGTTGTCCATGTCCAGTCTCAGCTTCACATGTCGGTTCGTGCTTCTGTGTTTTCAGGGAAAGAAAGCTGAGCTGAAGTCCTTCATCATTGAATTAAGCAAAGAGTTCTCCATCCTGTCTCAGTTCACCAGCTTCGTGGCAATCGAGGAGAGGGTTTGTCTGTTTTTACCTCTCTCACTTTACACTCTGTATTCAGTCCAACACCAACAAACAATTTCATCTGTCCTGTTTTAGGACTCAAATGAGACAGAGGACGGCGTCACAGACATCCCAAAGCTGATTGAAGAAGAGGACGTGGACTTCCTGCCTTACATCAGCTGGACTCAAGATTCTGTAGGATTAGATGTGAGAACACTCCTTTCTAATCTCACCGTAATCTAGATAATCTAGTCTCTATGCTGGAAGAGATTTTTAAATAAAATGAACTTTTTAACTTTCATAAAAAGGAAAAAATCACTTCAGCTTTTCAAATATAAATCTGACAAACAGCTGAGTGGATTCTCATCAGAACAGTTTGAGTTCTGTTTCACTGTAACGCAGTATAGAATCAGGTGTCCTGAGTTGAGCAGGTTTACAGAATAAAAAGAATCTGAGGTTCAAATATTTAAATCTACTGAAAAAAATCACACAGCAGATATTTCTTACTGCAGTTTGGTATTATGTTCTGAATAAAACTACACGTATAACTATATTAAAAAGTCTAAGTATAAGAAGTAACATCTGATTGATCCTGTATAATAAGTTAAAAGCTCTGAATATTAATAAATATAACATGATGGTGTGACTTACTGATATCTGCTTGTGTTTTTGTTACAGATGTCTTCTATCAATGACGACCTGGGAGACGATATGGAGGTTTGTCTCTTCACACTCAGATATGCACATTTTATTATTATTAATAAAATAGAAATAAAATAACACCACTCGGATCAAGCCAAATGATATTATTCTGGCAATTCATCAGGGGAATAATATACATCTTAATTAATTATTAAAAAAACAAAGGTATAACTAAAATATAAAACATATGAATATATAATAATAATAATATATTTCATCCTGTTCTTCATCTCCTTTGAGCTGCTCCCTTTATAATCAGTTAATAAGTCCTGAAAATTAATACTAATAATATTTGATTGTGTGACTTACTGATATCTGCTTGTGTTTTTGTTACAGATGTCTTCTATCAATGACGACCTGGGAGACGATATGGGGGTTTGTCTCTTCACACTCAGATATGCACATTTTATTATTATTATTATTATTAATAAAATAGAAATAAAATAACTCCACTCGGATCAAGCCAAATTATATTTATTTTGGCTATTCATCAGGTGTATAATATACATCTTAATTAATTTTTACAATCAAACAAATTAAGAAATGAATGTGTAACTAAAATAGAATATTTTTATACATTTTAAATCCTGGTCAAACATCATCAGTCTGTTAGATGTAAGACATAAAAAATAAAATTCAGTTTTCATCTGACATCCCTAATTTTTTAAAACACTTATTAGTCTTAGATTTAGATTTAAGATTATGATCAGAATCTCTAATTTTCAGAAGAAAACAAGAAGAAAATCAGGATAAGGACATTTAGAATATAATATATATTTTTATTTTGTAATAAGTTATGTGATAATAAGTGATTGTGGTCAAACATCAGTCAGTTGGATGTTTAAGATTCTGTATCCAGATCACTGAAAACTGGGATTTGATGATGTGACTTACTGATGCCTGTTTGTGTTTTTGTTCCAGGCATCAGTTTCAAGTTTCAACTTTCAAGTCGCCTATTATAAACTGCGGGACGAGGATGATGATGATGAGGTTGAGGTGGGGGCTGGTCTCTTTATCAAATCTTTATTTGTTAGTATTTTCCAGGTATAAATATATAAAAACACCTAATAATAATAATAATAATAATTTTATTATTGATATATTGATAACTGATAAATTTCTTAACAATCATGAAACTAAATTTTCATACTGGTTTGTTCCTTTTCTGCATGACGGAGGAATTAAAGAGAAAACTGTAAAAATGAGTGAAAAAGACAAAAATATCCTGTTTTGGTTTGTAGACATTTTTTCTTTGTAAGTTCATGAGTAACATCATCACACTGAAGTGATGTTTGTGTCTGTGGAGCTCCAGATGAAATGGTTTGCTGTTTTTTGTGCTAATTAACACAATATGAAGTTCTGCTAGCAGAAATCCTACATGCTAAAGCTGATGGAGTCACATGACTTGTGCAGATGTTTCTGGAGTTTGGGGGCGGTTCTTGTAATTTCTTGAATTGACTTTCTCACATGGGGTTGTTTTTGTTTGATAAATGAAATCTTCATTGAAAAATAATATTTTGTAATTTTTCAGGTTATCTTTGATTTTAAATTTGTTTAATGATTTTATACATTTATGAGACATTCAGACATTTCTATAACTGCTAGTTCCTGTTTAGGAGCTGGTGTCTAGTGATAGAAAGCCAAGGCTAGAAATTGGTTCTACTGAGTCTGAGCTTTAAGTACTTGTTTGACAGACATCCTGTAGTACTATTAGGAAGGTTAAGAACTGGTCTAATATTTCAGAACATCAAACAAAAAAGCAGCAAAATAAAGCATCAAATCCTGATTTCTTCTCTTCAGGCCAGAAGCAAGAGCTTTCTGAAGACAGCTGAAGAACAGGAGACTCCTGAAGAGCAACAAATGAAAAACGGATACAAACCTCAATTTCATTTACCTCGAGTTATTCAATCTCCGTGTAGATCTGAGCTTCCTTTTCGTCAGCCATATTTAAAAACTAAATTTATATGTACTGGAGCTCCTGAGCCTCTAACTTATCTAAGTTCTGCACCCACACCTGAATCTGCACAAGCATCTTTAGCTTCTGTATCCAGAATGGGATCTGAAGCTTTAGAGGGTGCAGGCGGGCTTTTTGGTTCTGCACCCACATCTCCTGAACCTGCACCTTCTGCAAGCACAGCTCCTACATTTGGACCACAACTTTTGGATATGGCTCAAAATGGATCTCCTTTGAGTGCAGGCGGGTTATACGGTTTATCTCAGATTCCCAGAATTGCCTTTGGAGATCTTAGTTCTGGATCCCTGCCTCATTTTCCCAGAAGCCGTCAAGCTGGTTTCCAGTTTCATTCTCCTCCATCAGATGAAGCATCCAGAGTTACTTCACCCCCGTCTCCTAAAGACGAAGATCCTAACGTAAGAACTTTTATATATTAAATAAATACTTGTGTTTATCAGCAACTGCAGAATTAATATTCTTAAAAGAGTCTATGTTCAGTACATGTACAGGTGGAAAGTAGGCGGGGCTTGTGGCTGATGTTCTCTGATTAATTAATTTCTGTCCTCTCTCTTCCCTCAAGCTCGATTGTGATTTAAGGTATGATGTAAGGCGAAGCCAAAGACGGGTAAGGAAAAAAAAACATTCTCCAAAGTCTTGTCAACACACCTGATGGCACCTAAATGATAAATATGTATGAATATATTTATTAGAACAGTTTTGTGGAATCAACAGTAGCTCATGCTACATGTAGCTGGAAGACAAGAAGGTTAAAACAAGGATGTAATAAAATTTGACGATTTACTGACAGCTTCTTGTGTTTCTGTTACAGATGTTAGAAAAATCAGTGATGAAAAAATCATCTGTGGAGGTTTGTCTCTTTACACTCACATCTGCACATGGAGGAAATCAAATAATGAAATAACAAAATTGTGACAGAAATGAGTCACAACTCAGAAATCTTCCAGTACCTTTTAACAGTTTGTGTTTTGTGCAGGTTATAAATGTCTCTTTCAAAATGTATCTGATGTTCATTTAACAGACTACAAAGAAACCTGTAAGGGGGCAAATACTTTTTTACAACAGTGTGTTTGATGTTCTGAACTAAAATTATCTTTTTCCAGATGGACATTATAAAATGTGGTTCCAATCTGAGTTCCAGTTTTACCACGTTTTCAAAACCTCAAGCAGCAATAGTAGTAGGAAGCGTTTCTGCCAGGGTCTCTGACCCTCCCGCCCCCCCTCCTCCTGCCCCCCCTCCTCCTGCCAGGGTCTATGCCCGTGCCATGGCCTTTGCCCCTCCCCCTCCTCCTGCCAGGGTCTCTGACCCTCCCGCCCCCCCTCCTCCTGCCAGGGTCTATGCCCATGCCAAGGCCTTTGCCCCTCCCCCTCCTCCTGCCATGGAGTCTGCCCCTCCTCAGCTCCACCTTCTCTCACATGTTCTCCATGAGAAGAAGTTTGTCAAGAAACAAGGTTATCAAGGAGAACAAGAGCATCCTGAGAAGATGGAACTTGATGGATGTTTAAAACGACGGCCCTCAAAACGTAAAGGTAAAACTGTGCGTCATCATGGTCGTCAGTCCTCCGTATACAGAGATCCAGATCCAGAAGATCTGAAGTATAAATGGACCAAGATCTTCCAGCTGCAGCACTCAGTAAGATTCTTTCACCTTTCATTGGTTTTAATTTGACACATTCAATTACAAACTAAAATAATGTATAAAAGAGTTAATTTAGTTCAAATCTTTTAATCTGTAATCTTTTGCATCTCTGGCAGAATTCACAAACTCTGTATTTTATATCCATCAGTGCTGCATATCAGGAGTCTTCATGTATCTGGACTGGAGCAGAACTGAGTCCAAAGTTCTGATCTGATGTTTTCTCTATGCTGGACTGCTTGTCTGTGTGTTGCAGGACGGATTCTGGGAGTTAACCAATGAACTGGGACATTTAATTAACCTTAACGTGGACGTCCTTTCCAACGTGTTCCTGAAAAACAAAGGCATCTATTCTCTGGGTGAGTTTAACACATTATCTTTACGGAAGAGACAATAACCCTGAAAACAGCAGCTCTCAAACTGCTGTGCATTTAATTATTTAAATTAAATTAATTCTATGAAATGGAAATGTTTTTGTGTTCCACAAATTACATTTCCATTTCGATTTGATCATCAACTGAAGAATAAAATCCTAAACCTCTGATATTTGACCAAATACCTGGACCTCACTCACGTCTGTCAACGAGCTACTAATGATCTTTGGACCGTTTCCTACAGCCTCCATAATATTTTAGGAGGTTGAAGCTCTGAGATTTTCCACCAACGTGTCACTCAAATCCTCTGCGTACGAATGCTGCAGTAATGCCTTCCAAACGACCTGCAGTCGAGGATTATTTACTTTATTATTTACTAAAACTGTAGAGAACGGCATGTTTTTACAGGATGTAACACAAACCAAAAAATAATAATAATTCATAAAATTACACTTATTTTTCATTTTTTGTGATGCGTGAAGCGACGTGATGCAACAAAGGTGTTCCGACCCTTTCTGACTCGAGGTCTAGTTCATGGGACAGAATCTGGTTCTGGCTGTAGAGGATCCGTTCCTGCTTCCACCAGCGTGGTGTCTTCTCTCCTGAAGAGCAGCTACAGCTGTTAGATCATCTCCATCCTGCAGCTGCAGCTGGAGTCTCTCTGTTTTATCAACATCTTAAAAATTAGAACCAGAGAGTTGCACAAACGGATCCTTCATACGGGTCATTGGGGCCGAGGCTTTAGTCGTGTTTTTGCTCAGATTCTGTTCTTTTTAAAAATACTTTTTATTTTCAAATTAGGAAGAAAACAAGAAAAAACTACATGAAAATTTGTTCAGTTTTGACTTTACTGAACAGCAGTTTGGGGTGGCTATGGTCCAGCCTACCCCATGACTACTATGAAAGAGAGACTTTATTTTCCCAGGAAGCTCCTATTGAGATAAAGTTTAAAACCAGCCGACATTTCCGAAACAGAGAGGAGTTATAAATGTGAACCGTGTGTATGTTACAGGCATGAAGGCCCATGATGACGTCCTGAGAATGGTGGCAACTCTCCTGGTTCTGCAGCTGTTGAGGTTGGAGAAGCAGGAAGAAGGAAAACTACTGCAGAGTCTGTTCCGCCTGGAAGAATCGACACAGTTCAGGTCTGAGTTTTATCATGTTTTAACTAAACACCTCAGCTGAGGCCGAACCCAACCCAACAAAGCACAGCTTCATGTTTACATCAGAGTCACACGGCTGTTACATGCAAACAGGAAGAGTTCAGGTGAATCCAGAAACAAGCAGGTTCTAAAGATCTAATAAGAACTGCTCCAGAGTCAGTCGGAGTTTGGTGTGTGAAGGGAGAGTCTCTGCTCTGTCAGTAGCTTGTTCCTTCAGGATTCAGACTGTTTTGTTTTAAGGATGGAAGAACCTGACGAGGTTCCTAGAAGGAACCGAGTGATCCAGAAGCATCAACAGCTTGTATGACTGAGTTTAAGATCTGCTGCAGAGCCAGAAGTCTGTCTGTAAACTGGATTAGAGACTTGAGTCAGATTATTGTCTTTATGAGCTTTTTACTTGTTTGTTTTTCTGAATGCTTGAGCTGTAACTGTGTTTTTCACCTGCAGACCTGAACGCTGGGACCAGGTGAAGAAGGCCGTGGACTGGGTGTGCTGGGCTGACCAAAATTATCCATGTATCTGCAGCCGGCTGGAGCTGGGTCTGAGCTGGGACTCCTCCACCCGTCAGCTGCTGGGCTTCGACAGCCTTCCTCCGTTCTCAGCTCTGATTGGTCTGGAACTTCAGAGATCTGCAGCCCCGCAGCTGATTTAACCTCCTTCAGTCTGAGCCGGGGTCAGGACCGGCCCTGGTCTGGGTTCCAGTTTTAATCAGCTGATCGTATTACCAGTTTCCACTTACTGTTTAAACAGGGAGTCGTTCCAAACGTTCAACCAATCACGAGCAGGAAAAAACATTATTCCCAATATTTAATCATTTTATTTCTAAAGAGAAATAGGTTTGAATATTTACTAGATGATTCATTTACTCTGGGATAAAAACATATTTCATGCACTTATTATTTTAGGTAAAATAATCTTTATGACTTTATCTGTAACACAGGGATTAACACAAGATAATCCCTGGTCACCCTGTTACATGTCAGATCTAACACAGATGTTCACAAAATTATATTATTTTTGTAAAACTCTTAGTGACACAATAATCCGACTCACCAATTAACACACCTTCATTTAGACACCTATACTGTTGTTGATATGAGAAATTAGACCTTTGATTAATGTTAATGAGTGTTAAACCACAGAATTCTTCAGCAAATTATCGGTCAGATTTTATATATTTTTTTTATTTTCATCCTTTTCACTCTTAAGTTTTTAGTATTGACAGCTTGTCTTTCCTGAAAACAGATTCATTTAGAAAAGCTGCTGCAAATTTCATAATGAACAAATAGTTTAGTTTTAATCATTTATTTTAAAGCATTTCTTACATTGATGAATATTAGAGACTTTCATGGGGGTTAATATGGTTTGAAGGCATTTAAAATATTAGTCTTTCTGATTATTCTTCTAATGTACTGCCGGAGATCAGAAAAAAATATTGAATCAGAATGGGTTAGCACTCATTCAGATAATAACGTTGTTTTACGTCATATAACTTTAATTTGAAATCTTATATAGATTTTTAATGTACCTTTTTAAATTTTACTCCTCTAAAGATTCAGTTTGATGAAAATCATGTTTTTTTGTCGTTAACATGTTCTTGTGGCATTTTTCTGATGCTAGAGGACATATCTTAAGAAAATTAAGCTCAAAATTGTATTTCTGAATATTTCTGCATTTAAATCGCTGTGAATCAGTAGCAGATGCAAAAATGCATCTAAAAAAAGTGTGTTTGTGATGTAGGAAACCACTGGGCGTGCCACAAGCTCCTGCTCTGAGTTAGCATAATCCGAGGGGCAGGGAGAGATCCTCTGTGTCATTGGTTCCAGCCACATCTGGTTAACATCCAGATGTTGATTCTGGATATTTTTCTAGATGCATGTGAACCAACAGCATCCTGCAGTTTAACACAAAGGCATCAGAATCCTTCTCATTTAAAAACACGTGTACTACACACACCAAATGAACTTAATATTTTAGGTTTTTAATTAAATGTGTTCTGGTTTTATTATTTTTTTCCAAATTGTGATGGATAGTATTTTTATCACGTTTTACCAATGTTGATTAATTTGTTTTGTTTCTGTGTGTGTGGGAATAAAAATCTTTGCTTGGCATAAACGAGTGTTTTTTTGTGTGTTTAGCTACATAATATTTATCCAGTAAAACTAGAATTTTAGATGAGAAAGACGAGATGAAGCAGCAGAACTGTCATGGACCTGGTTAAACAGGGTCACAGTTCAGGTACAGGCCTGAGATCAAAGACCATGACAGATCAAACAAAAGGAACATTAAGATTAGATCATATCATCAACATGCTATATGCATGTTTTTACTACATAAACACGAGATACATGCTATTTACTTTACCCACACATGACATTGTATTATATGCAACTAAAGTATGTTTATTTTGGTCATGTGACACAGTATAATAAAAACACACATACTATAGTATGATCTTGTAAAAGGTTAATAAAAACAACTGGACTGTTGTGTTTTTCTTGAAAAAGTTTCACCTTATTTCCAAAAGGCTTCTTCAGTTCTGGAATAAGGATTGTAAGTGTAACCAGAACAACCACACCTAGGAGCAACTAACAAGGTCATTGTTTTTATAATGGTAGCTCGTCAGGGGCCCAGACTATCCCTCAGGGTCGTAGAGCCTAATGACCCTACCAGGTCCCCTTCAAAGCCAGCCTGGCCTCTGTCCTGATCACATGCCTTGAGGTGTGAGTTTCTGTGAAACTGCCTGGGAAGACGATTAAGTGCTGCGGTGTAAGTGTTGGAAAGATTAAATCTGACTGAGGCCTCCTCCTCTGTTTAATGATGGTTTTTCATGTTTTACAAAGATGGCTTCTTTCACTCCTCTCTCTCTTCCCTGTCCAGAATGTGTACATTATTGTCCTCAAAAGAGAGTCCTTTGTCCTTGAGGTGTAGCTGTACTGCTGAATCCTGTCCTAATGTATTCGCTCTTCTGTGTTGTGCCATTCTTTTGTGAAGCTGCAGTTTGGTTTCTCCAATGTAGATCTGAACGTTCTTCACTGCATAGACCACACCACTTATGATGCTTATTTTGATCATGTGACACACAATATAATAAAATACACACATACTATAGTATGACGATTATTTTGATCATGTGACATAGTATATTAAAACACACATACTTAACTGTTTCTCTTTGTATAGACATAACGACTGGCCTAAATCCATTGGTGTTTGTCTGTGTCTCTTTAGATAGGAAATGTTTTATAATCAATTGGTTGATTTTTCTGTAAAGTGCCTGGAAATGACTTTGTCATGAACTGGCACTTTATAACTTTAATATACTTTAATATACTATGTCATTTATAAATGCTTATTTTGATCACGTGACACAGTATATTAAAAAAAAACACACATAGTATAGTATGATGTTTATTTTGATCATGTGTGTGACAAAGTGGCTCTTAATAATTGACCACTTGTCCCGTCAGTATTGTCGGTTTTATTTTTCTTATAATTTCTTAATGCTTTAGAGTAAATCTTTTAATAATTCTGCCTTACTTTCTATCCCGGGTCTGTTTGTGATGACATTATTTTGCAGGTTGAATTTAAGCATAAGAATGCTACATGGCTGGATCGTTAGTTAGTTTGATTTTCTTTTTTCCTGTTAAGATATGGTTAGATAAACAATTCTTCCGTTTTATTCTTTGTTTGTACTCACCATTGTTTGTCTTTGTTTAGGTTGGTATCCAGAGCAGGTGTATGGGAGGGGCCGGCCCAGCACTTCCTCTTTGTATAGGTGTAGACCAATTGGTTGCTTCATTGGGTTAAACCAAGTGAAGGGGGTTTTGTTTTCCTTTTTTTTCATCTTTTTTTCGTTTCAATAGATTTTGTTTCAAATTAACTTTATTAACTTTATTTAACTTTGTTTTGCCTATACTTTATTTATGTAGATTTGAGGGATAAATTAGTGTAAGTAGTATTTGTGTAAATTTTGTTGTTTGATAATTTGTCTTCTAATGTTAGAGCTAATGGGTTCCAGGTGTGAAGTTTTTCAAAAGCGTATAAAGGTGGAGTGTTTGTAATGTTAGGGGATTTTGTTTATCGTGAATAAAAACTGGGAACAGTATAATAAATTAAACACATACTATAGTATGATGTTTATTTTGATCATGTGACACAGTATATTAAAAACACATACTATAGTATGATGATTATTTTGATCATGTGACACACATTATATTAAAAACACATACTATAGTATGATGATTATTTTGATCATGTGACACACATTATATTAAAAACACATACTATAGTACGACAATCAAACAAACCCCTGTAAAAACATAACCTGGCGGGGGCAACAAGTACTAATCAGTGCGGGGAGTCTATTATTGGTGTAGATCGCAAAATGAGGGGAACTAAGCTCCTTTTCTAGTTTTGAGCATGTGACACATTTATAATGATAGCATATAACAAATAGAATCAAAACACATGATTGTCTGAATTTAGGATATTTAATTTGTTGTTGAATGTGATATAAGTATTACTGATTGCAGATATTTAAATTCATGTGTTTAGAATGTTCTCCAAAGTGATAAAGTTCTGTACTCTTTCTACACCACAGACGGTAATGATAGCTGATGATGCCCCTCAAAATCCTACTGGAAAAAATACCATCACTTTGTTTATCTTTCCATTTTAGTTAATGCTTAACTTCTCCACATTTTGATGGTTTACAACATCCATTTGTTTTCTTCCATTTATTTGAGGTTGAGTTCAGGAGAGAAATCCAGACATCCCTCACTCCAGCAACTCTCCAGCTCCTATTAGGGCATGCCAAGGCATTCCCAGGCCAAAAAGAATCTCTAATCCCATCAGTGAGTTCTGGGTCTGTCTGTCGATCTTCTCCAAATGGGACGTTCATAGAAAACCTCCACAAGGAGGCGTCCAGGAAGATTCCTAATCAGATGTCTGAACCACCTCAGCTGACTCATTTCAATGTGGATCACCTGATCTCTAAGGTTGAGCCCCGCCCACCCTACAGAGGAAGCTCATTTCAAAGAATTGTATCCAGAATCTCATTGGTTCGGTCCAGATTTCATGACCAAAGGTGAGGGTCAGAACATAGACAGGCAAAAAACCTCAGAGCTTTCCTTTCCACTCAACTGACCACTTGTAAATAGTTCACCTCACCCCACTTCAAAAGATCTGAATTTTTATTTTATCTTTTGTTTAACCAGGAATGTCCCATTGGGTTCAAGTGTCTCCTCTTCCAGGAAGTCATGGGGGTTAGAACCTGTTGTGGGGAATTAAGACTCAACTGGAAATCATTTCAGTCATCTGCTCTTCCTCCTAACCCACACTCACCTTCTATAGTATGTCTTTAAATTGATCTAAGGGAAGCTCAATTATAACAAGCATCAAATAATCAGAAAACATCTTGTGCTGATGATCATGCTTTATTAAATCAATAATTGGAGAAAAACTCAAGGAGGCTGCAAAATTAGTCAACACTACAACTCTAATTCAATCCAAAGTGCAGGATGACAAACAAGCACAGTTTATTTCATCGTTACTCAGAACAGCGGGAGTTGGTTTTAGCTGCTGTTCCTGTCCTTGGTGCCACCCAGCTTGACCGACAAATGAATTTCTAAAAACTAACACGCAAACACACTGCAAACCTCCGAGAGGAAGCTCAGCTTCTGAAAACAAGCACCGGGACAACCCTTGTTTCATGTGATTGGCCAGGTTGATGGAACGACTCAGGAGCTTGAGCCGGTGGTCGTTTACCAGAAGCAGAGCACAAAACAAAAAGAAACACTTGTGCTCAGGAAGTGCAGGCCGCTCGCACTGTGAGCTCGTCATAAAAATCGCATATGACATAATCTGTCAGAGCACGAGGTCCAGTCGTCCTGCTTACATGAGGGTAGATGCAAACAGCACTCAGGATCTCAAACTCCTGTTACAATGTTAAAGCGCCGCTCTCTTCTCTGTTGCAGCGGCGCACATAGTTTTGTCTCTGGTTGAGGTAACATCAACAGGGAGCCTCTCTACCTGCTGAGGCAATCTTAAGACTTCAACTTATCGTTGAGGCACAGAGTTTAGTTTCTCCGTTTAACAGGGTATTCGTTCCTGTGGAAACTTTCTCCTGTTAAACTACATTTAGTTTCATTTAGTTTCAGTTAATATTATTGTCATAAATAACAATCATACATTTCCCATAACCGGTAAATTCGGCTATATACATTATGTACATGTCACAGAAAAATGGATTAAACATCCTAAGTCAATGTTATCCAATATGGCACATTTTACATCTTTAGACTTTAGTCTAGTTTGGCAAAAATTAATGTCAAGTTTGGTACAAAAATAGTTAATATTTACAAGAATATTCCAGATCTTCATCAAGTAAACCACTTTGTTCAATTAATAAATAAAAAGGCATTGAAGGAGGGAAAGGGACATTTGAAGGATCAGATTTTTTCCTTTTACACTGATCGAATGCTGATGTGAACCGTCGCCGTGTCAGATCCTAGTTCGTTGGACAGTTTGAGGGTGTAAGCTCCAGCGTCTTCCTTCTTCACTCCAGTGATGATGAGGGTGGTCAAGTCATCGGTGGTCTCGATGTGGAATCGTCCGCCGGTAGTGACCTCAATGGTTTTACCACTGCGTGACCATTCAATGTTTTTGGCATCACCGGAGAAGGCACAGGCAACCGTTAGAACTTTGCCTGGTTCTACGCTGATGTCCTCTGGTAGAGCTTCGATTCTTGGAGGAGAACCTAAAACCAACAGACAATTAAAAAACATCTATAAATATGTCACAAAAATGTTACTTTTAAACTAAGTTTAAAAATGTTTGAAAAAAATATTTACAATTTTTTAATGATTTTAAAACAGCACCTCTCTTTGACCAATGTTCAATCACTAATTGAGACTGATTTAAAAAAAACTGACAACTCTTACTTATTGCTGTTAGTGAGGATCCCTCCATGTGGGACGTCATCTCTGTGAGGCTGCTGGAGCTCATGGCGTATGTTTCAGACGCCATGGAGGACATGCTGGACATGGACATGGTCTCAAACTTCATCTCAGCTGCCATGCTGCTGAAGGAGCTGGACTCCATCATAGATGACATCATTGACTGATGGGCAGAAGAAAATGATGAAGACTCCTCCATTGTATGGACTTCTTTTTTCATCATTACGGCTGAGCTAACTGATGACGATGACTCCTGGTGACTCATCATCACGGATCCTGAAATTTGCAATAACATGAAATAAGCAAAACAGGTCAAAATGAGAAACTTTTTTTAATGTAAATATAGACCAGTATTTAAGACCACTGGAAAAAGATCCTCACCTTTAAGCGCCACTTGATGCTCACGGTAGGCTGTGATCTTCTTGTGTATGGACTGAAACACTTGGCCAGTGAAGGAGAAGGAGGATTTGGATACTCCTCCTTCTGAGGTCATCTCACAGATGTACTCTCCCCGATCACCTTCAGTCAGGTCATGGATCAGAAGACTGCAGGAACCCTCAGAGTAGTGCATCTCAAAGTGGCTGCTCTGTGAAAGCCTCTTCCCGTTTACGTACCACGTCACCTCCCTGACACTGCTCTCACAGACACAGGACATCCTGACGGAACCTTCGCAGGCCTCCGCTGTTAACTGACTCAGGACTTTTGGAGGTTTTGGGGTTGGAGATTTTACAGTGGGAGGAGAAACAACTCTCTTGGGAGACATGATTGGGGGAGGAGATTTCATCCTTGGAGGTGATTTGATTCCTTCTGGTTCCGGTGACTTTAAGGCTCTTGGTGATTTTATACCAGAGGGTTCCGGAGATTTGATGCCTTTAGGTGTTTTTATGCCTGCAGGTTCTGGGGACTTAAGACCTCTCTGTATTTTGGTACCTGCAGGCTCTGGAGATTTTAAACCTTGAGAGGATTTTGGCTCCTCAGGTTCTGGTGATTTCACACTACCAGGAGTCTTAGTTGGTGGTGGCGACTTGAGTCTGGGTTCAGGAGATTTTAAACCACGTGGTGACTTAATTCCTTCCGGTTCAGGAGATTTCACTCCAGGAGTTGGGGATTTTAAGCTGCGTGCAGGGGAGGGTGCTGATGGCTCTGGAGATTTCACACTCTTTGAAGATTTAACATCTTCTGGCTCTGGAGATTTTACACTTGGAGTTGGAGACTTTACACTTGGTTCAGGGGATTTAACACTTGGAGCTTGTGATGTAACTGAAGGTTCAGGAGATTTGACACTGAATTCGGGTGACTTCACACTGGGTGTGGGAGTAATGGAGGGAGCAGGTGATGCTGCTGAAGGCTCAGAGGATGCAACACTGGGTGTAGGTGTCTTCACAGGTGGCTCAGGGGATTTGACGGCTTTAACTTCCTCTTTAGGAGCTGGCCTGCGGATTGTCAGAGTGAAGTGAGCCTCCTGTTGTCCTGCTGAGTTCTCTACCACCACGGTGTAACTGCCCTCATCAGAGGCCTTCACAGCAGAGATCTCCAGGCTGGATTTGTACTGGGTTGTGGTGACCTGGATATGATGAGATGATATGAGGGTTCTCCTCTCATGCATCCATGTTACACTAGGTGCAGGCTCCCCATCAATGTCACAGGAGAATCTGGCTGTCTCTCCCTCTGTAACAGTGAGAGACTGTGGCTTTGTGAGGATTTTAGCCGGAACAGAAGGTTTCTCTTTGCGGACAGAGACTTGGTCCGTAACAGCAGTAGATGTTTTCAGTTTAGCCTCAGATGTGGCGTACTTCTCAACTGAAGAAAACTGTTCTGATGAATATGAAGAACTAGATGAGAGATATTCAGCAGAGGCATACTTGATGGATGCATCATATCTCTCAGCAGAGGAGAACCTCTCAGAAGAAGCAGTGGATCTTTCATATGACTCAGTTAGCTTTGACTTGCTCTCTTCCACTTCAAGGTGTGTTTGGGAGCTGTAGCCAGCTTTAAAGTGTGTGGTGTGATAATGATCAATTCGAGTGACTTCAGGGACATATGCTTTGGGAGCTTCTTCATCCCTGCGGCGTGAGGAAAATGTGGTATAGCCTCCACCTGACACTTCTAGAGTGGCATAGTCTGATGCCTCCCCCTTGGCGTTGGAGCACACGCAGCGGTATGTGCCGCTGTCTTCTTCTTGACAGTCCAGAATAGTGATGGACAAAACACCGCTCATGTTAGTGAATATGTACTTTTCACTGCTTTCAGAGATTGCAGTTGCATTGTGGAACCACTTGACTTCAGCCTCTGGCTTGGCTTGCATGTTCAGTGTAAATTTAGTGTCCTGACCAATTGGAATGCGATGCGAGCGCATTCTGACAGTTACACGAGGCGCATGGTCAAGACTGAAAGGTGTCTGACTGACAACTTGGTATTTCCTCTCAGACTTCAAAGCAGCTTTTCTGGCTTCGTAGCGAGACATGATGTCAAAGCGGGCTGACCGCTCAAATCTAGAGGAAGAGCGAGATGATCTCTCCACTGACTTGATGGGACTGGGAGAACGGGGACGGGTCCTCTCTGGAGTTGGGGACCTTCGTTCTATGATCTCTCCCTCTGGTTCCACAGCAGGCCTGGCCCGTGGAGGTCTAATCAATTCTGAGACTGGACGCATCAACTCAATGTAAGTGGGAGACAGTGACCTTCTCCTCCTCATAAACTGAGAAATTGTGCGTTTCTTTTTTGTCTCAGCAACCTCAGCAGCCTCGTGTCTGACTTCCAGCCTCCTCTCCTCGTGTTCTACGGCATGCCGGTGAACACGGATGGGGCTGCCTCGAGGAGAGGCTGAAAAGCCAAGCTCCAGTTCATCCTCCTGCAACATTTTCTCCTCCTCTGTTCTCCTCATTGTGAGATAGTCATCTACAGGCATCAGCAACTCTTCATCGCTGAGGTCACCCAGAGATCTGCGTCTGGATCTGAAGGAGACTTCAGACTCAGGAGAAGGTGAGCGGCGTGCAGGTCTAACAGTCTCTAGATCATCCAGAGTGAGTTTGGGAATACGCCACCTGGGTCTGTATTGGTCTGTGATCCTGGGGAGGGGCATGACATAGAACTGCTCCCACCTGGACAGACGAATCCGTCTCTGCCTCCTCTGTACAATCCTCTCTGTTTTTTCTGGAATCTCATACTGATCTCTTAGCTTACGATACCACTTCATTTCAGACAGAGGCACAAACTGTTTAATAGTTTTGTCCTCGTCTAAAGCTTTAGGATCATGAACCACCGGCTCTGGAATCTCATAGGGCAAGAAAATCCTTCTCTCTTCTTCCAGCTTCTTGGTCTCTGTCTTTTCCTCTGTGATGTCAAACTCACCCTCAATGTTCTTGGTGCTCACTGCAGGTTTGTACACTTCTGCAGCAAATTTGAGAGCTTCCTGGGCTGTCGGATTGAGAGGTACAAGCTCCTCAGTAGCAGCAATGTGCTGAGCCATTTTGTTGGTCTTTTCAATTTGTTTCTGTATGTGTCTGAGTTTTTCCTCCTCACTCTTATACTCTCTTCTTGTGTAAGTAAGACGGTCCACTTTCAGTGTCGCCTGGCAGCTTGCAGAGCCAGCAGAGTTGGTTGCAGTAACTTTGTACACACCAGAGTTCTCAAGCAGAGTCTCCCTGATGTGAAGAACATGATAATCAGTGTCCTCTTGTATGACAACTACTTTAGGACCAAACTGTAGTGGATGTCCATCCTTTTCCCATTTTAGAGTTGGACTGGGAACCCCTGAAACTCGGAGCTCAAAGCAGACACTATCTCCTTCGAGACATTCAACATTAGCCAGGAGACGTTTGAACATGGGCCTGAGAGTTTCCTCCGTCACAGGATGAGGTATGACATTGAGACGAGCCTTGCAGCTATCTTCTCCAAACTTGTTATGGGCCATGACTGTATATTCAGCATCATCACTCACATCAAGGTTGTGAATCATGAGCTGATACAGACCCTTATCGCTGGTGAACGTGTATTTGCTGTCATCATCCTTGATTCTCTCTCCGTTTTTAAGCCATGTTACATGGGGCTCAGGGTGAACAGTAATAGTGACACCAAAGCGTACTTCTTCACCGATGTAAGCAGTGCGATTGTAGAGAGGCAAAGTAAACTCTGGTGGTCTCTGCAGAAGTTTAGTTTTGTCAACCCTTCTTCTCAGCTTTTTGATGGAGCGGCTCATGTAGTGTTCTCTGATGCTTCTCACAGTTTCTACAAAGAGTTCTCCATATGCACTGTCCTCTCCATCATCACTCACCACTTTACATCGGTAGACACCATCATCACCCTCTTCAATGTCCTTTACATAAATGCTGGCAAAACCATTGCTGTATGTTATCTCATACTTAGGACTTGGGTGCAACTGACGGTTACCAAAGTACCATGTCACCTGAGTGCTCTTGTCATAGTTTACAATGCTACAGGTAAATCTGACATGGCCACCTTCCTCAGCTGATCCATGCATAACAGGGCCAGCACGGAGGCCACGGTACTCTGTTCCAATCTTAACTTTACCAACATCCAGTCCTCGCTGGTTCCTGAAGGAGCCTCCATAAGCCACACGGGCTGCTGAAACTATAGTATCGGTCTTCTTCACTAGAGACTGATAATATCTTCTGTGTCTCAGCGTCCTGATAACTTTGTTGCTGACATGCTCAATTTTCATCTTGAGCCACGGGTGCTCCAGGGCTTCATGAGCAGTCATACGCAGTTTTCTGTCTTTGACTAGAAGCCTGTCTATGAAGTCCATGGCCTCCAGGCTGACGTCTTTAAACGCTTCCCTGTCAAAGATGAACTCACAGTTTGAGATGTTCTCAATTGTCTTTGTTGTGGATTCTGCAGCAAATGGATTGAGGCCACTGAGTAGAACATATGCCATGACACCAACAGACCACATATCAGTGGCGGTTGTGACCAGATCATGTCGGTGAACCTCTGGAGCATAGTACTCTGGAGCTGAAAACAGCATTCTGATGTTTTCTCCTGGTACCAGCAATCTAGACTGGCCCATCTCAATAATCTTTATGTTGGTACTTCTCCGTGTGGCGTAAACAATGTTATCTGGGTGGATATCAAAGTGGCCAAAGTTATGGCAGTGCAGAAAGTGGAGAGCAGAGCAGACTTGTCTCAAGTAGCGAACAATCTCCTGTTCTGTAAGCTCAAAGTTGCTGGTGCCAAGGCGCTCGAAGATGTCGACTCCAGAGATGAATTCAAAGATGAGAATAATTTCCTCCATGCTTTCAAAGTATTCATGCAGATAGATTATATTCTTGTGTCTTGCAACATTAAGGGCTTCTATTTCCCTGAGAACTAACTCACGGTCGGTTCCTCTGACTTTGATAAACTTGGCCATGAAGGTCTTCTTTGTGGCAATCTCCACACAGCGGTGAACCACTCCAAACTGGCAGCGAGCAAGCTCCTCTGAGATGATGTACTTGGAAGACAGCTCCTTCACCTTGTAGAACAGAGCCTCCTCCTTGGTGATCTCTCTGGCTTCATCTACTTCTTCATCATAGTTCCTGATCACAGATTTGTCTTCCTTTGTGGTGATGGGCTCCGTTGGCACAGAAGGGGGGCTCAGGCCAAACTGGTTCTCTGCTATAACACGGAACTGATATTTGGTCTTTCCAAATATATTGACAATAGTGATACTGCAGTCAGCTGTATGACCAGCACGGATCCACCTGTCAGCAGTGGCTGGACACTTCTCAATGATGTAGCCAATGATGTTGCTGCCACCATCATTTGCAGGGGGTTCCCATGTTAGGGTGATGGTATCCCGTGCAATATCGCTAACAACAAGTCCCTTTGGAGCATCAGGGATGTCTACCACATTTACTTCAATGGTCTGTTTGTCTGTTCCAAATCTGTTCTTTGCTGTAATAATGTAGTATCCAGTATCCCTTCTCTGTACTCCCTTCTGGAACACCAGAGATGTAGAAGATCTTGTGGTGATCACTTGGTGATAAACAGAGTTTGATAGGATCTCTTGACCCTTCTGCCATGTGATTGCTGGCTCAGGCTTTCCAGAGATGGGAATCTTGATGGTGATGTGATCACCACGCACAGCATTAACTGCTCCCATTCCCTGGAGCTCTTTAGGCAGGTGGATCTTTGCAGGGACTGAAATTTAAGAAAAGTAAAGCCATTACTGTGGAAAATATTTTGACTAGAACATTTTAGAAAGTACAGTAAGAGGAGATTTACAGCAACTATTCTGTCATTTCAAAATGACATTATTACCTTCAACCTCCAGTTTAGCAGTTGTAGAGATTGATCCTGAAGAGTTGGTTGCTCTGACTTGGTATTCTGCAGCATCATTCTCATCTGCAGTAGTTATGACAAGTTGGTAATAGCCACCCTTAAACTCTAGGGCTTTTATCTTTGTTCCATCTGCCAGAATCTCCTTTCCACTGCGATACCATTTGACCACAGGCTTTGGATGCCCGACAACCTTGTCATAAGAAAAATAGACATGTTAACCTTCTGAGCAATAATAATAATAGCAATAATAATAATAACAACGTATTTGCTGCTTTTAATAAAAAAAAGAAGTACCTTGGTGACAAAAGTGGCATTGGAATGGTATTTGACGGTCATGTCCCTTATCTCCTCCCTGAATGTAGGAGCACGAGGGGGCTGTTCGGACTTGGGTTTGATGGGTTCAGAGATCTCACTCCAGTCACTTTCACCGCCCATGTTCTCACATTTGACACGGAACTCATACTCAAAGCCCTCAATCAAACCTTCGACTTCATAGCTGGTCTCCACAATCTTCTTAGATGTTACAGACATCCATTTGTTCTGTTTCTTCTCACGTTTCTCAAGGTAGTACCTGGTAATTTTCGCTCCACCATCGCTGCTTGGAGGCTTCCAGCAGACAACACAAGAGTCCTTGGTGGAGCTGATAATGAAAGGCTGTTGCGGGATACCCGGTTTATCTGAGAAACAAACAGCGTGTCAATAGAGAACTCCAATCCTGTATTTGTGTTGCTTTGTGGAATTTAAAACTGAAAAGAAAGATAATAAGAGGATTACCAAATGGACTCTTGATGATGACCACTGATGGGATCTCCAGGGGTTCACTGACACCATACTGGTTCTGGGCAGAGACTCTGAAGTAGTACCCAGCATTCTCAGCCAGGTTAGGAACACGACAACTGGTGCCAGACAAAGATGAAGACACCAGGTGCCACTCTTCACCTTCTTTGGCTTCACGTTTCTCTACTATGTAATTGGTGATAACAGACCCACCATCATCCTTAGGAACTTTCCAGCTGATTACAACTGAGCTTTTGAGCAGTGCCTCCACAATGACAGGGCCCTCAGGGATACAGGGTTTGTCTAGGAACAGCAAAGGAGAATCACTCACAGCTCATTATGTTTTTACATACTTATGCCAAAAACCTTCAATGATAATAAGAAATCATGCAAATATTTTTTCTGATGGATTCTCATCTAACTTCTCAAGATTCCACTGTGTCCATCAAGGCAATGTTTTTAATGTGTTATCTTACCTTGGATTTCAACTCTCAGCACAGTGTCAATTGTTCCAAACACATTGCTGAGCTGCACCTTGTACCGACCGGCATTGGTTTTTCGTTGCACATTCCTCACCACCAGGTGGGTGTAGCTCTCTGTGTTTTCAATGATCACATTCTCAGATGAATTCAGAGGTTTCTTGCCATAGAACCACATGATCTGGGGGATGGGACGACCAATGTAGACAACATGAAGACGAAGGCTTGTACCAGCCCCAGCAAAGTACTTCTCCTTGAGAGGGAAACCAGGGTGGAACTGAGGTGCTGCCTGCAAACGCAATTTGCCACTTGTTTCGATTTCTCCGGCCTCATTGATGGCCCTGCAAGTGTACATGCCCTCATCTTCCTGCTCCTCTGTCAGAATGGTGAGGGAGTGGTTACGGCCATCTGAGCTCATTTTGTACTTTCGGCTCTGGATCAGTTCCTTGCCGTAGCGATACCACTTGATCTCAGGCAGTGGTCGGCCTACAATTCCACATTTTAGAGTGCCAGACTCGCCAAGCTTGGTGGTTACATCTTGAATCTCCTCCTTCAAGGCTGGAGCTTCACCAACTGCAGGAAAACAAGGCTTGATCAAAATCTACAGCTACTGTAAAATTTACAATGTTGTTTGAGAATCTATGAAAATATAGTGTCTTAAAAAACTGTATGCACAATGTTTGTTCAATAGGATCTCCACTCAGCTGCTGCTCACCGCTCAGTTTGGTCTTGATGCCCATAGGTGTGCGACGAGGTCGGCTGAGTCCAGTCTCATTTTCAGCAATGATTCTGAACTCATACTCAGTGGCCTCCATCAGGCCGCCCATGGTGAACTGACGATCCTTAGATCGCTCCTTGTTGCATTTTTTCCAGGCACTCTCTCCAGCTTCCCTGTATTCGATCCAGTAACCCAGGATCTCCTTACCACCATCATGTTCAGGCCGGAGCCAGTGGATAGTGATACTGTCTTTGGTGACAGAGATGATATCAATCTCTCCTGGTTGGCTGGGTTTGTCTACAGGAAAATAGACAGCAAGAATGATCACTTTATATATTTCTTATTTGATGTAAACGTAGTTCTTGTATTAGATCTATATAAGGTAACTTGATTTAAAATTTTCTTTAAATTCTCCCGTCATTAAATTCCAGCTCAATTTCATCCCTTTATTAATGAGACAATAAGCATAGAGTAACCATACACACCATATGGATCTTTACAGATAACGGATTCTGAAGCAGGTCCAGGTTCGCTCTGCCCAATGTCATTCTGAGCCACCACTCTGAACATGTACTCTGCGTTAGGTATGAGACCAGTGACATTGAACATGGTGGTGGTGATGTGGGTCTTGTTGTGACGGACCCACTTCTCTGTTGAAACTTCTCTGCGTTCAACATAGTATCCAGTCACCCGAGAGCCGCCATCATCCCGGGGCCGGGCCCAGGATATAGACACTGTGGTCTTGGTGACATCCATGATCTCTGGTGGGTTGCTAGGAGGCTCAGGTGGACCTGTGATAAAGCATGTTGTCAGTGAAATCAAAATTTAACCTCTTTACATACACTCGAGTCAGAACTGCATGGCAAGTTTAGTATGTGCATTTAATCATATCAACCCTTTTAATTTAAAAATTGAGAAAAATTTTTGAATTATTACTTACAAAGAGGTGTCTTTGGTAAAACTGATCCGTCTGACTTGAGAGATCTGCTAACACCAAACTGGTTCTCAGCAAAAACCCTGAAGTGGTACGCAATGTTCTCTTTCAGGCCCTTAACCACCAGTGAGGTCTCTGTAACCCGGGAGTCCACTGTGTACCAAGCAGCCTTCGGCACTTCCCGACGTTCCACAATGTAACCCAGGATATCAGAACCACCATCATCTGAAGGAGCCCTCCAGCTAACCCGGACTGATCTGGCTTGAATGTCATCAAATTCAAGGGGACCTTCTGGGGCATCAGGGCGACCAATCACTTTGACCTTTAGATTATAAAAAAATAAAGTCAAATAAAGTACTTTAAGATATATTCTTGCAATTTAATAATATTGCAACTGAATCTGGCAAATGTGCTCACCTTAATATATACAGCCTTCCTACCACATTTATTTTCCAGTACCAAATCATAGGTACCAGTGTCATCTTTGTGTGCCTCTTTGATCACCAGTTCAGTAATGTTGTCATGGGTGGCAATCATGGCGCGATGGGAGATGTCGCGACCATCTTTTGTCCACTTAGCTGTTGGGAAAGGTTTACCCTTTATGGGCACGGACAGATGTACGACTCCGCCCTGCCGCACAACATAGCCTTCCTCGTATTTACGATCAAGTTCGTAATCAGGATAACCTAAGGGAGACAGATTTGATTTTGTTTAAAATTAGATTAGGAATTAGCAACATGTTTGGAAATGTAACATCACAGTGACTTTAACGTATCTGTTTATGTAAATGTATTGTCTTACCAAGCATCTCCTGGACTTTAACCACTCCAGGAATCTCTGCAGGTTCTCCAGCACCACCAGCATTGCAAGCACTAACCCTGAACTTGTACTCTGCACCCTGGGGCATATGGGTGAGGGTGTACTCGCACATCTTGGTGGGTGTGGTGTTGCACAGTGTCCATTCTATCTGGTCTACCTTTTGCATCTCAATCAAGTAGCCAGTAATAACAGATCCACCCTCTTCTTCAGGTGGTAGCCAAGCCAAAGAGACTGACGTCCTTGTGGTGTCTGTGACTTGGGGCTGCACAGGAGGACCTGGAGGTTCTATTTACAGCACAAAGAGACTTGTTTGATTATTCTAAAACAAAGCAAATTGATTTTAATAGGTTTCATGTATGAGATGGTTCTGTATTTTGTCATTACATACCTATGGGATCCATGGCAACAGTGATAGCAGAACTTTCACTAGGTTTGCCAGTTCCTCTGGAATTGATGGCAGTAATACGGAACTCATACTCCAAGCCCTCAATTAGTCCAGACGAACGATATCTGGTCATTGTGACAGGGTTCTTATTGATTCTTAACCACCTGTCAGAACGCGCCTCTTTACGTTCTATGATGTAGCCAGCAATGGTGGAACCACCATTATCCTCAGGTGGATGCCAAGTCACAGTCATGCCCTCGTGGGTAACATCAATCACCTCTGGTTGACTTGGAGGTCCAGGGATAGCTACACAGACAAAAAGGAAGACATTTTAGTTATACAATTTGAAAAAGTACCAGACTGTAGGGCAGAAAGTAATTTATTTAAAAAAAAAATACTGTAAACAGTTTATATCTACATATAAAATTACAACCACATTTTGAATACAATGTTTTCTCTGCATTCAACTGACAATGAACAATTGTATTTAAATGTAGGGCAGAAATTCTTAAATTGATTTATTGTAAATGAAAAACAAACATGTAAACCACTTTGAAAGAAAAATTTTCAATAACTTGAAAGATGCAAATGTTGAAACAAAAAATTGACTCACTCTTGGGGCTCTTGCACTCCACCACCTCAGACTGCAGGAAGCCACCGACACCAAATCGATTCATGGCAGCAACACGGAACACGTACTCCGTTCCCTCTGAGAGCCGAGTGAACTTGAAGCAAGGCCTAGTCACTGATTCTGAGACTGTGGACCATCCAGGATGGTGGGCATTACGCTGTTCAACCACATAGCCGCCAATGTTAGCACCACCGTCCTTCTCTGGAGGTTCCCAGCTGACTGTCACTGATACGCCATCAACCTCCTCAATCTTCATAGGACCAACTGGGATACCAGGTTTGTCTGAACAGAAACAACAAAAGTCTTCAAAAATCTGGAACTTGTGGCAAATCACTTAATCTGATAATTTATTTTGAATACACAATTTAAATACTTTTTTCAACAATATTTTGTCTGCTTGAAGTCTCCTTACCAAGGATGATGATCTTGATAACCTCTGTTGCCATCCCAATGGCGTTTTTCACTTCTAGTGTGTAGTCTCCAGTGTCATTGATGGTGGTGTCACGGATAACTAGGTGGGTGTATTTTCCATTACTGTCGATCTTGATGCGGTCCAGGCTATCCTTCAGTTTAACGCCACCAAAGTACCAGGAGCAGACTGGCTGTGGTTTGGCCTTTATGGGGATGTTAAGATCAATGGCTTTGCCCCGGTGCACATGAACGATCTTCTGAGGAATGCTGGTCAAATCAATCTTAGGCATCACTAAAATAAATAGAAATATTAAAAATAGTTTAGTATTTTGCAGATTCAGACAAAAGAACATAATTTGATGCTTTTTGTGACACTGTAATGACTCACCCTTGATGTCCTGGATTGTTATTGGTGTGACAATGTCCATGGGCTCACTGGCTCCCCTGCTGTTGGTAGCACGGATCCTGAAGAGGTACTGGTCATTCTCTGTCAGAGACTGGATGGTATGTTGGGACGCTGAGGCTTTGACTGTGGCCACAGAACTCCACCTGTCAGAACCCACTTTGCAGGCCTCGATAATGTAGCCTGTCAGCCTGCTGCCACCATCGTGCAATGGTTTATCCCAGTGCAGAGTCACAGAGGACTTGGTAACGTCAAGAACAGTAAGATCCATAGGAACAGATGGTACTTCGCACACCAACACAGGTTCTGATGTCTCACAAGGCTCTCCAACTCCATAGATGTTCTCAGGCAGGACTCTGAAGAAGTAGTACACACCTTCCTCCAGGCTTGTGATCCTGAACAAGGTTTTCCTGCACTCCGTAGTTACAGTCTTGTATGATTTCATGTTGGCTTCACGCTTCTCTATGATGTAGTTGCTGACATGAGCACCACCATCGATGGTGGGAACATCCCATGTAATCACAACAGATTCCTTAGTGTAGTCCTTCACCCGGACTGAACCTGGAGGACCAGGAGTGTCTGAAAGAAACAAAGGAAACAGGATTTATAAGCAGTTCAGCTGTCTTCAAAATAAAACTAAAAAATTAATATATTTTTTTATAATTTAAAGTTTTATTGATTAATTGATTATAGAGTGTTATAGAGCGTACCATAAACTTTAACCAAGATGGTGGTGGTTTTCTTGCCAGATGGATTCTCTGCCTCAACAACATATTTTCCAGAGTCATAGCGATTAACCTTTTCCACTATAAGTGTGGTGTAACTGTCTGTGGTCTCAATGTAGCCACGACTCTGCAGTTCCACACCCGTCTTTCTCCAAGCAACCACTGGTGTTGGTCTGCCAGTAACAGACACAAACAAACGCAAGGTGCCACCAGCACGCAGACAAACAGTTTTCTTCAGATCGTCAGCCGGCTCGAGGTCAGGAATTTCTAAACAAATGGAGCACAGTAAGAAGTTTAATTATTAGCATTATTATTGCTACTCAACAAGTTGGATTAAGAAAATAAAATAGGTGTGATATCAAAAACAAGCTTTCCCTGCAAACGGAATCCCCAGATTTCACTGAACATGAATGTGATTCATTTTTACATTGCAAAATTATCTATCCTTCCCAAGTTTCTTCATAATTTTTCTTCTAAGCACACAGATTTTCTTATAATCTTTTAATATGATGTTGATGAAAAGTTCTACAGCCTTTCTAAAGTTATTTAAAAGTTTTTATTTGGATACTTTTTCACAGGTTAAACAGCTTAAAAATGTAGTAAATTAACATATTTGTTTTGATCTAAGATGAAAATGTTGATTAAGGATAAAAGTGTTGCTTTTTCTTCATTAAATTATGTTTTTTATAGAAAAAGTTGCAGTAACTCACCAATTCTCTCTAGTGGTTCAATCTCAGCACTCGCTTCACTGAACTCTCCAGTACCACTGCTGTTGATGCCAGCCACCCTGAATCTGTACTTCTTATTGGCTGCCAGGCCAGCGGCCACATATTCATTGTTCTTCAGAGGCTTAGCAGTGGCACGGTACCACTGCTCGGAGCCCTCCTCTAGGATCTCTACAAAGTAACCGGTGACATCTGAGCCGCCATCATACATGGGCCTGGTCCAGGTCATGCTGATGCTGTGCTTGGTTGTGTCAGTGATGCGAGGTACTGATGGAGCAGCTGGAGTATCTGAGGAGGATAAATACCAGTGTTTCAATATCTGGAGCTTCATTTCTGGTGGGATTCAGTTAAAGTTTTAAGTTCACAGTGACAAAAAGGGAAAAGAAACTTACATGTGGGGTCTTTACAGAGAACGTAGGATGAGGCATCACTTGGCTGACTGTCTCCAGCAGCATTGACAGCTGTCACTCTGAATTGGTACTCGCTTCCCTCCAGAAGGCCAGTGATCTTCAGACGGGTGTCATAAATAGTGTATGTCCTATTTACCCGAGTCCATCTGATTTAGTGTATAAGAAATACAAAGAATTAATATCCTTATGTGACGAAGTGTAAACTGATTTTTGCTTTAGTCCTTTATAACTTGTTCTAACCTGGTGCTGCTTTTTTCCCGTTTTTCTACTATGTAGTTTTTAATCTCACTGCCTCCGTCATTTTCAGGCTTCAGCCATTCAATGATAATGTGCTCCTTGCCGACTGCTGTAGCCTCTGGAGCGCCTGGCTGTGATGGAACAGCTGGAGAGAATATACATCGCAGTCAGACTTCAACAAAATATTTCATTTATGAGACAAAACCCTATTACATAACATCTAATCCTGCAGTGTATAAAATGAATAATTATAGTCGTTTAGAAATATTTTCAGCTTACTGTATGCATTTCTGGCAATGACAGGATCAGATTCCAGAGGAACTCCAGGTCCAAACTTGTTGACTCCTCTGACTCTGATGATGTACTCGTTGTTTTTGATCAGCCTATTGACAACACAAGACAATGTCTTGCACTCCGTCTCCATGACCACCCAGTTGAGGCGACTGGTCTCACGTCGCTCCACAATGTAATGACTGACGATATCTCCACCATCTTCCAGGGGAATCTTCCAGGAAACTGTACACTTTTCCTCTGTTACTCTGCTGATCACTATCTTATCAGCTGGTGGTCCAGGAGTGTCTAAAGGGGAAGGAGGAAAAGGTTAGATTTGATGTTTTCTGGACATGTTCATATGATAGATCATTATTCGTCTTCTATTGGCCAAAATATTGTCTCAGAGGCTCACCCAGAACTTTCACATTAACAGTTGCCGTCTTTATTCCACTGGCATTCTTGACAGTGAGGATGTATCTGCCTGTGTCTGATCTGTCACAGTTCTTGATAACAGCCATGGCTCTGGTGGAGGTGTACGTCAGCGAGTATTTTTCACCAAGCTCCAAAATCTTGTCACCCTTGGACCAGTAAACTGTTGGTTCTGGTTTGCCACCCACAGCACCATCCAGGACAAGATCTGATCCAGCCATAACTGTGACAGTCTCACCTATCAACTTGCTGTCAAGCTCAGCTCTGGGAGGACCTGCAGCAAAAAGTAAACTTTTTAAAATTTCCTGCTACACAAATTAATTCGTCATGGTTTACAATGAAGACATTATTAGAAAAATGCCTGAACATCTTAAGTTGATAATTCTGGTTATACTGTAGTAAGCTTACTATCATTAAAATACACAGCACTTCAACAGATACAATGAGAAAACAGAAATATGTGAACATACAGTATTCATCCTTGCACGTGACTGGTCCAGTGGACTCAGAGGGCGCACTGTGGACTCCAGCTGCATTCTTGGCAATGACATGGTACTCGTAGGTCTCTCCTTCTCCCAAGTTTGTGACTGTGAAGTAGTTCTCAGTGATTGTGGTGTAGTTGCACTTGAGCCAGCGGTTATCATCCCACTCATCAGTGCTATAGACTTTTCTCTCCACAATGTAACCAACAATCTTGCTGCCACCATCATTGAAGGGCACAGTCCAGCACAATGAAACAGATGAGCGACTGATATCCGTAATCTCAGGTTTACCAGGAGGATCTGAATCAAGTAAGTGATAAATTTATTAGGCACTGCAATGTGATTTTTATCACAATTTTTTCAGACATTTACTGACTAATCAATTGTTGCACTCTTGGTCAAATAAATGATATACTTTTGTGAACTTCTTTTAAGTTTTTTAAAGATATTAATGACATAAAAATTTGATTTACCAACAGGATTGAGTGCCACCACTGGTCTAGAGGCCTCACTGGCCTTGCTGAGTCCAGCAAGGTTCATAGCATACACTCTGAACTGATACTCCAGGCCCTCGATCAGGTTGGACACCTTGTAATGGCACTCCAGACAGGGCAGCTTGTTCTCCCTCACCCAAAGGATTGTGTTTCTCTCTTTCTTTTCAATCCAGTAGCCCGTCACCTTGCTACCACCATCAGCATATGGGACATCCCACTTAATGCTAATAGCATTAGCTGACACAGATACCACATCTGGACGAGTTGGAGGACTTGGAGGAACTGTGAAAGTAATAAGAGGTGAAAATAAGAATCATGAATCACACATGTAACATCATAATGTGTTGATTTAATCGTTTGTGTGAAACTTACTAAATGGATGCTCAATCACAACAGGGGTAGACTCAATGGACTTGCTGACTCCAAACTTGTTCTCAGCACACACTCTAAATGTGTACTCCATGTATTTGGTAAGATGAGTCACTTTGATTGTAGTCCTCTTCACACTAGAGTTTACCACCTGCCAAGATGCAGAGCCAGATTCGCGTTTTTCAACTATGTAGTTGGTGATTTCAGAGCCTCCATCATCTACTGACTCAGACCATGATAGAGTGCAGGACTCTGAGGAGATTCCAGAAACCTCCAAGGGCCCTGTAGGTGGACTTGGTCTACCAACAATGAGCACAGTCACTGTGAAAGTCTTCACACCAGCAGCATTCTCCAGGATCAGGTAATACTTTCCACTGTCACTTCTCTTGCTTTCTTTAACAACTAATGTGGTTCTCTCTGTTGTAGTCCTGATCAAGACTCTGTCAGTCTCCTTCAATTTCATTTCCTCCAGTTTCCATGTGACCTTAGGTGCAGGTCTGCCACTTATGGGGATGTCAATTGTAAAGGTGTTAGAGAGCTTACATGTGATAAGCTGGTTGGTGATACTGCTGAGGTCAGCAGTGGGTTCAATGCGAGGCTCCTTAATAACCACTGCGCTAAAGGTACCCTGAGGCTCACTGATACCAGCATCATTCTTAGCCTTGACCCTGAAGTCATACTCTGTGTTCTCAATCAGGCCCTCCACCAGAATCTTCTGCAGCTTTGTCTCTCCATAAACAACCCAGTGGTCTGTACCCTTAGCCCTAAATTCCACAATATAGCCTCTGATACGGCTGCCTCCATCGTGCTCGGGTTTCAGCCACACCAGTGAGGCTGTAGAGTTAGTAGTGTCAACAACATCCAATCTCTTGGGTGGTGCAGGTTCTTCTGTGGCAACGATGGGCTCGGTCATTTCATGTGGCTCTCCTTGGCCAAACTGATTAACAGCAGTCACTCTGAACAAGAATGGCACCCCGATATCTAGACCTGTTATCCTTATCATTTGACGAGAGCATTTGGCACTGACCTCCTGCCAAGCAAGGCGGCTTGCCTCACGCTTGTTGACAATGTAGTGATGGATTCGGGATCCACCGTCATTAGATGGAGCATCCCACATCATTGTCAAGGCACCACGGGTAACATCTTTAAAGGTGATTGCTCCTGGTGGTCCAGGAGTGTCCAGAACTTTGACAGTGAATGTGATGGACTTGCGTCCACTGTTGTTCTCTAGGGACAGGGTGTATTTACCTGCCTCATACCGGGTACAACCTTCTATAGTCAGAGTAGAGAAGGTGTCTGTGGTGTTGATATCAGCCATGACAGGAAGCTCACCATCTACTTTCGACCAGGTGGCAAGGGGAGCAGGTTTTCCCCAGAAAGCAATATGAAGGGAGACAATGCCTCCATTCTTCACAATGTGAGTTTGCTTGAAGTTGGCGTCAATGTTGATTTCTGGAGATGTCAGTCTATCTAGAGCCTGAACAGGGTGTGGCATAACTGAAGCTTCACCCTGTCCTGATCCATTTACAGCACTGACTCTGAACTTGTAGAGCTCTCCTGGTACCAGACCCTTTGCAGTGTAGCTATTGTGGATACAGATCTGACTGTTGACTCTGTGCCACTCCTCCAGACTAGCTTTACACATGTCAATATTGTAACCAATAATTTCCATGCCACCATCAAAGACAGGCTTTGTCCATTCCAGGGTGACAGATGACTTTGTGGAATCAATGACCTGTTTAATAAAAAGCATTGTTACTACCATCAACTGTGTTTTCTCACCTTTGTATATTCTTGTATATAAATTAAATTGTATTTTTTCTGCACACACCATTTGCATACTTAATTATTATTTGTTATAATTATGATGACATATCATTTCTCGTTAATTAAGAAAGTTTCTATAATCCTTATAATTTGTCTGTAAATCTGCTCAAAATTCTGCTTTCAACAAATGTGAAATTAAAAACATTCTGATTGGAATTGAATTTTTTAATTGTTGTCTGAAAACAGTCCTCACATGGATAATTCTTCTGGTGAAATTATTTGAAGTGTTTCTGCAGTCCTACCTTGATCACAGTGGGAGCACTGGGAGCACTGGTTGGCTCTCTGCATTTGAAGAGCCGAGAGGTGCTGCTGGCTGGTCCAATACCAGCGCCGTTTTCAGCCATGACACGGAACTCATACTCGTTGCCCTCTGTGAGGTGAGTGACACGATGTCTTAGCTCTGATATGGGCCTCTTGGAGGAAACCCTCACCCAGCGAAGGCTCTTCTTTTCTCTCCTTTCTAGAATGTACTGTTTGATCTCATTGCCTCCATCTGATCTTGGTCTAGTCCAGCACAGGGTGATGCTGTCTCCAGTCACATGTGTGGCATCTGGGGTTCCAGGAGCATCAGGAACAGCTAAGGAGCAGAGCAGAAAAAAACTAAGTTGCAAAAAGGCCTATTTTGAATTTTGAAGTTCTGTTTAAATGACCCTAAGCCAAAGGTCTGGAAAAAATGTTTGAAAGGCAGTGTAGGTGTTACTTTACTTACTATATTGCATACGTGCGATGATTGGATCGGAATCAAGTGGTTTGCCAACACCAAACTTGTTGACAGCAGAAATTCTAAACTGATACTCATTGCCCTTGATGAGGTTGGTGGCATTATATGAACAAGCTTCACACTTGGATGTAACCAAAGCCCAGGAAATCCTGGACGTTTCTCTCTTCTCCACCACGTAGTGGGTGATGGCAGCACAGCCATCATTTTCTGGTGGGTCCCACCACACTGTGCATTTTTCAGCTGTGATGCCAGTACAACGGATAGGACCTTCTACAGGTCCAGGAGTATCTGTGTGGGCCGAGGGTTGAGAAGTTAATTTTAAAAACAACTATATATCTATTATTAAAGTCTTGAAGATCTACACATTTGAAACTAAAGCCAGAGCATCTTTTTTGTTTTACCAACCTTGTACTCTGACGTTAACATCTGCTTTCTTGGTACCAGAGCTATTTTTTGCCTCTACTGTGTAGATTCCACGGTGGTTTCTGTCGGCATCACGGATAAACAGGCTGCTGGTGCCAATGCCAGTGGTAATCTCAACGTCAATCATTGTCCTCTTATCAATCTCTTTCCCATCCTTGTACCACACAATCTGTGGAAGTGGACGTCCAGTGATGGTGCAGCCAAGCTTAACATTTTCTCCAGCCTTCAGGGTGAGCACCTGGTCTGGAGACCACTCAATTTCAGGAGCAACTGATGGTAAAAAAGGAAAAAAACTAATGCAAACTTAAAAATCAACATAAAAAAACTAATTAAAATTCCTATTATTGTTGCTAAGTTGTTACTTTTGCACATTTCTTAAAAAAAGAAAAACAACTTACTGCTCTCATCTTTGGTCATGATGTATCCAGAGGAATTTGATGGTGGACTGATGGTGCCAACAGCATTTCTGGCAATCACCCTGAACTCAAATCTGTCTCCAGGAGATAAACCGGTGACAGTGAACTGGGTTTCACTTACATCCGTGAAGTTACACCTCAGCCATTTGGCTCTGCCTTGACGCCTTTCTACGCTGTATGCCACAATTTTGCTGCCACCATCTCTCTTTGGAACATCCCATTGCAGGGAAACTGAGTCCCTGGTTACATCAATGCAGACAGGAGTGCCAGGTGGATCTAATTTAGGTGAGAAAGAAGGAAAATAATTCACATTACTTGAATGTCATGTAATACTCCTGAATGCCTACAATAAATCATTATTATCTATCTGTTGGAATCAGAATGAGCATTGTCCCTTGCTTCCTGTCAAAACACATATTGGAATCTAATTCTGTATTTGACAAACTCAGGATTGTGCATTAATTTAAACTAAACCCATAAATACAGCATCTTTTTATCATAATAGGACAACGTTCAAAGAAACTTGCACTAATCCACAACAGGGAAAATACATGGTACAAGTACAAGAGCAAGTACATAGCTATTTCTGAGTCATTATAAATGTAAAACTTACCAACTGGGGAAATGGCACGTGCATGTTTGCTCTGTTCACTCATAGGGCTAATTCCAGCATTGTTCTCAGCGTAGACTCTAAAGGAGTACTCCAGACCCTCAATCAGACCAATGATCCGGTACTCTTTATTGGAAATGATTGTGGAGTTCACCTTCTGCCACAACAGGCTGTTTCTGTCCTTCTTCTCAACATGATAACCCAAAATGGGGGAACCTCCATCAAACCCTGGGGCATCCCACTTGATGGACATACCATCACTGGTGACGTTGTAGGCTACTGGTTTTCCTGGTGGGCCTGGAGGTTTATATTGGTGCTGGGCAGTAATGTCTGATGAGCTGAGTGCTTCACTAACTCCATACTTGTTCTCTGCACGAACTCTGAACTGGTAAACAGTTCCCTTGACCAGGTTGGGGATCTTAAAGGTAGTCCTCACAACACTGGAGCAAACCATTTTCCAGTTGGCCTGGGAGGTTTCCCGTTTCTCAACACTGTAGCAGGTAATCTCACTACCTCCATCGTCTTTTGGCTCATCCCATGAAATTATGATACTCTGAGCTTTAATCTCATCAAAGCGAATAGGACCAACAGGCACAGAGGGGGGACCCAAAGTGATCACTTTGATGTCAAAGTAGTTCTTGACAATTCTGTTGTCCAAAACCAAGGTGTACTGGCCAGCGTTTTCTTTCTTGGCTCCTCTGACTGTGACTGCAGTCTTATTGTCAGTGGTTCTAAAGCGAATCTTGTCACTTTCTTTCAGTGGCAAGTTATCCTTCAGCCAACTGATTGCAGGTCTTGGTTTACCCTTGAATGGAAGCTCAATGTGGATATTTTGGCCAATACGAACAGCAAGCTCTCCATTAGGATAATCACTGAGGTTTGCTTCAGGTGGAATAATAAAGTCCATCACTGCAATTGGACCAATTTGAGAGAAGTCACTTCTGCCCTTTTCATTCTTGGCAAACACTCTGAAATCCAAGAGGGTATTCTCCTTGAGTCCGGTCACTTCACAAGTGCAGCGTCTACATGTGGCACCTAAACTCCAGTTGACTTCTTCCTGGCTTCTCTTTTCAATTATGTACTCAGTAATGAGGCTTCCTCCATCATGATCAGGTCGGGTCCACTGCAGGGTTACAGAGTTATTTGTAGAGTCCACCATCACTAGGTCTTTAACAGCTCCTGGAGTTTCTGTTGCTCTAACAGGCTCAGTGGTCTCACATGGGTCACCCACACCATATTCATTTTCAGCTGACACCTGAAAAAAGTAAGCTACATCCTCCTCCAAGCCTGACACCTTGTAAGATGTGTTGAGGCATTCTGATGTGATCACTTGGTAGGCTTTCATAGTAGAAGCTTTCTTCTCAACAATGTAATTAGTGACAGGAGATCCACCGTCAATGAGAGGACCCTCCCAGCTGAGGGTCAGCTTTCCTCTTGTGACATTTTTCACTATAAGTTTCTGGCAAGAGGATGGACTGTCTAGAACTTTTAGGGAAACTGTGATAATCTTTGGTTCTCCTACACCATTCTCTATCTCCAGCACATATTTTCCACAGTCATCACGAGTAACTTTTGGGATGAGGAGTGTGGTGGATCTTTCATTGCTGTTAATGGTGTAGCGGTTGTCACCAGCCATGTTGCGATCACCACGGCGCCAAGTGACATTGGGAGTGGGGCGTCCCTTTAGAGGGATAAACACTTCTACATCACGGCCTGCCCTAGCTGTGTACTGAGTTGTCATAGGTACATCCAGGTCCAAATCAGCTTCCTCTGTTGGACAGAAAGGACACACAACCAATATTAAACAAATAACTAATTAAAAATTTAAACCATCAAGAATTTAATTAGCATATAATGACAAGAATTGTTGTGCTGTAATTCCAAAAGAGGTTTCAGTCATTTTGATTTTGATCTGAACTAAATTTTATACCTAAAATGTCTTTGGCTTGCACAGGTTGGTACATCTTGATGTCCTCTCCTTTACCCTTGCAGTTCACAGCAGAGACTCTGAAGAAGTAATATGTGCCAGGTTTGAGATGAGACACCACATACTCGCACGTTTTGACCTCTGGGTTGATGGTCACCCATTCTTTGTCCTCCACATTCATTTGTTCCAGTAGGTAATGTGTGATTTCACTGCCACCATCATAAACAGGCTTTTCCCAACCAAGAGTGATGGAGGTTTTTGTGGAATCAACTACACGCAATTTTGAAGGTTCACCCGGAAGATCTGGAGAAAACAATTAAAAGTATTAGAAATATTGACAGAGGCTGCATATAAACACATTAACAGGTAAAAAGGCTAACATTATGTTGTTAAATAAACATTTTTGATATACCAATGGGGTCATAGGCCTTGTACAGGTCAGAGGGCTCAGAGTAGTTTCCTGCACCAGCCTTGTTGACGGCACAAACTCTGAATTGATACTCATTGTTCTCTGTCAAGTTGCTGACTTTCTGCCTGGTGTCTCTGATAGTGCCTTTCACCACCTAAACACACAAAAAACATTATGATGCTTACACACAATAACTGCTCATTTTGTTTCCTATAATCTTAGAATAAACAATGCTTTGCTTTAAACAAACCTTGAACCATTGCAGACTCTTCTTCTCCCTTTTCTCAAGGTAATAGCCATCAATATCGCTGCCTCCATCCAATGCTGGTCTTTCCCAAATCACTGTCATTGTTGACTTGGTGATCATCGTAACTTTGGGCTTAGATGGCTCACTGGGAGGAACTATACACAGTAAAAATATACCAACTTAGATCAAGTTATTCTGTTTCTTTAATTGTAATGACTGTGCTGTTTAGTTACCAAAAGCATTCTTGGCAATAATAGGTTCAGATTCTAGTGGGTCTCCTATGCCATATTTGTTGACTCCACGAACCCTGAAGATGTACTCATTACCCTGGATGAGTCTGGGTACATTGACAATGCAGTCTACGAGTTTCTCAGACACAATAGACCACATAACTCGGCTGGTCTCCCTCTTCTCTACGATGTAATGTGTTACCATAGCACCCCCCTCATCAGCAGGTGGAGACCACATGATAGTGATGTTGTCAGCTGTCACTTTCTTAAACTGAATTTCTCCAGCAGGGGGCCCTGGTTTGTCTAACAAAGAAAGCAAAAGATTTTGCACATCATACATCTTTTAGAATGTGCTTTTATAAAAAAACTTTAAATGATAAAATGTCTGATACCTTGAATGAGAAGCCTGACAATGGCACATGCAGATCCCAGAGAGTTTTTCACTTTGACTTCATAGGTTCCAGAGTTCAGACGGGTGGTTTCCCTCAAGAATACACTGGTGGACTCAGATGTGTGTTTGAAAGACAGCTGAGAGGTTGGACTTAGTTCTCTACCATCTTTAAACCATTCAATAGTGGGGGCAGGTTTGGCTGTGATATTAAATTTGAGTTCCACATCAGAACCCGCCTTGTGTTTGACCTCATTAAGGTATTCCTGAGGAATTTCAATCTCTGGTGCACCTGTTAGATAAACAGATGGATTTGTTAATTTCTGACAAATGTTGTGCATGAATCTCACACAACAAAGCATGACGTCAGACTGTCGAAACATGACAGACCTTGCAAAATGAAAAAGACAAAAAAGTATCAAAGGAAGATAACTAACCTTTGACACTGAATACAATTAGTTATGTGCTAAATTTCACATCATTACCAGGATAGAAGAAAATGCCTACCATAGGTGTCCACACAGGTAGCTGGTCCAGTTGTTATAGATGGGTTGCTGACTGAGCCAACGGCATTCTTGGCCATGACTCTGAACTCATATGTCTCATTCTGAGTAAGGCCAGTCACAGTGAAACGTGTATCAGTGACATTAGTAAGGTTAGCTTTGGACCATTTGGCACTAACACCTTCTCTCTTCTCAATGATGTAACCGGTGATGGGGGATCCACCATCATAGTTGGGCTTTTCCCAGGCTAGACTGATGGTGTTTTTGGTGATGTCACTGATGCGCAGATTGATGGGTGGCTCTGCAGAAACAAGCATGATGACTAGTAAATGACTTTTTCCCACAAAATCAAATTTTCTACTAGTTGATTACACACTCACCACAAGCATCTATGGCCAGTACAGCATCTGAAGGCTTGCTGAAAGCACTGAGTCCAGCAGCATTCTCTGCTGCCACTTTGAACTCATAAATGAGTCCAGCATTTATGTTGGTGACCTTGGAGTGTGTAGCACGAATCACAGTTTTGTTAACTCTTTGCCACAGAATGCTGTTCTTGTCTTTCATCAGAAGATGATAGCCAAATACATGGCTGCCTCCATCTGACTTGGGCTCCTTCCAGGCTAATGCGATGCACTCCCTGGTTACAGCAGTAATCTCTGGAGTTGATGGAGCATCTGGAATAGCTAGTGGATAACAAACAGGTTTTAACATGTTTAGAGTCAAAACAGAATATTAAAATTCATTGAAAAATGAGTTGAAAGTAAAACAAATGCTTCTTACTGTATGGAAGGCTCACAGATACAGCTGGTGAGTCAATGTGCTCACTGATTCCATATTTGTTTTCAGCCCTGATTCTGAACTGGTACTCTAAGCCAGTAGTCAGCTTCATGATCTTCATGGTGCAGCGAGCCACAGCAGATGAAACATCCATCCAGTTTGCTGTAGTTGTCTCTCTTTTCTGAACAATGTAGTTGGTGATTGGGCTGCCACCATCATATGCTGGTGGTAGCCATCTCAAACTTACACTGTCCTCTGTGACGTCAAACAGCTCTACAGGTCCAAGTGGAGCACTTGGACGATCCAGAACCACAATATTGACATATGATTTAGTGGTTCCACTGGAGTTGGAGGCAGTGATATCATAGCGTCCTGAGTCTCCAGCAACACTCTCACGCAGAATGATTTTGAAGCTGTCAGGAGTAACTTCAGAGTTGAACCTCATTGTAGACTTCAGCACCACATTATCCTTGGAAAGAGTAACTTTTGGCAAGGGCCGGCCTGACAGTGGGATCTCACACTTAAGGGTGGAGCCAGCTCTGACATATACTGTGTTATGGGGGAAGTCCTTCATATTGATCTCAGGAGGATCTACAGCAAAAGTGTAAAAAAAAAAAAGACAGTTTACATTTTGACTTGTACCTGATCATTCTAATTTTATATATACAAAGTTTGGAGTTTAACTCATTCTATGTTTATATTTCTTCTCAGTCCTTATTGATCACAATAGTGAATCTAAATATTTTGATGGATTTAACTTACCAAGTTGGTCTTTGACCATAACTGGTGTGACCATTTCCTTAGCATCACTGAATCCAGCAAGGTTCTCAGCTCTGATTCTGAAGAAATACTCTGCTTTTTCCCTCAAGCCAGACACTGTGAAGTGGGTGAACTTGGTCACCCCACACTTAACCCACTTCTCTTGACCTTGCTCCAGTGCTTCGACCAAGTAACCAGTAATTCTGCTGCCTCCATCATGTTCTGGTTTACCCCAGGCCAATGTCACACTCTCCTTAGTGACATCAGTTACTCCAAGCGTTGGTGGTGGGCTTGGTTTTTCTGGAAATGGAGAACATGATGTGTTTATTTGAGAAAAAATTTTAATATTATTTGTATGACTATTAAAAACTAATACAAATTTCAGTACCTGTGATCTTAGTTCCTTCTTTGGTCTCAGCAGGAATACCAACACCATAGTCATTCTCACCGGTCACTCTGAAATAGTAAACTTCTCCCTCTTTAAGGTTTGCCACTTTGTATGTCAGTCTGTGACACGTGTCAGTCAACCTTGTCCAACCTTTTTTGCTGGCCTCACGGAAATCAACAAGGTAATTCTTGACTGGTCCTCCTCCTTCATTCTCAGGAGTGTCCCAGGCTACAATAGCAGATGACTTAGTCACGTCCTTGACCTCCACACAAGCAGGAGGTCCAGGTGAATCCAGGACTCTAACATTGAGTGTCAGTGAGGAAGTTCCAGCAATATTGGACAAGGTGATGGTGTATTTTCCAGAGTCATTGCGAGTCGCCTTTTCTAAAGTAATTGAGGTGAAAGTGTCTGTGGTGTCAATAACAGCACGTACTCTGAGGTCAATGTCAGGTTTAGTCCAAGTAACAGTGGGAATGGGTTTGCCTCTGAAGGGCACTGTCATTGTAAATGAGCTTCCATCCTTTACAATAAGGGTCTTCCTCATTTCATTGCTGATTTCAAAGACTGGCTCCTCTTCTCTTTCTTTAGCAATCTGTTTGTCAGACTCAGGGCTGGGCTCACTCACTCCAATTTTGTTAATGGACTTGACAACAAACACATATTCAGTTCCAGGAGTCAGTCCCACCACAGTAAACTCTGTGTTCTTAGTGTTCTGGACTCCAATAATCCATTCATCATCTAATGTATTTCTGTATTCTACTCTATAACCAGTCACAGGTGCTCCACCATCAAATAGTGGCTTATTCCATGTCAGCGTGATTGTGGTCTTTGAAGAGTCAATGATTTTAGGTTTTGGAGGAGGTGAGGGCAGGAACTGTGGGTCTTCAGCTTTGATGAGAGGGCAAGGAATGCTAGGAGAACTAAGGCCAGCAGCATTTTCTGCAAATACTCTGTACTCATACTCAGAGCCCTCACGGAGGTTAGAGGCTTTGACTCTGAGGTCATAAACAGGTTTCTTATTGACACGACACCAACGGAGGCCAGTCTTCTCTCGTTTTTCAATTACATAGCCAGAGATACTGCTGCCTCCATCAGAAACTGGTCTTTCCCAACAGATTGTCATTGCCTCACTAGTAACTGAGGTGACCTGGACATTAGTAGGGGCAGCAGGCACAGTGAATGGATCCATTGCCTTTACAGCCTCACTTTCAAGAGCTTCACCATCTCCATATTTGTTAACCCCTCTGACTCTGAAGATGTACTCATTTCCTTTAAGTAGCTTAGTAACTTTGCAGGTAGTTGCCTTCATGTCACCATACACCAGGGTCCAAGCAAGGCGACTTGTCTCACGTTTCTCCACAATGTAGTGCATGATTTCAGCACCACCATTCTCTTGAGGAGGTCCCCATGACAAAGTGCATTTCTCTGCTGTGAGGCCAGACACTGCCAAAGGTCCAGATGATGGTCCAGGTCTGTCCAGAACCTTACAGTTTACAGCCACAGACCTCGTTCCAGCTACATTGTGCAAACTCAAGACATATTGACCAGAGTCTCTCCTAATAGCATCTTTGACAATCAAGGTGGTCATAAAGTTGGTGGAGGTGATTTCACATCTAGCCTTAGCCTCAATCTCCTTTCCATCCTTAGACCAAGAAACAACAGGGAGTGGGCGCCCTGTGATTTCAGCATCAATTCTGATGATCTCTCCAGCTTTAATGACAACCAACTGTCTGAATTTATCCTCCATGGTAATGGATGGAGGGTCTACATCATCCTTGATAGTGACAGGACCAGTGCTTTCTGAAGGAGCACTCATCATCTCAGCTGAATTCTTTGCAATAACATGGAATTCATACTGAAAATCTTCTTTAAGGCCTGTGACATCAAAGTAGGTGTCTTGAACATTGGTGAAGTTGCATTTCAGCCAGCGACCACTGGGAAGTTTTTTGCGCTCTACAATATATCCTGTAATTTTCACTCCACCGTCGTATTCAGGTGCATCCCAGAAGAGAGAAACTGAGTTTCTGGTAATGTTTGTGACTCTAAGGTTGCGTGGAGATTCGCAAGGGTCCCTGGCTGCAACAGGGTCACTGGGTTTAGTGCATGGACCAATGCCAGCAATATTTTCAGCATAGACTCTAAACTGATAGAAAAGTCCCTCCTCAATACCGGTCATCTTGAACTGGTTATCAGCCAGTAGACCTCTATTGACTTTGGTCCACAGGATGCCACTTTGGTCTTTGCACTCGATATGATAACCAGTAACAGGGCTTCCACCATCACTTGCAGGTCTGCCCCACACTACCAACATGCCAGTTTTGGTGGCATGGGCAACATGAAGATTGGTTGGAGGACCAGGGGGCTCAAATGGATACTGAGCAATAACAGGAGCAGAGTCAATGGCAAGACTCTTGCCGTAACGGTTTTCAGCTGTGATACGGAACTGATACTCTGTGCCTTGGGTGAGTCGAGAAACCTTTATTGCTGTCCTTGCTACTGTGGCTGAGACAATTTGCCATGTAGTAGAGGTAGTGTCTCTTTTCTCCACAATGTAATTGTTAATCTGGCATCCACCATCATAGGTTGGAGGATCCCAGGACAGAGAGACAAAGTCAGCACTCACTTCATCCACTTTGATGTTGCTGGGTGGTCCAGGTTTGTCCAGGATAATAACAGAGATTTCAGCTGTCTTGGTGCCAACTGAATTAGTCAGCGTAATCTCATATTTTCCAAAATCCTCCTTGGTAGCATCCTTGATGACAATCTTGGACGAGGTCTTGGAATTCAAAACATTTACTCTGGTTGTCTGCTTTAACACCTGACCATCCTTCTTCCAGGATACCTCAGGTTGAGGTCTGCCTTTAAAGGGAACATCAATCTTAAAGTCATCTCCTGCTTTTACACTGTATGTGTTGAACAGCAAGTTGATTGTGGGCTCCATTGTGATGTCCTTTACTACTACAGGGGAGGCCAAAGGTTTTGCATCACTCCTACCCTTATCATTCACAGCTATCACTCTAAAGGAATATTCCTCGCCAGTAGTGAGTCCATCAATTGTAGCTTCCAGTGCTTTGGCTTCACTGCACACTGTCCATTTGTCATCTCCTTTTGGCTGCATTTCTACAATATAGTTTGTGATTTTGCTGCCTCCATCATGATCAGGTTTCTCCCATGAAAGAGTGACAGTATGACGAGTCACATCAACTACAACAATCTTACCAGGAGGCAAAGGAGCTTCTGATACCTTGATTTGGTCTGTGGTGGCAGACAGACCTACACCCAGCTCATTCACAGCCAGAACACGGAAATAGTATCTGCCCCCCTCCTGCAGGTCAGAAATTATATACGAATTCCTCACACAGTTGGTGCAAACACTAGTGAAAGCCATTCTTTTTTGCTCTCTCTTCTCAACAATATAGTGTGATATCTTAGCTCCACCATCAATAAGAGGAGGCTCCCAAGAAAGGGAGACTGAATGTCTTTTTACGTCCTTAACCTGCAGGTTAGTTGGAGCACTGGGGGAATCCAGAACTCTGACATTGATAAAGGCTGATTTAGAGCCATTAAGATTCTCAAGTGTCAGTATGTATTTGCCAGTGTCAAATCTGTCAACATTTTCAATAACCAACATTGTGTAAGAGCTTGTGACTTCAATCTGAGCCCGCTCATTGAGAGTGCCATCAGCTTTTGACCATCTGACCTCAGGCTCAGGCTTTCCTCTGATTGTCACAAAGAGACGTAGTGTGGCAGTTGCACGAACATTTACCATCTTTCTCAGATCAGCATCTAGCTCAATTTCAGGGGCCTCCAGTTTCTCTGCAGCGGTCACAGACCCAGGTAGGTCCACATGTTCCCCTACTCCTTCACAGTTAACAGCACAGATGCGGAAGTTGTACTCTGCATTTTCTTTCAATTTCTTTACAGTGTAGTGAGCGTCTTGAATGCCAGTAGGTGGTGTGCAAACAATCCATTCATCATCCCCAGCTTCCTTCTTTTCAACAATATATCCAGTAATCTGTGCACCACCATCATAGATAGGCCTGGACCAGCAAAGTGAGACAGTGGTGCTAGAATGGTCTGTGACTTTGGGGTTATTTGGAGGTCCTGGTGGATAAGTGGCATCACATGCCTTGATGTATTGCGTTGGTGTGCTAGGCTTTCCAACACCGGCAGCATTTTCAGCTGAGACTCTGAATTCATAGGAATGACCCTCTGTGAGGCCAGAGCACCTGAATCGCAGGTCAGTCAGCCTCTTTTTATTGCACTTGGTCCATCTGACACCATCTTTATCACGTTTTTCAAGCACATACCCTTCAATCTCAGCTCCTCCATTAAACTCAGGTCTCTCCCAGGTAAGGACAATAGAATCTCTAGTGATAGCACTGGCCTCAGGAGTAGAGGGGGCACTAGGAGTGGTGAATGGGTTACGAGCAATGACAGGCTCAGATTCCAAAGGTTCACCAACACCATATTTATTTACAGCAGTGACTCTGAAGATGTATTCATTTCCAGGAAGCAGTTTTGTAATTTTGTAGCTGATAGCCTGAATTTTGGGCTCAACCATGGTCCATGACAAACGACTGGTCTCCCTCTTTTCAATGATATAGTGAGAGATGCTAGCCCCACCATCATGTGAAGGATGGTTCCAATGCAAATAACATTTTTCAGATGTGACTCCTTTAACTTCTAATGGGCCATCAGGGGGACCGGGTCTATCCAGAACCTTTACATTAACTGGGATCATTTTTACTCCACCCACGTTAACAAGTTTGAGGACAAAATGGCCACCATCCACTCTGATACAGTCTTTAACAGTAAGGATAGTACGGGTTAGCGTAGTCTTGATCTCCATTCTTGGTGTTGTTTTGTCAATTTCCTTTCCATCCTTCAACCATGTGACCTCAGGCAGAGGTTTACCAGTGTAGTCACTATCAATAACAAATGTCTCACCAGCATGAACAACTGTCAGATCCTTGAATTTAGAATCCATTATTGCGTCTGGGGCCTCAATTTCATCTTTAGCTGTAATTTCTCCTGTGCTCTCAGATGGGTGACTGGAAATGCCACCAGCATTCCTGGCAATGACTCTGAATTCATAAACACAGTCCTCAGTGAGACCAGTGAGTGTGAACTGGGTATCAATGATGTTAGTGAAGCTGGCCTTCATCCATCGAGTATCTGGGTGCTTCCTTCTTTCAATTACATAGCCAGTGATCGGACTGCCTCCATCGTACTGAGGTCTAGTCCACTGTAGTGTAACACGATTTCTGGTTATTTGAATAGCCTCAGGAGTGCCTGGTGGGTCACATGGGTCCCTGGCTACTGTACTCTCAGAGACCTTGCTGGCTGGGCTGAGACCAGCGATGTTCTCAGCATAAACTCTGAATTCATATTCAATGCCTTCTTCTAATTCAGTAGTTTTGAAACGTGTATCTGGGATCAGGAGTTTGTTTAGTTTTGTCCACAAAAGGCTGTTCTTCTCCTTTCTTTCCAGATGATACCCAAGAACTGGGCTGCCTCCATTGTTGATAGGTTGTTTCCATTCAACAACCATGCCATCCTTGGTTGCAGCTGTAATAATTGGCGTTCCTGGTGCAGCAGGCTCACTGAATGGGTACTTGGCAACAACAGCAGAAGAGACAATTGCTGAACTCTTTCCATATCTATTTTCAGCAGATACTCTGAATTGATATTCAACACCAGTCTTCAGATTGGTGACTTTGATGGTTGTCCTGGCAATTGTAGCAGACACAATCTGCCATGCTGTAGTGGTTGTGTCTCTTTTTTCAACAATGTAGTTGTTGATCTGACAGCCTCCTGTGTACTCTGGTGGCTCCCAGGAGAGGGCAACATAATTAGAGCTCACCTCCTCAATTTTGATAGGGCCTGTGGGTGGTCCAGGCTTGTCAAGAATAATTACATGAATCTCCTCTGTAACTGTTCCAATACTGCTGGTAGCTGTGACAGTGTATTTGCCAGTATCTTCTTTATTTGCATCTTTGATAACTAGCTTAGTGGAAGATTGTGTGCTGGATACATTTAATCTGGTAGTCTCCTTCAAAGCTTGCCCCTCCTTCTTCCATTCAACCTTGGGAACAGGGCGTCCCAATACTGGAATCTCAATTTTTAGATCTTCACCTTGCTGTAAACTGTAAGTATTGAATCTTATCTTAAATTTGGGCTCAACAGTTACATCTTTGGCAACAACTGGTGAAGCCAGAGGTCTTGGGTCACTCTTGCCTTTATCATTAAAGGCTGACACTCTAAAGAGGTATTCATGTCCTGCACTAAGGCCCATGACAGTTCCCTCACAAGTTTTAGTTGTGGCAGCCACAACCCATTCTTCTGAGCCCACAGGTTGCATCTCAATGTAGTATCCAATTATTCTGCTACCTCCATCGTGGACTGGCTTCTCCCAGGAGAGTGAGGCAGTCCTTTTTGTGACTTCAGTCAAATTTACTTTACCCACAGGCAGAGGTGGTTCAGATGTTTTAACTGATTCGTCTGTCTCAGCTGGCTGTCCAACACCAAATTCATTTTCAGCCAAGACTCTAAAATAGTAGATTGTTCCCTCAGTGAGGCCAGTGATACGGTAGCTTGTCTTTGTGCATTTGTTGTCGACATTAGAGTACACATTCCTGGTGGATTCACGTTTTTCAACCAAATAATTCTTTATTCTTGCACCACCATCAATAATAGGAGGTTCCCAGGTCAAAGTCACACTCTCCCTCTTTATGTCTTTAACTGTCAGATTTAAAGGAGCACCTGGTGTGTCCAGAACTTTAACAGACACGAAAGCTGATTTGCTACCAGCACTATTTTCTAAGTTGAGGATGTATTTTCCTGCATCATATTTGTCACATATTTCAATAGAGAGCTGTGTGTAATCTTCACCTGTTTCAATCTGAACCTTACTAGGCAGCTCGCCATCCTGCTTTGACCAGCTTACTTCAGGAGTGGGACGACCCTTAAATGGAATACAGATCCTCATTGAACCACCTGCACGAACAACTATCCCTTTCCTCAGCACCGAATCCAGAATCATCTCAGGAGGATCAATCTTATCAATAGGTATCACAACTCCCTGGATCTCTGTGGGCTCACCAACACCTACTTTATTGATTGCACAGATGCGTACTTTGTATTCTTGGTGTTCTGTCAAGTTTTTGATGGTGAACTTGGTATTATTTACCCCAGTAGGTGGTGTGCATATGGTCCATTCCTCCTCATCAGCTTTGGTAATTTCCACAGCATATCCCTGAATCTCACAACCACCATCATATATAGGTCTATGCCAAGCAAGGCTGATGGAGTCTTTTGTAGTGTCAACCACATGGGCATTGGTGGGAGAGCCTGGTTCAAAGGTGGGATCGCAGGCTTTGAGGTAGGGTGTAGGTGGGCTTGGCTGGCCCACTCCAGCTGCATTCTCAGCAGATACCCTGAATTCATATTCATGGTCCTCAGTGAGTCCTGTTACTCTAAAGCGCAAGTCTGTTACTCTGCGTTTATTGCACTTGGTCCATCTTATTCCGGCTCTATCTCTCTTCTCAACAATGTAACCAAAAATTTCACTTCCCCCTGTTGCCTCAGGGCGGTTCCAACAGATGGTCATGGAATCCCTGGTAATGTTAGTGACCTCAAGTTCACAAGGTGAGCCAGGAGGAACAAATGGATTTCTCATGATAACTGGTTCTGACTCAAGTGGCTCACCCACTCCATATTTGTTGACAGCCATGACTCTGAAAATGTATTCATTGCCCTTCAACAGTTTGGTAACCTTGAACATTGTAGCTCCACAATCACTGGAGACCACAGTCCATGCCAAACGACTGGTTTCTCGCTTTTGAATTATATAGTGAGAAATGCTAGCACCTCCATCATGCCTAGGTGGCAACCATGACAGTGAGCATTTCTCCTCAGTAACATTACTTATTGTAAGTGGCCCTTCTGATGGTCCTGGTCTGTCCAGAACCTTCACACTGAATGGGACAGTCTTCGATCCAGCAACATTTGTCAGAACCAGTGTGTACTGTCCACCATCCACTCTGATGGCATCCTTCACAATGAGCAAAGCCTTAAAATCTGTGTTTTTGATGTCAGTTCTTGCTGAGTTTTCAATTTCAACACTTCCTTTGAACCACTGAACTGTTGGGATAGGTTTTCCTTCCACGCTAGCCTCCAGGCTGAATGTGTCTCCAGCATTAATAACAAGGATCTGATTGTACATAGGATCAGTCTCACATTTTGGTGGCTCAACTTCATCCTTAGCTGTAATAGATCCAGTGGTTTCAGAAGGCTTGCTGACAGCACCAGCTGCATTCCTTGCTATCACTCTGAAGTCATATTTACTGTCCTCTGTAAGGCCAGAAACTGTAAATTCATGTTCAATAATGTTTGCAAAGCTAGCCTTCATCCATTTTCCTTCAGGGAGGTCACGCTTCTCTACTACATAGCCAGTTAAAAGGCTTCCACCATCATAATGTGGGGGTGTCCACCTCAGCTTTACAGAGTGCCTGGTTACAATCACTGCCTCAGGACGGCCAGGTGGATCACATGGGTCACGGGCTACATAAACCTCAGACACTTTGCTGCTTTTTCCAATGCCAACTATGTTTTCAGCATAAACTCTATACTCATATTCAATGCCTTCCTCAAGAGGAGTGGACTTGAATTTGCAGTCTTGAATTAGCATTTTGTTGATCTTGGTCCATAGAATACTGTTCTTCTCCTTTCTCTCCAGATGATAGCCCAAAATGGAACTTCCTCCATCAGATGGAGGTTTATGCCACTCAACCACCATATAATCTTTAGTGTATGAGGACACAAATGGTGTACCTGGAGGGCCAGGTTCCTGGAATGGATACTGTGCCACAACAGGCTCTGAATCTATTGCATAACTCTTTCCATATCTATTTTCAGCAAAGACTCTGAACTGGTATTCTCCACCTGTCTTCAGATTTGTTACTTTTAATGTGGTTCTAGCCACAGTAGCAGAAACAACCACCCAGTTTGTTGTAGTTGTGTCTCTTTTCTCCACTACATAGTTGGAGATTGGACAACCACCTGTGTATTTGGGAGGTTCCCAAAGAAGAGTGACACTCTCAGCACTGATATCCTCAATTTTCACAGGGCCTGTGGGTGGCCCTGGTTTATCTAGGGTGATCACCTCAATAGTGGCATCTTTGGAACCCAGGACATTTGAAATATTGATTGTGTACATCCCTCCATCATCTCTGGTAGCATCTTTGATGGTTAGAGTTGTATGATGAGCTGAGTCAGTGACATTGACTCTGGTGGTCTGCTTAAGGGCCACTCCATCCTTGGTCCAGGTGATGGTTGGTTTTGGATGACCAGCAATTCGAACCTCGATCTTGAGATCATACCCCACCTGAACACTATAGGTACTGAGTTTGGGTCTAACAGAAGGCTCAATGACAAGGTCTTTTGCCACAACTGAATGAGCCAATTGTCTTGGATCACTTTTACCCTTTTCATTTACAGCAACAACTCTGAACTGATATTCATCTCCCTTGAGAAGGTTGCTCACTACCGTCTCCAGGCCTTTTACACTGGCACACACAGTCCAAGTCTCAGTGTCCTTGGGAGCAACTTCAACTTCATAGTGACTAATTCTACTACCACCGTCATGTTCAGATTTTGCCCAGGTTAGAGTAACAGTGCTGTGAGTAACATCAACAACACTAACCTTACCAGGTGGTTGAGGCTTCTCAGATATTTTAATTGGCTCAATCGTTTTAGCGGGGAGACCCACACCATATTCATTCTCAGCTAAGACTCTGAAGAAGTATATTCCGCCTTCTGGAAGAGGCTCAACTTTCCAGGACATTTTGTTGCAGGTGGTAACAGGAGAGTACACTTTTCTGGTGCTCTCGCGTTTTTCAACAATGTAATGCTTAATCTTTGAACCACCATCCAGAACCGGAGGCTCCCATGAAAGAGTGACAGAGTTCTTTGTAATTTCTTTAACTGTGAAGTTAGTGGGTGGACTAGGGGAATCTAAGACTCTGACACTGATAAAGACTGACTTAGTTCCACTGGCATTTTCTGCAGTCAAAGTGTATTTTCCACTGTCAAATCTGTCAACATTCTCAATGACAAGTGAAGCGTAGCTTCCTGTAGTGTCAATTTCAGCAGTTTCCTTAATTTCACCATCAACCTTGCCCCATTTTACCTCAGGAGCCGGGCGACCCCTCACTGGCACAAACAACCTCAGAGTGCTTGCTGCTCTGATGTTGATCATTTTTCTCATATCAGCATCCAAGTCAAGATCAGGAGCCTCGAGTTTCTCCTCCAGAAGAATTTTTCCGGGCACATCAGCTTGTTCACCAACTCCAACTTTGTTGATTGCACATATTCTGAACTGGTACTCATGTTTCTCTATAAGTTTAGTCACTGTAAATTTAGTGTCTGTTATTCCAGTGGGAGGAGTGCACATAAACCACTCATCAGATGCTACGTCACATGCTTCAACAATATAAGCCTGAATCTCACTGCCACCATCATAGATGGGTTTACCCCATGTCAAAGACACAGTGGATCTTGAGGTGTCTACAACCTTGGGGTTGTTTGCTGGTCCTGGTTTGAAAATGGGATCAAGTGCTTTGTAGTACACTGTTGGTGTGCTAGGTGTGCCAACACCAGCAGCATTCTCAGCAGCAACTCTAAATTCATAGCTATGGTTTTCAAGGAGCCCTGTCACTCTAAAGCGTAGCTCCGTCACATTACGCTTGTTGCATCTAGTCCATCTCACACCATCCTTGTCACGTTTTTCAACAACATATCCTTGAATGGAACTGCCACCGTCATTAGTGGGTCTCTCCCATGTCACCACCATAGAGTCCTTGGTAATTGTGGAGACCTCAACTTCTGTTGGTGGGCTTGGAGTGGTAAAGGGATTTCTAGCAATCATTGGCTCAGATTCCAAGGGTTCACCAATACCATACTTGTTGACAGGGATTACTCTAAAGATGTACTCATTATTGGGAAGAAGTTTGGTTATTTTCAAATTCAAAGTCTGAACTTTTTGCTCAACTACAGTCCACACCAGTCTGCTGGTTTCCCTCCTCTCAACAATGTAATGGGAAACATCACTACCTCCATCTTGCAAAGGAGGTTTCCATGAAATTGAGCATTTCTCACTGGTGACACCATATATTGAGATGGGGCCCTCAGGTGGACCTGGTCTGTCCAAGACCTTGACAATAATGTTAACAGTTCTCTCTCCTCCAACATTTTTTACCAGTAGGGTGTACTGACCTCCATCAATACGAATTGCTTCTTTAACAATTAGACAAGTTGTAAAGTCTGTATTGTGTATTTCTAAACGAGCTGCTTCTGTAATCTCGTGGCCCTCTTTTAGCCAGTGTACAGTGGGCACAGGTTTGCCATGAAATCCCCCCTCAAGTCTAAATGTTTCTCCAGCATTTACAACCACAACTTGTGAGTACCTAGCCTCCAAGTCAATTTTTGGTGGATCTACTTCATCCTTGGCAGTGATGGTTCCAGTAGAATCAGATGGTTGACTGAAGACACCAGCTGAATTTTTGGCGATGACACGGAACTCATAAGTCTGATCCTCAATAAGTCCTGTTACAACAAATTCAGTTTCAATAATGTTGGTGAAACTGGCCTTCATCCAACGGCCACCTCCCTCCTTTTTCTCAACCACATAACCTGTGATTTTGATACCACCATCATACTCGGGTTTGGTCCATCTCAGTGTCACTTGACTTCTCGTTACAATAACAGCTTCTGGTTTTCCTGGTCTGTCACAAGGATCCCGGGCCACTTGTATTTCACTCAATTTACTGGCTTTGCTGAGACCAACAATATTCTCAGCATAGACTCTAAATTCATACTCAATACCCTCCTCAAGGCCAACAACCTTAAATCTGGTGTCTGGGATAAGCTGTTTGTTTTGTTTCACCCACAGAATACTGTTTCTCTCTTTAAGTTCCAAGTGATAACCGAGAATTTTGCTTCCACCATCATTGCTGGGTTTCTCCCATACAACAACCATGCTCTCCTTGGTGACTGACTGAACCACAACAGAACGTGGTGAACCGGGCACTTCAAATGGATACTGAGCAACAATGTTATCAGAGAGCAGGAATGAAGACTTGCCATATCTGTTTTCTGCAGCAATTCTAAACTGGTATTGAGATCCAGTTTTTAGGCGGGCTGCCTTGATAGTTGTTCTGGCTACTGTAGCAGACACAATCTGCCAGTTTGTAGTTGACGTGTCTCTCTTCTCTACAATGTAATTATTGATTGCACAACCACCATCATACTGTGGTGGATCCCAAAACAAGACCACACTATCAGCAGTGACTTCATCCAGCTTGATTGGGCCAGTTGGAGGGCCAGGTTTATCCAAGACAATAACACTGATATCTGTTGTAGCCTCTCCAACTGTGTTGGTCAGTTTTATAGTATATGTGCCCACATCATCTCTGCAAGCTTCCTTAATGACAAGAAGAAGGTTTTTATCTGTGGTCTCAGCATTAACTCTTGTTGTTTCCTTAAGAGCTACATTATCTTTGAGCCAAGTTGCTGTAGCCTTGGGGCATGCAGTATATGGAATATCAATCTTAAGATCATCTCCTGCCAGCACGCTGAATGTGTTAAACAGCAGTTTGAAGGTTGGTGGGATTACCAAATCTTTTGCCACCACGGGCACGCTTAGAGGACGTGGATCACTAACACCCTTTTCGTTGGTGGCTGAAATACGGAACATATACTCCTCTCCCTGAGTAAGTCCAATTACCTGAGCTTCATTTGTCTTCACCACCATGACCTGGGTCCATTTCTCGCTTTCTTTACCTTGCATCTCAACAATATAGCCTGTAATTCTGCTTCCACCATCATATTCTGGTTTTTCCCAAGTTAATGTGACACTAGTGCTGGTTACTTCACGGAGGGACACTTTGCCTGGTGGTAAAGGCTTCTCTGATGCTTTAATTGGTTCAACAGTCTCAACTGGTTGACCAATACCATACTCATTTTCGGCCAAGATTCTAAAGAAGTACAGTTTTCCTTCCTCCAGGTCTCCAACTTTCCAACTTGACTTATGGCAACTGGAACAAACAGTTGAGTAGGCTTTCCTGGTTGACTCCCGTTTCTCCACAATGTAACTGCGGATTCTGGAGCCCCCATCTATGAGAGGTGCATCCCAAACCAGAGACGCTGAGTCTCTAGTGACTTCCTTAACAATAAGATTTTGAGGGGCTCCAGGAGTATCAAGTACTCTGACATTAACAAAGGCTGTCTTACTTCCTGAAGCATTTTCTACAGTCACCAAATATTTTCCACCATCAAATCTGTCAACATTGTCTATCTGAAGTGTTGTGAAGGATGAGGTGACTTCAATATTGGCCTTGTCTAGTGATTCTCCGTGTTCTCTTGACCATTTTACTTCAGGTGCTGGTCTACCTTTGATGGGGACAAAGAGTCTGAGTGTGCTGCAGGCTCTGATGCAGACTACTTTACGTAGCTCTGCTCCTAGTTCGATTTCTGGAGGAAGCAGTCTGTCTTCAGCCTTAGGGGTTCCAGGAACAGCAGCAGGCTCTCCCACTCCTTCAGAATTAGTTGCACAGATATTTATCTTATACTCCTGATTTTCCTTCAAATTTGTGATGGTAAAAGAAGTGGCTGTCCATCCTTTTTTAGGAGTATGGATTGTCCATTCATCCTCTTCAGGCAAGCAGGTCTCTACAATGTAACCAGTAATTTCAGAACCACCATCATAGACAGGTTTGTTCCAGGCAACTGTGATAGAAGACTTTGTGGTGTCTAGCACTCTTGGGTTCCCTGGAGGTCCAGGCTGGAAAATCGTGTCAATTGCTTTGTAAAATGGACTAGAAGGACTAGGCTTGCTTAGACCAGCATTATTTTCAGCAAGAACTCTGAATTCATACTCATGTCCTGGTGTAAGACCAGAGGCCTTGAATCGCAAGTCAGTTACAGTTCTCTTGTTGCACTTCACCCAGCGTAGGCCAGTTTTATCCCTTCTCTCAATTATGTATGTATTTATTCTGCTTCCTCCATCATGTTCAGGGCGCTCCCAGCACACAACCATAGAGTCTTTGGTAATTGTGGTGACCTCAGGTTGTGTTGGTGGATCACTAGGACCATAGGGGTTGGCACAGATGACTGGTTCAGACTCCAGAGGTTCACCTATACCATACTTATTAACAGCCATGACCCTGAAAATATACTCATTGCCTTTAAGAAGCTTGGTGACCTTGAACCTGTTTGCTTGAAGATCTGTAGCCACATTTGTCCATGCTAACCTACTTGTTTCACGCCTCTGTATGATAAAGTACTCAATCTTGGCACCACCATCATGTGTTGGATGCAGCCAGTTAAGAACACATTTTTCTGCAGTGACATCTGAAACACTGAGGGAATCTGGTGGTCCAGGTCTATCAAGTACTTTAACATTAAATGTGAACTTTGCAAAGCCTCCCGGATTGCTGGCAGTCAGGGTGAAAGCACCTCCATCCCTCCTAAGTGAATCTTTGTTGATTAGAGTTGTGTGAAAGTCAGATGACTTTATTTCTATTTTACCAGTATCCTCCAGCTCTTTTCCTTCCTTGGTCCAAACCAGAGAAGGGATTGGCCTACCAGTCACACTGGCTTCTAGCTTGAATACCTCTCCTGCCATGACAACAACATTGCTGCTATAAGATGCATCCACATCAAGCCTGGGCTCTTGAATATCATCTCTGCATGTGATTGGCTCTGATGGTTGAGATGGAGCACTAACAGCACCAGCTGAGTTTCGAGCAAACACACGGAATTCATAAGTTGCATCTTCAGTCAGACCACTGACTGTATACAAGGTTTCAAGAATGTTGTTGAAGTTTGCTTTGAGCCAGCGTCCATTAGGCATCTCTCTTCTCTCTACTATGTATCCAGTAATAGAAAATCCTCCATCACCTTCTGGTTTAGTCCATGATAATGTCACCTCATGTCTAGTGATATTCAATGCCACAGGTCTTCCTGGTGATTCAACTGGGTCCAAAGCATACATAGTCTCTGAAGGTTTGCTAGGTTTGCTTAGACCAGCCATATTTTCAGCAATAACACGATATTCATATGCAATGCCATCAACAAGGCCTGTTGATTTGAAGATATTTCCAACAACAAGAGATTTGCTAATCCTCTGCCACAAAATACTGTTTTTCTCTTTTCTATCTACATGATAGCCAAGAATAGGACTGCCTCCATCAGAGGATGGCTCATTCCAACTAATAGTCATAGAATCTTTGTTAAAAGATGTGACTACAGGACTACCAGGCTGGCCAGGCACATCAAATGGATAGGCAGCCAACACTGGTTCAGAGAGGATGCATGGTCCAATGCCATATCTGTTTTGAGCCTTGACACGGAACTGATATTGGGTTCCAGGACTGAGTCTTGCAGCTTTGAATGTAGTGCGAATAACTGTAGCTGCCAATTCTACCCATGAAGTGCCAGTAGTCTCTCGCATCTCAACGATATAATTGTTGATTGGAACACCTCCATCATTCTCTGGGGCTTCCCAGGACATAATAACATAATCACAAGAGATTTCATCCAGTTTGATAGGACCAGTGGGAGGACCGGGAATATCATGGACCAGGACTGTGATGGTTTCTGTAACAGTGCCAAGCATGTTTTTTCCAGTCATGGAATACTGGCCGCCATCAGTCCTTTTGATCTCACCAATGTTGAGGATAGTTGACGTTGATGTGATTTCTGTGTTGATTCTTTGTGTTTCCTTCAAGACAAGGTCTCCCTTCTTCCAAGAAACCACAGGCCTGGGTTTTCCTAGCACTGGAATTTCTACCTTTACACGATCCCCTGCCTTGGCAATGACAGTCTTCTGGTAGACTCCTCGGAGGTCAAATGAGGGAGCAGAAGTGTGCTCTTTGATTATTGCAGGTCTGCTCTCACGAGGGTCACTCCTGCCTGATGCATTGACAGCCATTATGCGGAAGGTGTATTCAGCACCCTCAACCAGATCTGTTACAGTGAAATCTAAAGCTTTGATGGTGGCCATATGAACCCACTGATCAGTGTCCTTCTTCTGAGCTTCAATGACATATCCAGTAATCAAGCTACCACCATCATGGAGGGGCTTTGTCCATGCAAGGCTTGCACTGTCAGAGGTCACATTAGTGACATACAAGTTATCTGGTGCAGAAGGGGCTTGAGACACCCTTATTGGCTCATGGGTTTCAGCAGGTTCACCTACACCCAGATCATTTTCAGCAGAAACACGGAAGTAGTAGTAAGCACCTTCCTCAAGGTCTTGAAATTTAAAAGAACACTTTTGCCATGCGGTACTAAGTACTGTGTAGGCCTTCTTGGTGGCATCTCTCTTTTCAATAATGTAGTTCCGAATTTTGGAACCTCCATCAATTATGGGAATTTCCCACTGAAGTGTTATGCTGCTCTTAGTGATCTCTCTTGGTTTAAGGTTGACTGGTGGTCCTGGTGTGTCCAGAACTTTAACATTAACAAAGCCAGTCTTCTTACCAGCAACATTCTCAAGACAGAGATTATACTTTCCAGCATCATATCTAGTACAGTCAGGGATGACAAGTAGTGTGTAGGACTCTGTAGTGTCAATGTGTGCACATGCTTTCAAGTTGGTATTTTCTTTGCTCCAAGTGACTTCAGGAACAGGGCGCCCCTTGATGGGTACAAATATACGAATCGAAGCACGACACCTGACTACCAATGTTTTCCTGAGTTCAGCATCCAGCTCATAGTCGGGCTGTGTTTCCTGGTCCACCAATTCAGTCACTTTCTCAACCTCTGCAGGTTCACCCACTCCCTCTGAGTTTACTGCACTCACTCGGAAGTGGTATTTGCCTCCCTTTTGAAGTTTACCAATGACATATTCAGTAATTTTCACTGGGTACTGTGTCTCTGTCTCCCAGTCATCATGACCCTCCTTCTTATACTCAACAATGTACCCATCCACTTCAAGTCCACCATCATAGTGGGGACGACCCCAAGCAAAGGTTGCAGTGGTTTTTGTGGTGTCTGTAATTCTGGGATTGGATGGAGGACCAGGTGGATCTAAAAGAAAGAGAAAAAAAACAAATGACACAAAAAATAACAGGAGATTGCATAAGATGATGCATTTTTACAAGAAAGCACAACATGTTCTTTTAGATGATTGCCTTTTTTTAAAATTAAAGATTCACAGTTGTTGGGACAGACTGGTCTACTTACATACAATGTCTTTGGTCATCACAGGACGTGATGGCTCACTTGGCTCCCCAAATCCAGCCTTATTCTCAGCTGTGACTCTAAACTCGTACTCTACTCCCTCAGTCAGGCCTTGTACTTTAAAGCGCAAGTCAGGAACTGTCCTTTTACAGGCTCTCACCCATCTGAATCCTCTCTTTTCTTTCCTCTCTACACAATATCCTCTAATGTCACTTCCCCCATCTTGTACTGGTCTCTTCCATGAAATGGTGATAGCATTCCTACTGACATTATCAATCTCTGGAGTTGAGGGTGGACCTGGAGGACCTGGGAAAACAAAATTGAGAAAAGATTTGAGGTCTTTTGCCTGTTGCAGCCTGCAAACTAAAAATAATCTAAAAACGACAAAAATTAAATATAGAAACGAAGTTAACTTACGGAAACTGTCAATCATTTTGACTGGACCAGACTGGCTAGAGTCTCCAATGCCATACTGGTTCACAGCTGACACCCTGAATATGTACTCATTTCCCTTGATTAGTTTGCTGGCCACATATCTGCAGTCCATGATATTTTCAGCTATTTTGGTCCACTGCAGGCGACTAGTTTCTCTCTTCTCAAGGATGTAAGACTTGATAGAGCAGCCTCCATCCTCCTCTGGTGGAAGCCAGGTCAGGGTACACTTCTCAGCTGAAATATTACTGACTTCGACAGGGCCTGGAGGTCCAGGCACATCCAAGACCTTCACCCTAATGTGTTCCTCCTTAATACCAAATGGATTGCTTGCAGTGATAGTGTACTCTCCTGTGTTCTTCCGACTTGCGTATTTAACTGCCAGGATGGAAGAAGTGGGAGTGGTAGTGACAGTGACAACATCAGAGTTCTTGAGCTCACGACCTCCCTTGGACCAAAAAGACGTTGGTGGAGGTTTGCCCACAATCTTGGCGGCTGAAATCACAATTGTATCTCCTGCTTTGACTGATACAACATCCTTCATTTCTTGGTCGAGAGTAATAGATGGGGGTTCTGTAAAGAGAAGAAATATGAGACAAACATTCCTTTTAAATTCACAGTTTACTTTAATTACTTTTAAGGTAATTTGTGAAAATGTGATTTTAAAACTTGCAGTAACTACATGTTTTAAAATTTAAAATACTCAAGACTTGGATAGTTCACTATCCAACTTACCATACTCATCCTTGCAAGTCAGGGACTCAGTGGCCTCTGAAGGAATACTAATAGCACCAGCTGCATTTCTGGCTCTGATTCTAAACTGATACTGAGAGCCTTCTGTTAGGTCAGTGACAGTGAAGGCACATCTTTGGATGTTTACATGATTGGCCTTCATCCAGGTCTTGCTACCAGCCTCTAGCTTCTCCACCATGTAGCCAGTCAGTTTATAGCCACCATCATATTTAGGAGCTGTCCAAATCAGAGTGACTGTGCTCCTGGTCACATTAATCACCTCAGGTTTGCCAGGTGGATCTAACAGAGCAGAAAGAAAAGAAATGTATTAAGCATTCCAAGTCTGTTGTTGAATGCAATTACATTTTACTGTAATGAAATTGGAAACCTTTTATTTAATTATTTTGTCTTTATATTAAGAAAAAAAACTGAACTCACCAACAGGATCAAGTGCAACGACAGCTTCAGTGACTTTGCTTGCCTTTCCAAGGCCGGCCATATTCATGGCCATCACCCTAAACTCATACTCTAATCCTTCAATTAAGCCTGTGACTCTGCACTCCTTCACTCTTAGAGGAGTCTTGCTTGCCCTTTTCCACATCAGGCTGTTCCTCTCTTTAAATTCAATGTGATATCCTAAAGAAAACAAAAATAAAAAAATAATGACCATTGTCTCATGCTTACATATTTACTGATATATATTCTTATATTTTACCAGTAATTGGGGAGCCACCATTATCTTTTGGATCAGCCCAGGTCAGAATGGCTGACTCATGGCGGATGCTCACAATCTCTGGAGGAGCAGGTGCCTCAGGCACATCTGGAGGAAAGAGGTAGAATAAAGGATGGTGTTGCAATCAAAATATTCCTTAATTCTAGCCCAATAAACCCTCAAAAACAAATCTATTTGAATACAAAGGGCATTTGAATATCCCAGACACAAATTTTTCACAGAATATGTAGTTTGCCTACTCAGTGCACGCGCCACCCAGCTGCATGCTTCTCAATAGAGTTGGAGCAATTCACCTACACTGCCATCAAAGAGAAGTGCTATAAGTGTACAGGGCAGCTATGCACACCATCATCCAAACAACGCTGTGGCCTCACAAAGCATAAATCTGTACAATGACAATGTTATGAGACATTTTTGTGACATTTTGAAGTGAAGGCAGGAGCAAATGTTTATGTCCAATTTCTTATAATGTGCAAGCCTAAAGGTCATAATGATGTGAGATCTTAGAGCGCTTCTAACGACAGGTTGAGCGAAGAGGAAGATGTCCATCTCCATCGTCCCGGTTCATGGAGTTGTGGCCGCGTCTTCTTATTTCAATCGCCTCTTTTATCCATCTTTTGTATTTTTGTTGTTCTGTTTTGATAATCCTTGTGTTGTCCCAGTTCATGATATAGTTTTCTCTTGTGCAGTGGTCCGTGACGCGGCCACAACACCATGAACCGGGACGATGGAGTCAACTTGTTGGACCACAGCTGGGACTCCATCATCACCAGGGAAGAAGCGGGCAGCCGGGGGTGACATCTCCCCCTGCTGCCCGCTCATAAAAGGAAGTAACATCTACAGAAACAACAGCTCTGAAGAAGGCAGATGTAAACACGCCGAAACATGTCAGCTACAGGTACTACACCTCTCAAGAAGCCTGAGTTTAGAAAGAACCAAAAGCAAGATGATTTTTTAACACTCAGTAAGAACCTACCTCAACATATCAAATACAATTGTATGTTTTTAAAAAATCTGTGAAAAATGACAAAACAACAACAAAATTGAGCCACATTCAGTCTTACAGATACCCAATCTCAGTTCTGGGCATTCACTTGGTGCCTAACTAAATTCCCCAAATTTCACATCTGATTTAGATATCAAAGATTTTGTAAAAAGTATATTGACAACATAATATTTGTGAAATTAGCTATATGAAAGTACATGAAGTACTCACTGAATGGATGCTGGGCAATAACCGGATCAGACCTCAGATACTCTCCAACCCCGTATTTATTCTCAGCACACACTCTGAAGATGTATTCTATTCCATCGTGGAGTCGGATCACCCTCATGGTGGTCTTCTGGATGGCTGAAGCCACTGTGGCCCATTTGTTGTCAGTTGTCCTCCTCTTTTCCACAATGTAATTGGACACCTCTGCACCTCCATCGTCTTTGGGTGGTGCCCATTCCAGGGTAATGCCATCGGCAGTAATCTCATCAAAGTGGATGGGCCCGGTACAGATGCCAGGCTTTCCAACTACCTTCAGCTGGAACTTACAGTCTTTTGAACCAGCACTGTTCTTGACATTGACAGTGAAGGTATCAGCATCTCCTCTCTGGCAGTCTCTAATCAGTAGGGTGGTGGCACCCTGTGAGGCCTCAACAGATATACGCCCAGTATCACCAAGCACTGTGTCAGCCTTCTTCCAGGTGATGGTGGGGTAAGGCACTCCGATGACAGGAATGTTGATTCGAGTGGTGGTGCCCTCTTTCACGGTGTAGCAACCATCATGCAGACAGCTCAAGTTACATTCAGGCAGCACTGGAATGTAAAGAAGTTTGGACATCAGAAAGTGGTTGAAAATGTAATTATTTGATTTAGAAAAACAGATGTATCGTCTCACATATGACAAAAAGGCAAAATTCTTACCAAACTGGTCCTTGGCAACAACAGTGAGCTCAGTTGGTGGTCCCTCTCCAGACTCATTGAGGGCCTTGACCCTGAATAAATATGCCTTGCCCTCTGTCAGCTCACTGATGGTATGTGACATGTTCTTGCCCTTCATAATTTGCTTCCACTTCTCTTCACCTTCGCTCTGCTCCAGTATGTAAGAATTAACGTAACTTCCACCATCACTGATGGGCTTCTTCCATCCCAGAGTGATCGAGTTCTTTGTGGTCTTCTGGGCTTTGAAATCTGTTACTGGACCAGGTTGTTCTGAGAAACAAGGTAAGCTGGGTTAGAACTGAAGGCATACTTGTGCAATAGTGATTAATACAATAGTGATAAAAAAGTGTACTACACCTGTTGTTATTCTTATTAACCCTATTAGTTACAATCTATTCACTAAAACCTTAACCATAGCTGTTTTCTCTATTGTTACCTGAGGCCCGAACACTGCCCTGAGTCTCGCAGCCCTCTCCAATGCCATAGGCGTTTTCTGCCAGCACTCTGAAGCAGTATGCCTGTCCTGGTTCTAGGTTGGTTATCCTGAAAGAGATCTTGTGGCATTCTGCTGATACACAAGTCCACGCTTTCCTCTCAGCCAAACGTTTTTCTACGATGTAGCTTTTCACCGGGCTACCACCGTCAATCAGCGGTGCTTCCCAGGAGATGCAGGCGTGTGTTCTGGAGGTTTCCTTCACAATCAGGTTTGTAGGGGGTCCAGGAGAATCTGAATGGAGAGGAAAAGCATTTTTCACCCAAATGAACTGAAGTAGAACAAGTCGTCAAAGAACAAGTTAGGAGTTGGAGGATAGTTTTTATTACTCTTACTTTACCTTTAATGTTAACTATACATGTGTTGTAGATGTCTATATGAAATATATGACCACAGCTCTGTCAACTTATAGAACTATCTATTTGGAATTATGTTGATCTACTTTTACTTTTGAAGTAAAACTACTTCTTTTCACTTGTAGTGTACTGTTGCTGGACTGTGTGTACTCTATGTGGCAGAGATCCTTACCGAGGACCTTCACTATGATGGTGTAGCTCTTGGATCCACTGCTATTCTCCAGGGACAGAACATATTTGCCAGCGTCATATCTGTTGATGTTCTCTATCAACAGTAGAGTGTCCCATTCTGATGTATTGATCAGCACGCCCTGCCTTTCCTTCAGGTTGGCATCCACCTTTGTCCATGTCACCTTTGGTGCTGGTCGTCCTCTCAGTGGAACATAAAGTCTCATTGTAACACCAGCTCGCAGAACCAGAGCCTTTCTCAGGTCAGCATCTAGCTCAGCTTCAGGAGGGACTGCAGAATGACAGAAGTTGGATTTAGCTGTTATATAGTGTAAATGTTTATAGTTAGCTCTTTTCTTTTTTAAACAAATTTATATAAAACAATATTTTACGTTATAAATAGAACTATATATTTTGGAAATATTAACTCCATCCAACAGATCTAAACTCTAAAGAGAATGTCTTTTAAAACTTGGATTATATAAAAGGCAAATATATAATTCTTATATTCTGAGAAAGTTTACAATGATGAAATGATTTATCCAAAAAAATGGCTGCAACATACTCATGATGTCCTTGGCCATGTGGTTCCCAGGGACCTCACTGGGTTCACTGTAGCCGATCTTGTTGACAGCAATGACTCTGAATTGGTACTCAGTGTTCTCCATCAGGCCAGTTACCACAAATTTAGTGGCCTGGAGCTTCTTTGGGACGTTACAGCTAGTCCAGTCTTCAGCATCGGCTCGCTTGCTCTCCACCAGATATCCAATGATCTCACAACCACCATCATATGCTGGCTTAGTCCAGCTGAGGCTAACAGAGCTCTTGGTAGAGTCCACCACCTTGGGGAATGCAGGTGGGCCAGGAGGATCTAAAAAATTACAGGTAAGAGTATGAATCAAATATTTTATCAGTGTTATTCCAATAAGCTTCTTCTTTTAGTAGCAGACACTCACAGACAGGATCAACAGCCAGAGCAGCGTTGGATGGATCACTGGGTTTGCCCAGACCGGCCTTGTTCAAGGCAATGACTCTGAACTCATACTCTGAACCTTCAGTCAGCTGAACTGCCTTGATGGTTCTATCAATAACTGGCCGGCGGTTGACCTTTGCCCAGGTCAGCTCAGTGGCCTCTCGTTTCTCCACCATGTAGCCCAGGATGGGAGCTTTGCCATCATTGGCTGGGGCTTTCCAGCTGACTGTCATGGAATCCTTGGTAATATTGGTGATGACGGGAGGCTCACATGGTCCGGGAACATCTGATGGAAGAGATAAGGTTAGTCTCCCCATCAGCAACTGTGTCGATTCTTTCGTCATCTCATTGATTCAGATTTAGATCAGAAAGGCACATGTTACACTCATAATTACATATGTGACATTAAACTGGAGAGGACGACTGACACGCATCTTAGACAATTGTTTAAAGTGTTTTCAAGGACTTTTCTATAATTACATAACATATAGTCAATTCCTCTTTCTTCTTACCATATGGGTTCTTGACTGTGACAGCATCAGTCATGGTTGGGTCGCCCACACCATACTGGTTTTCAGCACTGACTCTGAACTGGTATTCATGACCTTCAATGAGTTTCTCCACTGAGCAGTCAGTGAAGTGGCCATGGATGTTGGAGGTTACCAGTGCCCAGTTGGCTCTGCTTGTTTCACGTTTCTCAATAATGTAGTTGGTAATTTCAGATCCTCCATCTGCTAGTGGAGGCTCCCATCGCAGTTTTATATGATCTGCAAACACCTTAGCAACTTTCACTGAGGCTGGGGGACCAGGTTTGTCTGCAGAGAAGAAAACTCAAGTGTCAAGTCTGAATAAATAAAAGATGATGAATATTTAAATAAAAGAATAAAACTAACTTACCAAGCACCTTAACCTTAATGGTAGCGTACTTGGAGCCGTTGATATTTTCAGCTGTGATAGTGTAGTCTCCAGACTCCTTTCTGGTCACGGAGTAGAGCTCCAGCAGATGAACATGTTTCTTCTGTATCATCTTCATTCCCTCAGCTAGGACTAGAGGTGCACCATCTCTTTTCCAGCTCACTTTGGGAAGTGGTTTGCCGAACACCTCTGCATCCAGGAAAATATTATCCCCAGCCTTCACCACGATGAGGGTTTTCATGTTTATGCCAAGTTCTACGCGAGGTGGAACTGCACAGAAGAGGGTGAAAAAGGTTTCCCATTATTTTTCAAGTATTTTATAAACCTGTATATTTTTTGTAGCGCATTGCCTTACCATTCTCTGCGATGACTACGATGGGATCAGACAGCTCAGACGGTTGGCTGATGTTGACTGCAGTCTTGGCAATAACTCTAAACTGGTACCTTTGACCCTCCTCCAATCCATGAACCACATAGTCCTCTGTTTGGATGTTCATGCAGTTGGCATTGCAGCGAACCCATTTCTCCTCTGGAAGCTTTGTGTATTCCATATAATAACCAATCAGCTTGCTGCCACCATCGTGTTTAGGACGATTCCAAACCAACGAAACAGAGTTCTTAGTTACATCCATGGGCTCAGGTTTACCTGGTTGGTCTGCATGGAAACAGAAAGGATTATAGAAGTGTTATCTAGTGGAAAGAATGATGTAAATTAAAATATATTATTCAGAAAAAAATCAGTTCCAGTAACATGACTTTAAACTTTAAAAATACAACAAAATCCCTTATAGTTAGAAATAGAGATAAAAACATTCTCTCACCAATGGCAGTCCTGGCAGTGATGAAGTCTGTCTGTTTGCATGGTTTTCCCTGCCCAGCCATGTTATACGCCGACACCCTGAAGGTGTACTCCAGACCCTCGATCAGGCCTATGCAGGTGTACTGGGTGGCTTTGACCACAGACTCATTAGCCTTCATCCACAGAAGGCTGTTTCTCTCCTTCTTTTCAATGCAGTATCCTGTGATGGGGCTGCCACCGTCACTGCTGGGACGCTCCCATGACAGAATAACAAAGTCCTTGTTGACCTTATTGATTTGCAGGTTTATGGGCTCACCAGGAGGTTCTTAGTAAAAAAAAAAATACAAAAACATTAATACATATTGTAATAGCTGTAAAGATAGTGAGCACTAATACATTTTTTATGCATAAACTCACCAAATGGATATCTGGCGACCATCTTCTCAGAGTAGATGGGCTCTGAGATACCAAACCTGTTTTCAGCACGGACCCTGAATCCATACTCTTTACCAGGAGTCAGCTTGGTCATTCGGAAGCTGGTCTTTGTGCAGGATGTTGACACAGTGATCCAGTCACCCTGGCTGACATCACACTTCTCCACAATATAATTGGTGATGTTGCTGCCACCATCTTCCTGTGGGGAGTTCCAAAGCAATGTGCAAGCATCGATGTCCAACTCTGAGATTTCCAAAGGAGCTTCTGGAGGTCCAGGTTTATCTGAGACATAAATAATAAACCATTAATGATCCAATAACAACAGCAATTCATTCAGTTTTTATGTTCTAATGCAATGTTCTTAGAAGGAATCTCTTTAATAACTGACCCATGATGATGACTCTGAGAATCTGGTTGACTTTTCCAGTACTGTTCTCAGCTGACAGGCTGAAGTAGCCACTATCTTTTCTGTTCACATTCTTGATGATGAGCGAGCAGGTTGTCAGTGTTTTTGCAAGCGACAGACGGTCAGAGGTCAACACGTCCTCATTGCCCTGCTTCCACTTGCAGACAGGAGCTGGTTTACCTGCTACAATAGCCTCAATCACCATCTTGGTTCCAGCCCTGGCCGTTACAATGTCAGGCATTATGATCTTTGGAGCCACTGAGAAGAAAAACATCAACATTTTAATGAAGTTTGTTAAAAAATTTGTTTTAACATGCATATATGAACATTTAAAATAGTGTTGAATCAGAATGTTAGAAAGCTGGAATTAATGCTGGTTTACTTACTCAGCTGCTCCTTAACTTCAAACACTCCCTCTGCCTCTCGAGCCAAGCTGACACCCACTGAGTTCCTGGCTGCCACTCTGAACTTGTACTTTGTTCCTTCCTTCAGACCAACAACTACGATGGTCAGGTCTTTGACCACAGAGTAAGGTGTCCACTTGTCTTCAGGTGCACCTTCCTCCTGGTAATCAATCACATAGCCATTGATTTTGGCTCCTCCATCTCTGAGTGGCTTCAACCAGCCCAGCGTGGCACTGTTCTTTGTGATCTCCAACACGTCCATCTTCTTGGGAGGGTCTGGCTCACCTGGATGTAAAATACGGCAGTAAAATCAGAAAACACAGTCATACAGAGAGTAAAGCCAAATACCACATTACTCCTCAATGTTGTGCAAAGTCATGTTATCTGTTCATGTAAACAAAATCAGTGACAATGGATGGCTTATTAGGTTCTTGAAGGGGTGTTCTATTGTTTGAGTATTTTAACCACCGCTCCTAGTAGTTTAGAATTAAGGGGTGATATCAGGAAAAGGACAAAAGACAGACTGACAAACTGAATGTAAATTCCTGTAGTGACACTTACTAATAGGGTCCACAGCCAGGTAGGATCTAGGAGAGTCCTGAGGAACTCCAATGCCATATTTATTGCAGGCCATAACTCTGAAGTAGTACTCGATGCCAGGAGTCATGTTGGTCACCTTGAAGCTGGTTTTCTTTAGGTCCTCTATGCATTTGGTCCAAGTCTTCCTATCTACCTCTCGTTTCTCCACAATGTAATTGAGAATGGGGCTGCCTCCGTCATTTTCTGGTGGCAACCAGGACAGCTGAGCAGTTGTCTTAGTGATGTTAGTTGCATCCAAGCCACCAACTGGACCAGGAGTGTCTGGACAAAATTAAAGAGCCATTTTGGTATGTCAGTTAAAAAAGTTCATAAATTTGTTTCAATCAAACAATTATTGTTTGGAGCTTTGCTGTTTTTCCTGTTCTTACCGAGGACCTTAACGCGTACAAATACAGCTTTCTCTCCAGATGAGTTGGACAGGGTCAGTGAATATCTCCCAGAATCCTCTCTGGTGCTCTCAGGGATGACCAGGAAGGACATTGTGTCAACCTGGTCCACATGACCTCGTCGCACCACATTGTCCACACCCAGGCGCTTCCAGGTAACTTTGGGAGCTGGCCTTCCTCTGATCACAGCAAACAGCCTGATTGGACAACCAGCCCTGACAGAAAGGCCTTTCCTCAGACTGGCATCCAGCTCGATTTCTGGGGCCTCTGTTGCCATGGAAACACAGATAATAGACTGGGTTTTATAAAGAATTACAATGTTTTGTTCCACAACAGATTTATTGTTTAATTATTCTTATTTTTACCAAGGATCTCCTTGGGAGACACAGCTTCTTTCAAGTACGCGTGGCGTCCCCAGCCCACCTGATTTTTAGCAGAAACTTTAAACTCATACTCTTGCTTCTCATCCAGCTGTCCAATAGTAAACTCTGTGATCACCAGTGGACCACGAGTATCAATCCTCTTCCAGCCCTCTGAGGGTTTCTCAGGGTCAGCATCACTTTTCAACCTCAAGTCCAGGCTGTAGCCAATGATGGGTGCACCACCATCATACACAGGTTTAGACCAGGAAAGGGTTATTGAGGTCTTCGTGCTGTCAGCCACCTTCAGGCCTGCAGGTGGGCCAGGTGGCTCTGAAAGTAAAGAAAAAAGTTTTCAAAAAACACTGAAACAGCAGAGAAGCTGAACTGGCATTTCAAATATACTGTCAGATTCCAATTTCTCTCAAAGTACAATAACTTGCAGCAAATATGTTTTTAATTTCTTGTTGAATTGAAAATTTGACTGTGTTAGACAAAATGTTTACAGTTAAAAACCAACAAACAATAAAAAAAAAACCATCAAGATACAGAAATGTATTTTTCTATCAGAGTAAATCCACATATATTATCCTTCTGATTATCAGATGAAAGTTTCTGAAAAACTAAAGTTGAGAATATTTTATAGACAGACGACTCCAAGTCTGAATCACTGAGTCAAACTTCTAACAAGAGATGCAAATCAACAATTAGCTATGGTGTGTTCATGAGCCCAACAAATAACTTGACTGTTGTATTACTATGGTGGACAAATAATAAATAAATAAATACAGTATCAGGGATTTTTCAGCCTCAGATTCTTTGGTCAAACCACTAAATCACATTTTCAGTCACTAGCTGGCTGACTGGTGAATTTTACTTCTAACACAAACTTAAGAAAAAAATAAGGTTATAATCGAAGCTTTGACCACAGCTGTAAAACTTACCAATAGGATCTTTGGCTGCAACAGGTCTACAGGGTTTGCTAGGATCTCCAAGACCAACCTCGTTTTCAGCTTTCACTCTGAACTGGTACTCATGGTTTGGAATCAAGTTGGTGACCTTCATGCGTCGTTCAGAAATGGGACTCTTTGTACAAGCCACCCAGCGCACTGCACGTTTCTCTTTCCTCTCCAGAATGTAACCAGTAATGGACTTTCCTCCGTCGTTCTCTGGTGGAGCCCAGACTACAGTCATCTCTTCCTTACTCACCTGTTTCACATAAACATTAACAGCTTGACTGACAGAGGAACAACATTTTACTACTAACTTGTCTCCAAATAGCAGTTACATCAGGCTGAAATGTTGTATGACATATGAAAGCAAAACTCTGTTACAATTAGATTTTTGTTTTACCCACCTTAGTGACTTCAGGGGCTTCAGGTGGTCCAGGTCTGTTAAACTGAGTCTTGACAGTTACAGGTTTGCTCTCCACAGCAGGGCCAGTTCCCATCTTGTTTTCTGCCCTCACTCTAAAGATGTACTCATTACCCTCCACCAGGCGAGTGACATTACAGTATGGTGTGACCACTGCAGCTGAATATGTGGACCAGACCATCCTTCTGGTTTCACATTTCTCTAGAATGTAGCTGTCCACTTCACAGCCTCCATCATCTTCTGGACCGTCCCACACCACTCTGCACTTGTCAGCTCCAATGCCAGTAATCTTCAGGTTCCTCACTGGTCCAGGGATGTCTAGGACGTTGACATTAGCATACGCTGTGAAAGTGCCGGCAGCGTTGGTGGCAGTGATGATGTACTTCCCAGTGTCTGTGCGCTTAGACTTAGTTAAAAGAAACTTGGAATAGTCTGGACCAGTTTCATAACTTAGTCTTGGGTTGTCTCCCACAGCCTTGTCCTTTACCCATAAAACCTCAGGCTGGGGCTTTCCTCTCAGGGCAGCTTCCATCCTGACAGACTCTCCAGCCTTTACTGTCACAGTTCCAGCTACCTTCAGGTCAATGACTGGTTTCTGGAGCTCCTCCTTCACGACAATATCAGGAAGTTTCACCCAGGCACTTTCCCCTCCTTCATTCACAGTCTGAACTCTGTGAAATCAAATTAAAAACATTCATTTTAAATTTACATTATATTGTATGAAAAACAATATTTCTATGGTAAACAAACAATATTTTAAATGAAACAGCTTTAATTTACCTGAACGTGTATGTCTGGTTTTCCACACACTTGTCTGCCAAGAAGAAAGTGTCTGTTAATGTGCTGGTGTTGAGTTTCACCCATTCTTCACCATCTTTGGTTTTGTACTCCAGGTTGTAGGAGAGGTTGGGGCTGCCACCATCATAGTCAGGCTTTCTCCATCTCAGATGGACATGGTGCTTACCAATATCTGTAGTTCTAAACTTCTCTGGCTCACCAGGCTTCTCAATGGGATCTATAGCAAGCAGAGGGGTCTTGGTCTCCACAGAGGGACCGGGTCCAAGCTTGTTCTCAGCAAGGACACGGAAGAAGTACTCATGGCCTTCCATTAGTTTGGCTTTGATCTTGCGATTGGTGCAGTTTGAGGAGATCATAGACCACATACTAATGCTGGGCTCACGGCACTCTACGATGTAATTGGTGATTTCAGATCCACCATTGTCATTAGGTGGGTCCCAGTTGATCATGCAGGAGTCCTTGGTGACATAGGTGAGGTGCAGATTCTGGCAGTGACTGGGTCTGTCCAACACATTAACTGTGATGATGCAGGAAGCCTCACCACCCTCATTTGAAGCCTTCAACATGTATTTGCCGTGGTCATTTCTTGTGGCTTCCTTTATCCTCAAGTGGACCATAGGCAAGTTCTGAATGATAGTCACACGCTTGCTGTTTTCAAGCACTGTCTCCTCCTTTGACCAAACCACCTCAGGATCAGGACGAGCTTTGATGTAGCCGATGATGTTGATGTTGTGTCCAACACGCACAGTTACTCGTTCGCGACAGGTAGCTTCCATTTCAATCTCGGGAGGGATGAGAATATCCTGAGTAGTGATGGAGTCTGGAATTTCTCTGGGTTCTCCATCACCAACCATGTTAGAAGCTAGGACTCTAAATCTGTAAGTCACACCCTCTTCTAGTCCCTTCACAGTGTAGGCACACAGCTTAATGAAGTCATCCAGGTTAACCTTTTTCCACTGATCTGTATCAGCTTTCTGCATCTCCACAGTGTAGCCTAAGATAGGACTGCCTCCATCTCTAGTAGGTTTTGTCCAGACCAAGTCAGCAGTGGTCTTACTGTAATCTTTAACTTTGGGGTTTACTGGAGAACTTGGGACTGTGATAGGCCTGCAAGGCTTGCAGGGATCAGAGATTGGAGAAGGGCCACTATAGCCAGCAATATTCTCAGCAAATACTCTGAACTCATATTCACTTCCCTCAAAGAGACCCTGGACTCTGTACCGCAGGTCTTTGCAGGGTGTCTTGTTAACACGGATCCACTTTCCTCCTTTGTGCCGGCGCTCAATGAGGTAGCCAGTGATCTGGCTGCCACCATCAGCTAGAGGCATTGTATATCCGACTGTGACCGCATCTTCTGAGATGTCGGAGACCTGAGGCTTACCAGGTGGACTGGGTGGCATGAAGGTGTGCTCAGCAACGGTTGGTTTGCTCTCCAGTGGGGCACCCGCCCCCATCTTGTTTTCAGCACGAATGCGGACCACATACTCCACTCCCTTCTGTAGTCTAGTGATTCTCAGCTGAGTGGCAAGGCTGCCAGAACTAACTCCTCCCCAAGTCTCCTTGTTGGATTCTCTTTTCTCCACAATGTAATTGGTGACAGGACTTCCACCATCATCCTTGGGAGGGCGCCATTCAATTATCATGGAGTCTGGAGTTACCTCCAGGATGTTGACAGGTCCAATAGGAGCCGCTGGGACATCTAAAACTGTGACATTCAGAGCCACAGTTTTAGTTCCAGCTGGATTGGACACAGTGAGCAGGTAGGTACCTGTATGGTTCCTGGTACATTCATTAATATTAAGCACAGTAGAGAAATTATCAGTGTCAATCTTAATGTTGCCCTGGCTTGTGATCTCTTCTCCATCAATGGACCACTTAGCGGTGGGAACAGGGATTCCTCTCATTATAGCTGGCAGCCTGATGGTGCTGCCGGCTTTCACAATGATGCCTTCAATGAACTTAACATCCACCTCGACAATTGGAGGCACTGTGAGGATATTAGAACAATTTAGATGCACTGAGATGTTTTTTTTATTTTTTATTAAGCATCAACATTAGCACAAAGACGTAACTGATGCAACAGAAGATATTTGTGTCAACAACACAAGCCCTCAAATTACTTATAGATGAATGTAAAATGATTAAATGTCATGTTGTGCATCCTACCAAGTTTCTCCTGGCAAAGAATGGGCACAGTTGTATCAGGTCTGCTGAGGCCAATAGCGTTTTCAGCTCTCACTCTGAACCGGTAGGTTTTGCCCTCCTCCAGGCCAGTGACATGGCTCTCAGGAATGCTCACAGTCTTCCATTCTTCCCACTCCTTTGCTCCCTCTTCCTGATACTCAACCAGGAAGCCTGTGATATCACTTCCTCCATTGCGATCAGGCCAGTTCCAGGCCAACCAGACCTCAGTTTTATCCACATCAACATGATGCAGATCTTTGGGAGGACCAGGAGGGACTGGAGGAAAGACAGTTAACATTGTAAGATAAATAAGCTGCAACATCACCAGTTCCAGGATTTTCAAATCCAGTATTTATTCATTGATTTGTTACTCACAGAGAGGATTCATTGCCTTGATGGCTTTTGGTATCTCAACATATTCACTTCGGCCATACTGGTTTTCAGCAGCGACTCTGAACACATAAGATGTTCCCTCCATCAGGTGCTTCAGCATCATGCTGCGCTTCTTGGATGTGGAGCAGACAGGGACCCACTGAGTGGACGCCGTGTCTTTCTTCTCCACCACAAAGTTAGTGATGCGAGCCCCACCGTTGTCTTCCGGATCCTTCCATGACAAATAGGCAGAGTCACTTCTGACATCAGACACCCGGAGGTGCTGGATGGGTCCAGGTTTGTCTAAAAAGAGCACACAAAGACATCAACCAGGGGTGTAACCAATACTTTCTACCATGATGTTTTTTTTTAAATAATATAGAACTTACCAAGAACCAGAACAGTGCAGGTAACAGTCTTTGATCCAGCTGGGTTCTCCACAGTAAGAGTGTAGTCTCCAGAGTCAGCACGGTTACAGAATCTCATCTCCAGCTTGGTACCTGCCTGGTTGGTCTCAATGTCGGCTCTAGTGGGAACCTCTGCATCATTTTTCTTCCAGGTTACGGTGGGGAATGGGGCACCTTTAATGGCAGCCATCAGCGTGATGTGAGTGCCAGCCATGGCCTTAACTTCTCGGGTCATTCCGGCATCGAGGATGAGTTCTGGTGGCTCTGCAATATGATATTATAACACATGAATTAGATGAACAACGAAATCTTTAAAAAATCAAATATTACAACATTGTACAACTAAAGTGATAACTCACCAAGTCTGTCCTGCACTCTGATTGGTTCCTTCACATTGGCTGGGTCAGATTCTCCTGCAGCATTCACGGCCATGACCCTGAAGCGATACAGAGCACAGTCTTCCAGGCCAATCACCTTAAACTTAGTCTCCTGACAGGAGTCTGGAGTCTGATTCACCTGATGACCCCAGAAGGACAAAAACAAAGACAAGAAGATGTAAAAAAAAAAAAAAAAACCTGAGATCAACCCCAATAAACCAGCATATCTTATACATTTGTTGTACAGTTTTGTCACCTTGTGCCATTCCTCTTCTCCTGCCTTTTGGAACTCTAGCAGGTATCCAAAGATCTTTCCTCTACCAGTGTCAGTGGGAGGGTCCCAGGACAGAGTCACCGACTCTTTGGAGAAGTCAATGGCCTGAAGGTTTACTGGTGGACCAGGTTTCACTGTAGCAATTGAGAGAATTGCTTATGATGAATTAGAACAACAACCCATAAGTTGTTTTTATTATGTATAGTTTTTGAAGGACAACTTACCGATAGGATCCTTGGCAAAAACTGGTTTTGATGGTGGGCTGGGGTCTCCAGCTCCCACCTCGTTTTCAGCGCTGACTCTGAACTCGTACTCACAGCCTTTCAGCAGCTCTGTCACCCAGTACTCCACTTTAGGGTGGATCCTTTCTGTATTGCAGCGAACCCACCTGAGACCAGACATAATTAACTGATCTTGTGCCAATAAAAAATTTGCATAATGGATTTTGTAGCCTGATTAATTTTCGTGTTAACGATTCTGCATGTAAAGACTTTGTTTTCTATAAATGAATAATTATATATAATAAAATGTCTTTACTGAAAGAAAGACAGTGATATTTGTAATGTGCCAGGCTGTTTCTCTCTTCTGCATGAGTTTAACTTCTTGTTCTCAGAGCTGTGTGATTGTTTACCTGTTGGCTTTCGTCTCCTTTCTCTCTACAATGTAGCCTGTGATTGGCTTTCCTCCATCAGCAGGTGGCTCCCAGCTGATCAGGGCGGACTCATGGTAAACTTCCTTCACTGTGGGCTGTTTGGGAGCATCAGGCACCTCTGTGATGGAAACAGATGTGGTTGTCAGATACTGCTTTGGCTTTGACAGAATGGATTAGTTGATTCAGTATGAACATACTGAAAATGTCTCTGGCTTTGGCCTCTGCTGACAGGAGAGGGTCACTGATGCCGTACATGTTCTGAGCCATGATACGGATGATGTAATCACGGCCTTCAATCAGCTTCGGCACCTGAAGCAAAAGGAGATGGAAGATGGTCAGAGCTTCAAACAATAACTAAGAACTTTTAACTTTGTGTTTCAAATTCCAGTTCTCATTTCACTGACACACACTCACATGTTAGCTGCCATGTTTCAAGTATCGCAGCTGATACAAATGAATTACCACCAAATCAATATGTTCATCTACACCAAATCTAAAGCTTAATGTTAGAAATATACAGCTTCTTCTCGATCAGTATTTGAGAATATTAAACTACAAAAAAAATCTAAGGGGTGGTGGGGCATTACAACTCAAATTTATTATAAAAGTTACAAGTTAATCAAGGGTTTTTATTTAAAAAGCACTAAGAGGAACTAATTTTTAGTCATTGTTGCAAGTCAAACTTATGTTATACAAAGCTGAATTCATCAACAACAACAAATAAAAAGTTCCACTTGAAGTGGTTAAAATCTTTTTCTCTCAACGTCAAGAGAAACTACATATTCAGGAACTTCCACAGGGGCAAAAAATGAATAATATCACAAAGATGTTTTTAAAAAAAATAGAATTTCAGTTTTTACTAAAACCAGATTGGTCTTTGGAGTTTATAGGAATGCTTTTCTTAAGTTTATGCACCAAGACCTTCACCAGAATTTACTTTTCCTACGCCCACTTTAAGAGAAGATGAACAGTATCTGAACAGTGAATGTGGCCATGTTGAAGGAAATCTGTATCTATTTAAGTAGTTTAAGATCAGCATGTCATTCTCACAAAATGTTTCCATCTAACTTTAAGCTTGTGTTCATGCAGCTTAAATAAAAGATTAAAAGACATTCATTGAGAATGAAACAGTATAATCTGAAACAAGTGACTGTAGTAATACTATGAATGTGTAAAAATAATATGGCAGGAGTGACAGACCCGCCCCCCATCCCAGTCTTGAGAATGAAGCTGCTTGGTCAGCTCCTCACCTTGCAGGTGGTCCTGGTGCAGGACGAGGTGACGGGCATCCACAGGTCTCTGTTAGTATCTCTCTTCTCAATGATGTAGTTGGAGATTGGACAGCCTCCATCATCCAGAGGTGGGTTCCATGAGATCACCATGTAGTTTCTGTAGACTTCATTGAACACCACGGGGCCCTCTGGTGGGTGAGGACGATCTGACAAACGAGAAACGAGAAAACGTTTACACAGGTGAGCCTCAATCATCTCTATATTTAAGAATTTTTCAGATGGTCTTCATCTTTGGGCTTTTTTCTAAACGTATATGTTAAATTTGAACATCTGTTCAGCACTGCAGTGCTGACATTTTATCTCAAAAGGTTTCCTTTAAGTCTCTGAACATTTGGTGGTTGAAAGTGCTGTACGTGTACGGAAGCTGCGTGCATGTTTGAACTCACCGACCACGGTGATGGTGCAGTTTCCTGTACGAGTACCAGCAGCGTTTTCCACAGAGACACAGTAGCAACCGCTGTGTTCTCGTTTGGCCTTGCTGATGTTCAGGTTGATGTGGTGGGACGTACTGTGGAGGCTGATCTCTTCTTCCGCTTTCACCTCCTCCTCATTTTTCGTCCATTTGATAGCCGGGGCTGGTTTGCCACTGTAGCGTCCTGACAGAGTACAGGGGTCTCCTACCTTCACCACCATCTTGTCTCTGAAGTCCAGGTCCAAAGTAGGAGGTTCTAAAGGGAGACAACAGCAGTTTGACATTGTTAAAGTCTGTAAAGAGTGAAAAAATAATGGAACTCTTCTGATTAATTTTCTTTCTGCATTTTAAAATACTAAATATTGGAGACCATCCTTCAGCAGCATCTTAACGTTTGAAACATTTAGAGCATAATTTTAGATCATCTTGTTGCTACCTGATATGGAATGGTTTTCAATAAGGTACCTGAGGTCTTTGTGACACTCACCGAGCTCATCTTTGCACTGCACCGGTTTGGTGGGGAAGGAGTGCTTGCCCTGTCCCACCTGGTTGACAGCAGAGACTCTGAACTCGTGACTCGACCCGTCTTTTAGTCCCGTCAGCGTGAACTTCCTGTCCATCAGCTTGTCGTCTCCACCTATCCGTGTGAAACTGTCACGGCCTACCATTCGAGACTCGAGGACGTATGATGTCACCTCAGCACCACCGTCATACTTTGGTGGTCTCCAAGCAACAGAGATTGAATCCTTGCTAACGGCGGTGATAATCAGGTCCTCTGGACGTTCTGGGACAGCTAGACATAAATGGAAAGACGTAAAGGTCATTTTCACTGAAATCCCAGTAAATGTTGGAAAAATTGCCTAAATCTCTTATGTTTATTAGATTAATAAATGATCACATGAATTGCTGCATATTGAAACAAAGATGTTTGAGGGCTTCGTTTTCAGATTTTACTTCTTGTAGTTTTAATATAAGGTTTAGATTCTTCAAAATCACCCCCCTCCCCCAAGATCTAAAAAAAAAAAACATACGTTGAATAATTTAAGTATCTCATATGAAACATTACAAGAGGGAAAAGGCTACATCTGAGCTGCAGCACCGGTCTGTTAAGAATGTTTTTAAAGCCGCATGCTGTGTCCAACTCACAAATGGGGTCTTTGATGAGAACCATCTTATCTGTCTCAATAAAAGGTCCCATTCCGATGATGTTCTCAGCTGCAATCCTGAAGAAGTAGGCCTTCCCCTCAATGAGTCCCTGCACCACAGCGTTGTTCCTTGTCACTGTGTAGGACACTGAGGTCCAGCCCATGCGGTCAGACTCTCGCTTCTCGATGATGTAGTTGGTGATGGCTGAGCCACCGTCGTCCTCAGGAGAATACCAGGTCAGCTTGCAGGAGTCGGTGGTTAAGTTTTCTCCAGCGAACGGAGTACCAACTGGTCCAGGGACATCTGAAGGGATGAAGAAGGAGCAAAGTCTTACTGTCAGAGGATGTTTGTTTCCTGGCAACACTTTTGTTTTGCACAGTTAATGTAAACCTGCTTTAATATAAAAAACTTCTACTAACACTCCATGTTTCCTGATCTTTTCTTTCCTACTCACCAAGGACCTCCACGATGACCGCCTTCTTTCTCTCACCTCCTTCGTTCTTGGCACTCAGTGTGTACATGCCTTGATGTTGGCGTCTGCAGTTCTTAATCACCAGAGAGTTTGAGATGCCTGTTGTTTCCACCACCGCCTCCTTGGGCACCTCGCCATCATCACGGCACCAGGTGATTTGTGGGGCGGGTTTACCAGACACGTAGGCGATGATACGGATGGTGGCGCCAGCGTGGACCACAATCTTCTCCTTCACTGAAGCATCCAGGTCCATCTCGGGAGGAACTGGGGATGAAGACAGTTAATTTAATTCAACATGTCCACACTTGCTTCCATAGGAGACATAGTCAGTCATGTTGTGAGTCTTACTTGTTCGATCTTTGACCTCAATCAGCTCAGACACAAGTCCGGGTTCTCCCACCCCAGCAGCGTTTACAGCCCGGACTCTGAACTGGTAGAGACCGCCTTCTTTCAGACCAGCCACCACGAACTTGGTTCCTCTGATATCAGTATCCTTCGCCTGCAGACAGATAGACTCCATCAGGAACTGAACTTTAATCAGTGTTTTGTTCATCAGTCATTAGTTTTCCCCACCTTCTCCCAGCCTTTATCGGTTTCAGACTCCTTCTCCTCTGCAGCGTCGCTCAGCAGCAGTCTCCTCTGAGCTTTCTTCTCCTCCTCCTCCTTGTTTACCTCCTTAAACTCGACAATGTAGCCTGTCACCTTTGATCCTCCATCTATCAGAGGCGGAATCCACTCTAGCTCCACTGTTGATTTTGTCCAGTCTATCACCTTCGGGGATGGTGGACCTGGAGGCTCTGAACACAGAATGAAATATTTCAGTTTTTAAGCATCATTATATGGACAAACACAATGTTTGATGTGACTTTCTAAGTGGTCTAATGCATGAATGTTGCATGACTTACTGATGGGGTCTCTGCAGAGTACAGGGTCTGAAGGCATGCTGGGCAGACCGCAGCCAGCAGCATTGACAGCAATGATTCTGAACTGGTACAAGGCTCCTTCCAGCAGACCTGTGACGTCCCAGTTGTTGCCCAGTGGGAGCGCTCTGATCGGTTCTCGGGAGATACGAGCCCAACGCTTGGAGGTGGTCTCCTTCTTCTCAATGAAGTATCCGGTGACAGGAGATCCACCGTCATACTTGGGCTCATCCCAGTTGACGGTCATGGACTCCAGACAAACATCAGTGACAGTTGGTTTCTCACACTGACCCGGGACGGCTGCAACAGAACCGGATGATCATCAGTAATCAATACATCAGCATTTCAACTGGAAAGTCAGGTCAGAGAAAACCCAAATGACATTAACAAAGACTGTTTATATTGACATGTTAATGAGTTGAATGTTGAATTAAATGAGATGTAGATATTTTTGATTACTGGGGACAGAAACTGAAGTGTAAAAGAAACATTTAAAGTTTGAAAATGAAACTTTGAACTCACTGAAAAGGTTTCTGGCCTTCTCTGGCTCACTGAGCAGCGGCGGTCCGACTCCAAACTTGTTCTGGGCCATAACTCTGAACTCGTACTCGTGATTTTCTGTGAGCCGTGTCACCACATAGGCACACTCTTTGGGGTCATTGGACACATGGACCCAGGACTTCCTGTTGTCTTCACGCTTTTCAACCACATAGTTTGTGATCTTGGATCCGCCGTCGTCAGTAGGAGGGTTCCAGGCCAGGCCAATTCTGTCAGCAAACACCTCGGTGAACGTTATTGGTCCAATAGGTGGACCCGGAGGTCCTGCAGAGGGAAGGGGGAGGAGTCAGTAAGGACACAAATGACAGTTTCAGATCAGAAAAAACAATCCATGACTCCACAATGAGACACTGTTTCAGGTGTGTTTGTGTTTCTCACCCAGCACTGACAACTTTATGTCCTTGGTGACGGTGCCCAGGCTGTTGGTGGCTGTCAGGCTGTACAGGGAGCTGTCGTGCCTGCTGGCCTGCTGGATAAGAAGTGTGCACTTGTCTTGTGTTACCAGTTTGTTGATATGCTGGTCATACTGAATGGCAGCTTTCTCCTCAGGTTTGGCTAGGCTGGCCTTATTCCAGGTGAGTGTTGGGAATGGACAGCCACTGATCTTTGCCACAATACTAACGTCACATCCCTCCTCGCCCTCCATGGCTTCACGGAGCTCGATGGTTGGAGGACCTGCAGAAAAAACATAAAAAAACGAATTATTTGTGTTGAAAACTGAGAATTAGGAACAGAATAAAAATCTTTGTGGTTAGAGTGTCAAAGGCATTCAGAAGTGCCCACCACTCACATGTCTGATCCTTGATGACCAGAGGTCCCACAGTGGCAGAAGGTCTACTGGGTCCAGCATCATTCACAGCTTTTACTCTAAATTCATATTCTCCTCCCTGCATATAGACCAAAGAATCATAACTAAATTCTGCAGAATAAAAAATATCCCAGTCAGTTCAAAATCAAACTCCTTTTCAGGGTTTCACATGGATTTATATGAGGTTACACTCCATTAGTACATGATATCAATAATCAATAAGACACTATATGAAAGCCTGTTTTTACTGATTTTGAATTCCAGTTTATCAAGTCAGACACAAATTTTAGCCACTAACAAATGAGGGCAAGAAGTGGACAGAGATGGACAAGAGGACAAAGGTGGACCAACCTCCTTCAGGTCCTCCACTACAAAGATGAGCTCCTCCACATCTCTCTTGTTGCACTGCTTCCAGGTCTCCTTCTCCTTGCCACTGGTGTCCCAGCTCAAACGCTCAATGATGTAATGCTTCACCGGAGAGCCACCGTTGTTTTTAGGTGGTTCCCAGCTCAGAGTGACTGTAGTCTTTGTTACCAGGTTGACCTTCAGCTTGGTTGGGGGGTCAGGTGGGTCTATGGGAGCAGGAAAGGAAGAATAATGAGACACTTCATGAAAGACGCATGTTCTATGTGTTTGGCTGGAAAAGCAGGTGTGTCCTTACAGATGGGATCTTTGGCACGAATAGGTTCGGTTGTTTCAGTAAATGGACCGAACCCTAGTCTGTTCTCTGCTTTCACCCTGAACAGGTACTCCTGACCCTCCAGCAGACCTGGGACCACAAAGGCCTGGCTTGCACAGGCTGCATTCACCTGAATAAAGGAAAGACAAAAAATGTTTTTAAATAGTACAAGTGTACAAATTGTTCTTGTAGCTTCTTGTCTTTTTTTCTATTCACTGGTAACTGAGGAGCTACACAAAATGCACAATGCCACCTGCATTCCAAGATTCACTAGAGTAAAATCAAATAGTTTAAGTCACAAAAATGGTTAATTTAATCTTTAAAAGTGAAACTTGGTTAACAAATTGTCTTCGCAGCATTCACCTTGGTCCAGGCCTTGTCAATGACAGATTTCTTCTCAATAAAATAACTTTTGATTCTCTCTCCTCCATCAGTATCAGGGAGTTTCCAGATCAGCCTCATGGTTGAACGAGTGACATCAGTAACCCTCAGGTCTTTGGGAGGTCCAGGAACATCTGCATCCAAAAGCAAATGTTAGACAACCACAAACAGGAAATCAAATACAGCAACACACAAACACATCCACTAACAAAATATAAATTCAGACTATATGAGACGTGTTTGAGTATTTTTGCAGTGATGAAGTTAAACACAAGAAGTTCAACATTTACCAACAACAATGACTCTGACGTTGACGTGTTTCTGTCCAGACTTGTTCTTGGCGGTGATAGTGTAGCGTCCAGAATGGCTCCTCAGGCTGACGGGGATGGTTATGACAGATGTGGTGTCTGTGGACTCGACCTGGATCCAAGGTGAAACATCAGCACATTCAAGGAGAAATAGTTGTTCATTCAGCGACCTGTTTTCTTTAAGTTGGTGGGTTTTTATTACTTTTAATGGTGTTAAAAAAGAAAAAGAATATTTACACTATATGATAAAAAGATCTGAAAGAGGAAACTGAAAATGTTTTTATACAACTGGACGTGTATGGTGCCTTGATTTTGTTATGAACTCATGTTATAAAAATAAATTGAACTGAAATTTTATCAGTGATGAGAAAATCCTGGTGCTGTGAAGCTCCTACCTCAGAGTCCACAGGCAGTGTGTGCAGTTTGTTCTTCTTGTGTGTCTTGGCTTTGCCATCATAGTCCCAAGTAACTTTAGGAGCAGGGCGGCCTCTGATGGTCGCCGGTATCCTGACTGGATCTCCAGCGCGGATATTCACAAGTTCCTCAGCCATTACGTCAATTGTGATGAAAGGAGGAACTGTCAAAGAGACGAATCATTAAAGACATAATGTTAAAGATAAAAACAATGGTATCAATTTTTGTTTATGACCGTCAAACTTCAGACATACGTTGTACATCCTCAATCAGAACTTCGCTGGTGCGGGGGCTGGGTTCAGACTCGCCAATGTCGTTGACAGCTATTATCCTGAAGCGGTAGCGCTTTAGCTCTCTGAGGCTGGGCACAGTAAACTCTGTAGTAGGGTGCAAGCTGTCGATATCATTCACCCTGTGCCATTCTGATGAGCCCTCATCCTGGATCTGGATAATGTAGCCCTTGATGGGGTTTCCTCCATCACTCTCAGGGGGCTCCCAGGTGAGCGTGACACTGTGCTTTGTTTTGTCTGCAACTTTCGGAGCAGCAGGCATGCTTGGAGGAGCTGAAAGGAAAAGAAGTGGTTTAAATATAAAACCTACATTAATAGTATCCCAACTTGAAGCCTTCTGTAATGATTTACTTACTGATAGGATCAACAGCGAAAGCAGAGTCAGATGGTCCGCTGAATGGTCCAGTTCCAGCTGAATTAGAGGCTGCAACCCTGAACTCATACTCTGTACCTTCAAAAAGACGAGTCACCTGGGTGACAGAGAGACGAAAGAGATTAAAGAACTCAGGTTTCTGTTTTCTTTAAATAAACCTGAAATGGTTAAACAGATCCCTCTAATATCTTCTAAAAAGTCTATAGCATCCGACTGTGGCTCAGTGGTTAGAGCGGTTGTCCTCCAATTTGAAGGTTGGTGGATCAATCCCGGCTTCCACCGCCACATGTCGAAGTGTCCTTGGGCAAGACACTGAACCCCATGTTGCCCCCCGATCTGCGTATCGGGTTGTGTGAGTGTTAGCCCCGCCCCTCTCCTGCGTGAATGGGTGAATGACAAAAAAACTGTAGAGTGAAGCGCTTTGGGGGTCGTAGGACCTAATTAAAAGCGCTATACAAGTGCACGCCATTTACCATTTTTAAAGTCTGAATTGAAACATTTTATGAAAACAATCATTCTAAAAGTATGCAATGAGCACTGCACTGGGCATCCCTGATGGTTTGTAAATAAACTTTATAAAGACTCTTTCAGGATAAAGTCAGACCATGAGAATGTTCTTCATAAGGACGTTTCACATGAGCTGTTTGTTTATGAAGAAGGTTGAACTGTGTTCATATGCAGATGTTACATTTGTCAGTGGAGGGGAGTTTTTAAGCAGCAGTACAACATCTGCACACACACCAAAGCAGCACTAACAAATAGGTAAAGTTCCAGCAGCTCACCTGATACTCCCATCCTTTGATGCCCCTCTTAGTTACTGGTGTCTTATTAACTTTAGCCCAGTAGTCGGTGCCTTTCTCCCTTTTCTCCAGCCAGTAGCCGATGATTTTCGAACCTCCTGAATCTCTGGGAGGCTGCCATGTTAGTGTAATGGAGGTCTTGGAGTATTCTGAAATAGTTGGTTTCTCTGGTGGGCCTGGAAGGCCGAACGGGTCTATGATTTCGACCTCCTCTGTTGTACAGGGATCAGATTTACCATAGCGGTTCTCAGCTTTGACTCGGAACATGTAGGTCTTATTGGTCTCCAAGTTCCACACCTGTAAAAGAGAAAGAAAGCATTAGACCTAATAATTATACAGACATAATTGTTCCTTTTCCTATTACTCTTGCTGTAGTTTGTTATTTTTATAAGTACATACCCCAAATTTCCTGTCAATAACGCTGCTGTTGACTTCCTCCCACTGTGGCTCAGGTGGAGCTTCCTCTCCTTCCTCCACCTGAGGCTGTTCTTTCATCACTTCCTTCTTCTCCACAATGTAGTTGGTCAGCTCGCTGCCACCATTATCAATGGGTGGGTCCCAGTTTAGGTAGCAAGACTCTGCCCTGATGTTGGAGACAGTTAAATTCCTGGGTGGAGTTGGTCGGTCTGAGAAGAGAGCAAGAGTTCAGTCAGGACTGAATCCATATTTAGTGTTAGAGTGTTGCTGGCATGTTGCCCACTTACCCAGCACCATAACAAATACAGTGTGTTTAGCTGAGCCCATGTTGTTAGAAGCTGACACCATGTAGTAGCCACGATCCCTCCGGTTGACAGATGGGATGGACAGCGTGGTCTTTGCGTTCAACCTGCCAGTCACCTCTGTCTCGATCAGCAGGGTCTCAGTGGACTTCTCAATCACCACGTCATCCTTGGACCACTCGATCTTTGGAATAGGGAGTCCGATGATGTCAGCAGGAATCTCAACGGGTTCACCCTTCTTCACTGTGATGCAGTCTGCTGTAAAGTGCTTCAGCATGTGGATCTCAGGACCCACTAGAAGACATCAAGATTAGAAAACGTCAGCACATAAAAATATTTAAAATAAACATGTTAACAGCTTCATGCGATTTATTTTTCTTATCTAATATACTTTTCTACATTATTTTTAACACTAACTGGACTCACCTTCATCATCTTGGATAATCACAGTAAATGGGATGGATGGTTCACTCTCTCCAATAAGATTGGCACATTTGATTCTGAACTCATACATCCAGGCCTCCTCCAGACCCTCCACAGTCATAGACATGTCAGGGCAGATCTCTGTGTTGCAGGGCTCAAAGGCCTGCTGGTCCTGCCTCTTCTTCTCAACAAAGTAGCCAATAACAGGACTGCCGCCATCACTGCGAGGAGGCCTCCAGGCTAGTGTGATGGAGTTCTTGGTGCGTTCTGTATAGTGGAACTTCTCAGGGTAAGTTGGTGGACCTGTTGAATTATCACAAAATTACTAGTAAGTACAGATTTAGTACAAAAGTCTGAATTTCCAGACAATAAAACCTGTCAGCACTCACCCTGTGGGTCTACAGCCTTGATTGGTCCCAGCTCCACAGGTGGACCCAGACCGTATTTGTTCTTGGCGATAACGTGGAAAAAGTAATCCTGTCCCTCCATGATACCGACACACTCGCACTTAGATGAAGCAGTTTCAACTGGCTGTCTCCATGTATGCATCTTAGCATCTCTCCGTTCCACAAGAAAGCCTGTGAGGTCACTGCCTCCATCATCTTCTGGGTCGTCCCAGTTCAGGAAAATCATCTTACGAGTAACAACAACTGGCTTCAGATCAGTGACAGGTCCAGGAACATCTGAAACATGATGCAGTGTGATGCGTTAGTGTGCTGAGCATCAACATTACTGATATGAATACATTCAGCCAGATTACATGGACTTACCAACCACCTCCACTCTGGTCCATGCAGCTTTGGAACCACTCGGGTTGCAAGCGGAGATCTGATATTTTCCACAGTCCTTCCTCTGAACGTTCTTGATCTGGAGAATGCTGTCGTTGCCCTCACTGAGGATCTCCACACGCTCTTTATCAGGTTTACCATCATCCTTGGTCCAAGTGATGGATGGATAAGGTTTACCTGTGACTGTAGCAGGTACACGGAGTGTCTCTCCAGCTCTGACAGTGACACCATTCTTTACAGACAGGTCCAGTTCAATCACTGGTATCTCTGTAGGATGAAACCAGAGACCATTAGAAGGAGAAACAATTAAATGTACAATGATAATTAAACTACCTCCAATTTGATCAAAATAAAAATCAGTTTTTGTTGTCAGCTGACCTGCTGGATTCCGGACAAACACAGACTCTGTGAATCCAGGTGTTCCTTCTCCTGCAGCATTGCAGGCAATGACTCTGACTGTGTACTTTGCTCCTTCACGTACTCCATAAACAGTGAAGGAACGAGTCTTCCATAGACGTTCTGTAGATCTGGACCAGTCCTTTGTTCCAGCCATTGCCTGAAGAACCACAAAACCAACAAAAACATTCATCTAAACCTAATTTAATACAGATTTACGTATTAATATTATTAACCTGCAGCTACAAAAAGGCCGAATTCTGAAATCTAATTACTATAAAACTAACAAGCCGTCAGAATTAAGCTGATGCTCTGACCTTATCCACTTGGTATCCCAGGATGTCCCCTCCACCATTGTCAGCAGGTGGGTCCCATTCCACTTCAATTGAATGGTCAGTGGTTGCCACTACCCTGGCCACAGGTGGTCCAGGAGGCACTGCCAGGTCAAAATAAACATGTTTTTAAAGTTAGATGACCGACACATCAAGTATAATTTGTTAAATTGTCTCCAGTAGATTATTTAATCTTAAATATGTTTTTTGAATAGATTGAGAACACTCATCAGAACCATAATGAATCTAATGTTTGGAGTTTACGCACAGATTGGAGCCTGGGCCATTTTTGGTTCAGAGGGACCACTGAACTTTCCAGGGCCGGCCTGGTTTTCTGCTGCTACTCTAAAGATGTAAGTCAGTCCCTCCAGCAGTCCGTGGACATTCAGCTGGGTATCTGTCACAATGTCCCTACGGACAAGGACAGACAAGGACATTAATGTCACTCACACAAGCTTTTGTTAAAAGAAAATGTTATTATTTTAGGTTCTGACCTGTTGACACGTGCCCAGTGAGAACTGTTGATCTCCCGGCGCTCCACCCAGTATCCCAGGATTGGGCTGCCGTTGTCGTTTGGTTCATTCCAGGTGACCAGCATGCTGTTGGATGTGATGTCATCAATCTCTGGCTTTTCAGGAGCCTCGGGAGGTTCTGAGGGGCAATGACATGAGTTAGAAAACAGCTGAGATTTGTTTACACAAACAGAAAACACTCGACCACAGAAAATGTAGCGTGTAAATTCATCAGGATGAACATACCAAATGGGTTTTTGGCAACGAGAGGCTTGGAAACACAAGGTGGACCAGGTCCAAACTTGTTCTCTGCTACGACTCGGAAGATGTACTCCTTCTTCTCAATGAGTTTGGGCACCAGGTAGCGGCACCCTCTTAGTGTAGAGGTTACGCAGCTCCAGCCAAACTCCAGCTTTGAGTTATCCTTGTTCTCCAGGGTGTAGTTGAGAACCTCGCTGCCACCATCATCCAGAGGAGGATCCCATTTGCAGATAACAGAGTTCTTCCTCACCTCCTCGAATCTCAAGTTCACGGGAGGACCGGGAGTATCTGCAGACAGAATTAATCTGAACTTTGTCTCTGATATACGTACAGCTACACATGGTTTAGAAGACACGCCTGATGGACTTATTTAAGAGCTGAGGTTTTGAAACTTCTCAGTTGGTGCACGTGTAAATGAAAAATAGAATACTTACCAAGCACGTTGACTTCACAAGTTGCTGAGGCGACACCATGATCATTCTCCACTTTCACCATATAAACACCATGATCAGGGCGGACTGAGTCCATGATGACGATGGAGGACACGCCCCTTCGACTGTTGTTGATAGTCAGACGTTCATTTATGGTTGGATAGTCAGGCTCCTCCACCTCTGGCTCTGCAGCTTCTTCTGGCTTCTTCTCCTCTCCTTCTTTCTTCTCCTCACCCTCCTTCTTTTCCTCACCCTCTTTTACCTCTCCCTCCTTCTTCTCTTCTTTTTTCTCTGGTTCTCCCTCTGCCTTTTTCTCCTCCTCCTTTGGTTTTTCCTCTTTTTTCTCCTCTTCCTTCTTCTCCGGCTTCTTCTTCAGGGGTTTTTCTGGCCTCTTACGAAGCGGTTCAGGCTGGATCAACTGGTTGTTCCAGTACCAGGTGATCTGAGGGTACGGTGAGCCAGATATGTTTGCATCCAGACAGATCTCCAAGCCTCGCTTCACGCTAAGACCAGACTGCAAACTGCCACTCAGGAAAACTTTTGGAGGATCTGAAAGAGACATAGAAAACTGGTTAAACTGGTGTGCAACAGCTGGATGATGAGTGAGTAAAGGATTATTTATCTGATCATTACTTCAAATCCATATAAACACCTTTACACATATTTCCTTACCAATGGTGTCTGACGCCTTAACAAACGGCGTGTTGCGTGAAGGTTCACTGATGCCAGCAGCGTTTTCAGCTTTGACCCGGAAGGTGTAGGTCTTCCCCTCCGTCAGTCCTCTGACAGTGTAGGACAGGACAGGCACCAGGAAGTCATTGCATCTCTCCCAATTGTCCTCTCCTTTCTGCTGCTTCTCCAAAATGTAGCCCATGATCTTGGCACCACCGTCGTACATGGGAGGTTTCCAGGTCAGGGTGACAGTGCTGGATGTGGGGTTGTTGGTCTCCACATCCACTGGAGGATCAGGAGAATCTGGAAAAACGGATGAACTTCTATTGGAGTTCTTTTGGACACAAACTACTTAACATAAGTTACAAAAATGTTTAGTCTGTGAAAAAATAAAGTGTTTTAGATTTAACATTCAAAGAAATTAAATATAGATAATGTACCTTGGAAATAAGGAGCATACACACCGGCCTTTGAGACAATTATGAGCTTTTAGCCAAAATAATTTAATTTGCATAGATTAGGAACATGGAATGAGTCTTATCACATATTTATGTATTTGTTTAGTGATCCAGGTCAAAATTCTCATAAATGTTTGAAAACCAAGAACTGTATCTGCCTTCAGTTTCAGCACATGGAACTTCAAATCCTTTGATCCAAAATTTCCTACAATCCAACCAACTTTAACTGACTTCTACAACGTTTCACTTTTAACAGAATGAGATTAATTTAGTTTATAATCCAACAGAAAGCTTTCTCATACGTTTTTGGTCCTCAGCAATGACTGGGTTACGAAGCTCGGTGAACTCTCCTCCTCCGATCTTGTTGACAGCCTGGACTCTGAAGTAGTACTCTCCATTGGGGATCAGGTCTTTCACAGTCCAGCTCACCTTGTTCTCTCCAGACATCATGTTGACGTATGTCCTCCTGCCGGCCTCGCGACGCTGCACGCCAGCACAAAATTGCCAACAAACAACAAAGTTGAGATTCAGATGATCAGAGTCTCTTATTTTAGGTTTGAATCTGAAATCAGAATCTGGATTCCATCTCAGACCTGCAGGACGTAGTGAAGAATCGGGCTGCCACCATCATAGTCAGGAGGATCCCAGGACAACTTACAGGAGCTCTTTGTGATCTCAGAGGCCACAATCTCTTTGCAAGGACCAGGAAGTCCTGAGAACACAGACATGCTAGTGAATAATTCATATCTGTTTGACAATGATATAAAAACTTGATTCAAGTCAATTATTACCGATGACTTTAACGTTAATTGTGGCACTGGCAGTTCCAAGTTTGTTCTCCAAAGTCACTTTATACACTCCAGCATCAGGGTGAACGCTGCTGTCAATCTCCAGGTGACAGGAAGTGTACTCCTTCCTGTTATGTAGAAACAATCCCATCAACTCCTACTGCTCGCATACCGGCCCCCAAAGACACCAGTGTGATTATACACAATAACCCCCATTTTAAATTCCATATCCTTAATTTTTCTGTGAAAAGGGGATTTCAAAGTAGTCACATAATAAATAAAATAGCACGAAGAAATCAGCTAGAGACAAGAAATATATTGGAAACTTGTAAAGACGTAGTTGGGAAAATTATGTGCTTAAACCAAAACTTAAGATTCAGGTTCACCTTTTTGCTCTAAAGTAAACAAAAATATCTCTGTAACAATATTCAAGACATTTATTCTGTAGCTTTTTCCATGTGCGTGTAGTCACATTGTGATTCAGCTTGTGACACTGTTGGTTAGTTGTCTCTGGACTGTTTTAAACTCCTGAGTGAGACGTCTCCCTCACCTGAAGCCGAGACGTTCATCAGCCTTCAGCTCCTTTCCATCCTTGTGCCAGGTGATTTTGGGCGAGGGCACGGCTCTGAAGGGAACTGGAATATGAAGCTTCTCTGTTTCCACAACAACCAGGTCCAGAGTCTGGAACTCCAGCGTGGGGTTACCTAGAGAAACACACATGATAAGTCACATAGACTGTTGATACACAGATTCTTACATGGGAAACAAGGCGTTTAAGGCTCTTACAGTCTGAGTCCTTAGCAAAGACATTTTCGGAGATGTCGGAGGGTTCGCTCTCTCCAACAGCATTGATGGCTCTGACTCTCAGGATGTACTCCTTCTCAGGTACTACACCCTCCTCCACACGGAACTTCAGCTCCTTAACAGGACGGGAGTTGACCCTCATCCACTTCTCTGTTCCAGCCTCGCACATCTCGATGTGGTAGCCGCGGATGGGAGAGCCACCGTCCTGCTGTGGAGGTTTCCAGGCGATGGACAGGAAATCCCTGCTGGCTCCGGTCACATGCAGCTCAATGGGTGGTGATGGGATGCCTGAAGATGACAGGATGGACAGATTTAGATTCAGTGCACTTCTTGTTTTTGAAAAAACTCAATTCATTTTCAGGCTGTTAACCTGTTGGATCTTCGATGGTGATGATCTCGGTAGGTTCACTCGGGTGTCCAACACCAGCCTCATTCTCAGCACAGACCTGGAACTGAACCTCTGTTCCCTCAATGACATCTGTTACTCTGTACTTACAGTCTGGACCTGAAGTCTTAGCACATTTCACCCAGCGAGTTCCAAGCTTCTCCTTCTTCTCGATAGAGTATCTGGAAGGAGGCAGCACCAATAAAATAACTTTAATGACTTTAAGCTACTTACTACAGAAATGTGTTTATATTTCAAAAAAGAATTATTAGAGACAATTTTAAAAAGTGTGTACAGGGTAACAAACTAGCACCTGAGTATGGGTCTGCCTCCGTCATTTTTAGGTGCCTCCCACTCCAAGTCCACATACTTCTTGGTCACAGAGCAGACAGCGAGAGCATAAGGAGGTCCAGGAGTTGCTGCAACAAACAGTATCTAATTATCAACATCATTCGTACAGCAGGGGAATTTTTATTTGTCCTGGGATTGAAATGACTCATTCATACGTGCCTACATCTCTCCAACTTACTGAAAGTATCTTTGGCCAGAACAGAGTCCTCTAGCTCACAGAACGGTCCGACTCCAACAGCGTTCTCTGCAGCGACGCGGAACACGTAGAGCGACCCATCATTGAGCGGTGACACTGAGCACTTCAGCTCCTTGATGGTGGTGTCCACGGTCTGCCAGCCTTTACGCCTGACGTCACGCTTCTCCACCACGTAGTTAGTGATGCGTGATCCTCCATCACGCTCCGGGGCCGTCCACTTCAGATCTGCACTGTTCCTGCTGATGCCCACGACCTCCAACCAGCGAGGAGCCGATGGAGGGTCTAAGAAGGTTAAGACAGGAATGTCTTCAGGTCAACTCTTCATCGTTTATCATCATGTATTCAGACTCATCAGCTGCAAATTGTCAGTTTTATGTCATTGTAGTATTTCTCTGTGTGAGTTACTGAATTGTTTTTCTGGATTTAAAGATTCATGTCTGTGCTAAGTATCAGCGTCATGTTTTAAGGACTTCTTCTGGGGATGTAGATTGAATAAGGCAGAATTGGGTGTTTATTTTGTTGGAATAAGATGAGTTTAACTTTACCATGCAGTCTCCAGTGTTTGTTTTATCTGTGTTAGTTTTTCTTACTCAGTCTCTCCTTGCAGAGCACCGGGTCGCTGGGCTCACTGGGTTCACTCTCTCCAGCCACGTTAACAGCTCGGACTCTGAACGAGTACTCCTGTTTCTCCATCAGGCCCTTCAGGAAAAACTCCAAGAAGTTGATGTTCTCTGCCACACGAATCCAGTCTGTGGTTCCGCTCTTCAACATCTCAATAACATAGCTGTCGATCTTCGCTCCACCGTCATGCTCGGGTTTGGTCCACATCAGGAAGCAGGAAGTCTTGGCTACATCCTTCACGGTGGGTTTACCAGGAGGCCATGGAGGATCTGGAGAAGTGCCATCATGATTGTGTTAACTTTTAGAAAGATCTGTATATTGTCAAACACAATAAAGTGCAAGTATAAAAACATTGTACCGATCGGGTCCTTGACGAGGATTTGATCCGTCTCTTTGCTGGGTTTTCCGGTTCCAGCCAGATTCTCAGCGAGGACTCTGAACTTGTACTTCTTTCTGGTGGGAAGACCTTTAACTCTGCAAAGAAAAACAGGAATATGTTGTGACTGAAATCTACCAAAGACAATATGTGTTAGACTTGATTTAGACAGCTGAGCTTACCTGTAGTTGGTGTCTTTGATTGGCAGCTTGTTGCATCGTATCCACCTGTCGTGGTCCGGTTCGTATCTCTCCACCCAGTATCCTGTGATGGGGCTTCCTCCATCCTCCTCTGGCTCATACCAGGTCAGAGTCAGAGAGTCCTTGGCAATGTCTGATGGCTCCAGCTTGTAGGGAGCTCCAGGAGTGTCTGAAGGCAGAACAGGAAGCATCAGATTAGAGCCAGGAAGCCTCGAGCTTCTGATTAGAAACCTAACAGCGATTAAGATAAATGAATATACAAACAGCAAAAAGGTTTTTACAAGATCCAACCAAACCTGAATAGAAGGGAATTTTATTTAATTCTTGAAATTTAATTCCCTCAATGTTTGACTCTTTTTTGGATCTAAATAGAAAAATATGTTGAGATGAATTAAACTTAGTTATTATTTTACGTTATTTTGGAGTTTAAGCTCTTCACTTCTCAGTATTCATTTTATTTGGGCAGTTTCAAAGTTCAACTTACTTTTATGTTAGTTTAAATAATAAACATTTGTTTTATTGTCAGGTGACCTACCAAAGGGATATCTGGCGATGATGGATGGGTGTTCAGCAGGTGGACCAACACCAAATTGGTTCTCAGCAAACACTCTGAAGATGTACTCCTTAAACTTGATCAGGCCCACGGCTTTGTACGTGGTCTGTTTGATGGTAGAGGACAAGCGGTGCCAGATCTCACTGTCAGCGGCACGACGCTCCACAATGTAGTTGGTGACCTTGGAGCCGCCATCATCGCGTGGAGGATTCCAGGCCAGGAAGCAAGTTTCATTGGTGATATCAGAAATGTCGAAGGCAGCAGGAGGACCAGGTTTATCTGATGTTCATGAAAAAAATGCATAAATTTTCATTTAAACCAGGAAAGTTGTTGCATTTTCTCTAGTGACCATCTGACTTACCGAGGATGTTGACGTCCACTGTGGCGGTGGCACGTCCGCTGCTGTTGGTAGCCTCAATGATGTAGGTGGAGCTGTCGTCTCTCCTGGTCTTGGCGACAGTAACGGTGGAGTGTCCTGGCTTGGTGTCAATAGACACCCTGTCATCTGGTTTGAGGACCAAGTCAGCCTTAGTCCACTTGACTCGGGGCTCGGGTTTACCTTTCACCTCAGCAGGGAGTTCAATCTTGCTGCCAGCTTTGGCAGTTAGACCAGCCAGCAGTTTGGCATCCAGCTGGATCTCTGGAGCCTCTGTGGAGGCAAGAAAACAGAAACTCAGTCAGTGACTGGGACTGATCCTGAACTGTTGTAGAACAGGAACATATTACAGATCTCACCTTTGGGATCAACAGCTTGGATCTCATCAGTTGCTTTGCAGGGTAGGCTGGCTCCAAGCCTGTTTAGAGCTCGGACTCTGTATGAGTACCACTGGCCCTCAATGAGACCCGTTACCTGGCACTTCAGCTCAGGTACCAGGTCTCCACAGGGCTCCCACTTATCTGTTCCTCTCTGTAAACGGTCCACATTGTAGCCTCGGATGCCGGTGCCACCGTCGTATTTGGGCGGCTCCCAGGTCAGGAAAATGTCGCTGGCTGACTTGTCTCTCCACTTCAGGTTCTCTGGAGGGTCTGGGACAGCTGGAGGGGGAGTGAGGAAACGTGGTTAGAAAGTCCAAGACAAAAGATCCAGTTTTATTGAGGTAAAAAAAACACTAAATGCCCCAAATTCTGAAAACAAAATTCATGAATCTCTCCAACAGTGTGACATTACTGACTGCTATACCTTTGCTGTGATTGGACAATCAGTGTTCAGGGGACGGTTTAATCCTTGTTTTTATTAAATTATCACTTTAGACTGACTCACTGGCTGGAGAGGAGACGTTGACGGGCTCATCAATGTACGCCGGCTCTCCGGGGCCACACTTGTTGAGGGCTGTGACTCTGAATAGATACTCCTTCCCTTCAACCACATCCGTGACGGTGAACTCCAGATCCTGGATCCCTGTAACAACCTGAAACAAATTTTAACTTTCTTATCATCAGTCCTCAGATTTACAAACCAACATTAACTTGAGTTACAGTGAAGATCATCAGAGCTGTTTTTAACAGGACAGATCATATCATACCTTGACCCAGGTCTTGCGGGACACGTCCCGTTTCTCCACCTGATAACCGGTCAGAGGACTTCCTCCATCGTGCTCTGGAGCCTCCCAGCTCAAGTGGACATGCTGTCGGGTCACTTCCAGGACCTTGAAGTCCTTTGGAGCACTAGGTGCGGCTGGAGATACAAACAGAAACAATGATAACATAGAATCAAAAAGTAAACAGACACTGTGACTTTGAGTTTAACAGTTGATTAGACGTGTTTATTCTGAAGTACCAATGACGTTGACTTCGATCTCTCCAGAGACAGTTGTGACATCGTTCTCCAGCTGCAGTGTGTAGATGCCTTTGTCTGGACGGACGCTTGGAGTAATGGCGAGTTCTGTGAATGTGGACTTGGTCATCAGAGAGACACGCTCATCTGTGGTGGTTAACTGCTTCTCTCCAAAAGTCCACTTGGCGACGGGGGTTGGGTATCCAGTAATTGGTACTCTGATGATGAGAGACTGAGGGACAATCACCTCCAGACCATCTTTAAAAGCACTCAGGTCGAGGGTTGGACCAACTGCAGAGGAGATGAAGATATAATAAGAAGTGAGGCTTTAAAAACACTCGAACATTCAGACTGTATGTCGGATCTACAGTTTCTGCAGTAATTAGACTGAGATGTTTCAGTATTAGCAGACTTCAGGTGTCTCACCGTGTGGGTCGTCAGCCAGCAGAGGTCCGATAGTGTTTGACGGGTCAGAAACTCCAGCAGCATTTTCAGCATAAACTCTGTAGTTGTACTTGGCTCCATATTTTAGACCAGACACCTGCAGTAAAATTAAACTTTAGAGTATCTGAATGTAAAACTTGTTGAATTCTGATAGTTGTATTTGAGCTGTAATCTGCACCTTGTAGAAGAGGTCGGGGCAGAGGCGGGCGTTGCAGCGCAGCCACTTGTCCGTGCCGTCCTCACAGCGTTCAATGATGTATCCAGTGATCATGCTGCCTCCGTTCTTCAGAGGAGTTTCCCAGGTGAGTTGCACAGAGCTCTTGTTCTGGTCTTGCCAGGTCAGGTTCAGAGGCGGACTGGGGCGCTCTGTGAACCAAAGACAAACATTAGAAAGGGACAGAGAATAAATTCAAGTTTAAAGAATCGGCTAAAATGCAGGCAGATAAATTAAGTTTTATTGTTTCTTTTACAAAGAGACGCTTGTTACTGATTGAACACGTGAATGGAACTTACCAATAGGATCCATAATCTTTACAGGTTGCGAGGCGGCACTGGGCTTGCCCACACCAGCTTTGTTCTCAGCCTTGACTCTGAAGATGTATTCTTTGTTCTCAATGACGTCATTAATGATGGAGCTGAGCTCGTCGGCTTTAGTCACCTGGATGGGCGACCATTTCACCGACGTCCTGTCACGCAGCTCAACAATGTAAGATGTGATTGGAGAGCCTCCGTCTGACTCAGGAGGCTCCCAGGAGACGGTGCAGCCAAACTTGGTGACGTTTCCCACAATAACATTGAGAGGAGCATCAGGAACACCTAAATACAAAAAGTCAGGTCATTGGTCAGATTTATCTTTAATTTCTTGCTAATTTAATGGATTTATTGATCGTGTGAATCACCACTGTCATATATAAAGTTATATCAGAAGGGATTCATGGATCATATGATTAGGAATCCTACCAAACTTGTTCTTGGCTTGCACGGCTTCGTCAGTCTCAACGATGGGTCCACTGCCAACCCGGTTTCGTGCGCAAACTCTGAACAGGTAAAAGGAGTCCTTCTGCAGTCCAGTCACTGTATATTCGGGGCTCTCAGCTTGGTCTGTAGCCAGTGTCCAGGTCTTACGCTTTATGTCGCGTCTCTCCACAACGTATCCGATGACTTTACTGCCACCATCGTTCTCTGGTTCCTCCCATGCCAAGCTGACCTCGCTGTCAGCGGTGTCAACAACCTGCAGGTTCTTAACAGGTCCAGGTACATCTGGACAAAAAGGTGAAGAAGGTTAGAAACTCAAAGGAAATAAGCTGAGAGGCTCGTGGCTGGTGTAGCGAGACAATGACCACCGCAAAGATAAACGTTCTACAGTGTTTGAATAAAGTTCTAAAGATTGTTAATACATCCTCTGGTGATTTCACCATGTAACATGAACTTTTGGCAGTTTTCAATCTTAAAAAAAAATTATTTTGGCAAAATCTCTTAAAATTATAAATACTTTGAATCTCTGCCAGGAGGTTAACCAGTTGGAACAATCATTTTGTCTTTTAAACACAATGATCTGTACGAGAACTCATGAGACTGTTGTTGAACGACAGTTAACGTGACAGCAAAAAGCTCACCGATGACTTCCAGGTTGATAAACGCCTCTCCCTGCCCATGCCTGTTCTTGATGATGATTCTGTAGCGGCCTTCGTCCGACTTCTTGGGGTCCTTCAGTCGACACTCTGTGCAGTCAGAGGAGGTGTGGATGTTGTCTTTGGAGAGACTCTGGTTGTTGTACAGCCAGTCGGCCTCAGCCTGTGGGTAGGCGCTGTAGGGGACGACCATGGAGATGGGCTTCCCAGCATCTGTGACGTAGCTCTGGTCAGTGGTCTTTATCTGAGGTACAGCTGGAAGAGGACGAGGGAGAGAGGAGACGCTGTCAGTAAAACAAAACCTGAAGTAGAAGATGCTCACGGAGAAGGTAAATCCAGGAGAGTCTCTCAAATAAACAAGTTAAAGCTTTTTAACTTTACTAAAGTTAAACTAGTTAAAATGCTAATCATCTGTCACTGAATTTGCCCTGTCTACAAGAGCTAACAGACTAATTTAATATTTAGTTAGATAACTACAAATTACACAATGCGCAATATTTAAACTATTTGGGGTGTTTTTGACTAAACTAGTTAACAACACACACACAAGCTAACTTCACTGGTTCACTTCCTGTAAACTGTGTTTCTCACAACTAGTGGAAAACTTTCCTTAAACCAATCAGACCACTTACAAAACAGCTGGACAGCTAACTGATGCTTGAGTCAGACTAGTTCAGCAAACTGGTTTAAATATACCTGAGACTAACCGTTTAAGTAAACTGATCATGTTAAATAATTGATCCCTCACCTGCCAGCTCCAGCTTGGCCTTGGCATCTTTGTCTTTGACGATGACTCTGTACGTGCCCTGGTCTCTGGGTCGGATCTCACAGACCTGTAGTCGATGCAGTTTCCCCTCGCTCACCATCTGGAACTTGTCTCCCTGGACAATCGTCATGTTGTTCCGGAGCCACTTCACCTCCACGCGGTCCTTGTTGAGCTCCACCTCAAACACAACGTCAGAGCCTGGCGGTTCAAACATGTCCTGAGGTGGTCGAACGATCTCCACCGGCGTTTCTGTGACACAAACAGAGTGGTAAACATGTTGCCTTGATAAGGACTGAAACAGGAAGTGGATCAGACAGAAAGCAGGTTTGTTTGAGGACATTCTGAGCTTCTCACCTTCAACAAAGAGCCTGGCTCTGGACCTCTTCTCGTCCACACCGCAGGCGTACTCACACTCGTCATCGGGTCGGCACTCTTTGATACGCAAAGTGCAAAACTTTCCATCTCTCACAAAAGTGTATCTGTAATAATCAATGTTATGTTTTTAAAATCAGACCGGAAGAGGACGAGAGCTTGGAAGTGGAATTTAATCATGTTGGCTTTGAGCTCAATAAACCAAATTAAATGTCAACACCAATGAAGCCTGAATAAAGTTTGGTTTAACACACCTGGGTCCTTCTCTGATCTCCCTTCCATTCCTGTACCACTTGACTTCAGCTTTCTCTTTGGTCAGCTTACAGGTGAACTCTGCATCATCAAACTCAGTGATGGTCTGATCTTTGAGCTGCACGTTGAAGTCGGTTGGCGCCTCGCTGATGATCAGCTCCGCGGTGGACTTGCTGTCTCCGGCCACAGCAGTGTACTCGCCTTCGTCAGCCAGCGTGCAGTCTTTGATGGTCAGCGTGTGTTTTTCTTTATCGACCCTGTACACGATGCGTTTGCTTAAGGTGATCTCCTCGCCAGCTCTCATCCACTTCAGAGTGGCGTTGGGCCTGTTGACCTTACAGGAGAAGTTGATGGTCTTGTTTTCCTGAGTGTCAATGTCCTCCAGAGGAACCACGATCCTCAGACTCTCCTCTGAACAACACAGAGTTTATCAGGTTCCAGACATCAAAACTGCTGATTCTGTCCAACTAAATACTAACTCAGACTAAATGAAACAGCAGCTCTGTTACTATAGAACATTGTTTTAATCAGGATTAAAGAATATTAAATTAAACATGCATGTGAAATAAACTGTTAATAAAGAAATTAAATATAAAACTGAAGGTCACTGAAAGAAAATCTTATCAAATTTTAAAAATCTGTAATATACAGATTTTATACCATATTTTAATAATTCTAATGTTTAGATGAATTATTTTATTTATATAAAATGCATCTGATATTGTCTGAAACAGCCTTGTTGAATCACTGACCTCTGACAGTGAAGCTGCAGGAGCTCTTGGCCTGCTCGCCTCTCTGATTGATCAAATTGATGCTGTAGTTGGCTTCATCTCCCTTCTGAGCATCTTTGATCCTCAGGGAGAAGACGTTGTCTCTCTGAACCATCACGTACTTTCCACTCTCGAACAGTGTCTCTTCATTTTTCAGCCACTTGGCCTTGACTCCCTCCATGTTCACCTCGCAGTTCAGGACGACCTCCTGACCTTCTTTACCCTCCGTGTCCTTCAGAGGGGTGATGATCTTCAGTTTCTCTGCAGGACACAGAAGAACACGCTCAGTCTTTCTGGAGTTAAGCTACACTGAAGTTTGATTTTGCTTATGTTTTACAGCCAAAACTAAAACAACAAGGAGAAAATGAGTTCAGCCTCTAGTTGCAGATGCAACCAGATGTTTCGTTTGGTTCTGCTAAACTGAATGTTGAATATCACCCTGAATCCATCTGCAGTCAAAACCAAAGGATCAAACAAACAGGTCTGAACACCTTACAGGCTGTGCCTGAGTTTGTAGGCGGAGCTTACCATGCACAGTCAGGTCAGCGCTGGCTCTGGTAGCTCCAATCACTGCCACGTATCCGCCCTCGTCTTTGAGCTCGCACTCTTTGATAACCAGAGTTCGCTTCTTGCCGTCGCTCACCATCTGGTACTTGTCTCCTGCTTCAAGCTCCTTACTGTCCTTCATCCACTTGACTTCAAAGGTTTCCTTGGAGACAGAGCAGGTGAACTCTGCCTTCTGACCCTCCACCACTTCCTGGTTCTGGGGCCTTGAGATAAACTCAGCAGCAAGTTCTGCATCACAAGAAACAAACAGACGTTTCTCTAAGTCAAATGACCCAATTCTTTGATTTAAAACATTTATGTTTATATTTTAAGTCTTAGTAACACGTTACAGATTCTGCACATTATAAAAAGTAAAAACGTGTCTATCTATAGAACCCAGTGGGTTGTCTCCATGATCTCATTCTTTGGTTCTTACCGTTGATCTTGAGGTTTCCAGACGTTTTGATGGTGGGACTCAGTCTGCAGTTGTATTCTCCAGCATCATTCATCTTCAGGTCACGAATATGGAGGATCCTCTTCTTACCATCAATGATCTGGTCATAGCGGCCGCCCTCGGGCAGCTCCTCGTCACCTTTGTACCAGGTGACATCAGCAGTGGGTTTGGAGACCTCACAGATCAGCTTGACGCTGTCCGTCTCTGTCCCCTCCACATTGGACAGGTTTTTGGTGAATCTGGCCTCCTCCTCTGTAATGACAGGAACAGATTTACATTAATGTGTCAGTTCTCACTGAACTGGAGATGTTCAGACTTCATTAATGTTTAACTCTAGTTTTTGAGAACCAAAACACACAAACAGAAAATAATCAGACGTTCTTATAGTTTTAAAGAAACAACAGAGTGGTGTTTCATATTTACTCATAAATTTACAGTAACTTAATGGTATTTAAAATATCGATTCATCTGAAAACTATTTGAAGATATTAACTGGTGGAATATTGTCATGATTAAAACATTATGCCTCTTTAAAAACAGTCAGTTTTATCATTTACAAGCTTGATATTAAATCTCAGACACCTAAACAAACAGAAGCAAGACAGGAAATGAGATCTCACGTCATACAGGTGATGATGTGAACTCTGTTCTGATTGGTCAGAAGGTTTTCTATTACTTGTGCACACTGTTCCTTACTGCTAGAGAAAAATCTATTTGTTGCTAGAAACCTGGAGGCTTGAACACGCTGTTCACTGATTCAGTTACTACGACACAGATCCTCAGCTGGATGAACATCATCGCATCACCTTCTCTCTGTTTCCACACATGTTTGTTGTTTCTGTTTTAATGTTGGAGTTTTGGATTCTTACCGACGACAGTAAGCATGCCGGAGGATTTGGAGGTCTTTGCGTCACATTCGTATTCAGCTTCATCATCAAACGCAGCCTTGTGAATGATGAGGACGTGCTGACGGCCTTGAGCAATAATCTCATATTTCTTTCCTTTTCTGATTTCAGTTCCATCCTTAAACCAGCGGACCTGCAGGAGAAGAAGGACGAGACACAAGCTGAGAAATAACTCAGATGTCTTCAGTCAAGGTTTGTGAAGAAAGAGGCGACCTTACTTTGACATCCTCTCTGGAGACTTCACATTCAAACCTGGCAGATTCTTTCTCTCGGATCTCGACATCGTGGAGCGGCTTTGAGAACTCAACACGTGGAGCTGTCCACACAAACAAATGTCATTTATAAAGATTTACTGTTATTTTCAGATGTTAATGAGTCTCTCACAAGTCTCAGCTGTAACATCTCACAGGGATACTCACGTTCTACACTGAGGAAGCAGGAGGTTTTAAAGTCTTTGGCATCACATGTGTAAGTCTTTGAGTCATCCAGGGTGCAGTCGTGGATAAGCAGCGCCCTCTTGCGGCCATCGACGATCATTTCGTACTTCTTGGTCTTGCGGATCTCCTGTTCGTCCCTGAACCATTGTACCTCTGCGTTCTCTCTGGAAATTTCACACTCAAGCGTGGCAGTGGATTCTTCCTCCACAGTCTGATCTTCCAGAGGTTTTGTGAATTCTACTGGTGGTTCTGGACACACAAATACACAGAACTCTGATTTAATTTCTGCAAAGCCACATTAAAGTGTCTGATCCTTGTGTTGGATCAACGTTCAGTTCAAAACATCAAACATCAACTATTGGAACTTTGTACTAAATGAAACCTTGATTAAAAACTAATGGTGATGTTTGGACTGAGTTTGAGTGGAAATGGTCTTTAAACCCTGATGTTGGAAGAATCCTAAAGAATGAGAAAGTGTTGGATTTATTTACCTTTAACAAACAGATTGGCCTCAGTTTCGAAGTCTTTGGCAGTGAGTTTGACCTGTCCAGCTTCACTCAGCTGGACGTCTCGCACAGTAACGCTGTGGACTTTCCCATCTACCTTGAACACCACCTGTAGGTTCAACAGAGCTGGTCATACAAGGGTTTACCATCCCTGAGCATCATCTGACAGGTTACAGTTTCCAGTTTTCATCTAATGATAATAACTCTTGGTGTTTCCAACCCTGAATATAATCTGTCCTCAGGAACAACCATGTTCTCATGGTATCTGACAGACGTCGGACTCTGAGACAACTCAGAGGTAATTAGGACATAAAGGCATCAGTTTTAGTATAAAACAGCTTGACAGGTTTTACTGAGAAAAAACTTTGCATTTACGTTCTCTGCTTGTTTAAAACTGATCAGACTGACAAGTTTATCAACTCAGAAGGTTTATAGTTGTTTCAAGCAGCCCGACTTCAAGCTGTACCAAGACCAGAGAGACTCTGGGAGGTCTCTGGGTCAGGTCCTAAATGTTCCCTCTGACACAAGGTTTCCACAAGTGTTTTGTCTGTTTAGTCTAAACACACACAGATACACAGGAACAGATCTGGTCTAGACGGACCTTTTTAAAGCAACAAGACCCAGTGGATAAAGTTAAAGGTATTGAGATGTGAAAAACACAATTTTGACCTTCAGTTAAATGTCTAGTTGTTTTAAAGTGTTGAAATTCTGGAGTTTTAATACAGGCTGCTGAAGAAGAAGAAGAATTCACTGAAGGTCAGATTTTACTGTGCAATACTAGATTTATTTAAAATGAAAATTATCTGTTCTTACCTTTATTTGAACATAAACTTCACATTTCTCTCCTTCTCAGTGAAAAACTGTTACTTAGTTGTAAAAATCCTCCTTTTTTTCTTTTAGAGTTAAAAGTCTCAAACTTCTGCAGCACAGTTGACCTGACTTCATTAACACACCTGGTACCAGTAGTAACACACCCGGAGCATCAGTTTCCTCTCTATAGACGACAGCAGCAACAAGCACCTGCTGGCTCATGTCTGTCCTCTACAGGTGAGGCAGGTGAGGTGTCTGCTGCACCTCGTGACTTTTCTCTGCAGTTTATTATCCATCAGAAAGAATAATTCTGTCACACACTCACATTAAAGACATTACAGACTGTAAGAAGTCTGTATAACAGATCTTTATGTAAAGTTTAGAAATGATACAAATATTAATTTTCTGAAATCATTATTAGTTTTTTATTTCTCATTACAGCAGGTAACAACAGGTCTCTGATGCAGCGTGCGTGTGAGCTACAGACCTGCCACTCACTGAGTTTGTCAGCTGAGCCCTGACAGCTGAAACGAGAACAGACAGCTGCTTTCCTTCCCAAATTTAAACTGCAGGACCTCCAACCTCTGACAGTTAACACGTAGATGAACAGAGTACACAGCCATGTAACTTACTGAGGGCCATTAAACAATGTCTTGATTTTAGGATCCAGAGAGGAAATAGCTGAAAATTTTATTAAAATCAGTTGTTTGGAGCCTCTTTAAGAGACAAACGGTCCCAAGAATGTCTCGTTTTAGGGTTAGAAAGACTGATGAAATGTTTTATGAATATACAAGTCCTGTTGTAGGAGATACAGTTTAAAATGAAGATTTGAAAACAATAATATAATAAACAGTTTTACTGGCCTGATAGCTTTAACTTTCATCTGTAAATAAACTTTTCCTCCATTTATTGTTTAATAATTTAATTGCCTGTTAAAGTTAAAATTAAATTGACAGATGAGGTAAAATGAACTTCAGTCAATTTGCAGATAATCAAAAGCACAAAGTCATAATCACTTATTTTCTGATGATTTGTTTGATCATTTTGTTTGTTTTTGTTGGGAAATAACAGCCTGAGAAGTTCGTGGAACATTCATGTATGTGGGGTGAAATAAAAAATCTTATAACTATATTTTGTTTGTTTATCTGACTGTTTAGTTGTTTTTTTACCCAGTAAATCCTCACTTTACTCTAGAGATTCTAAAACCCCAAACTGCAGTTTTTCTGTTAAGACGTGATGAAGTGAGTGAAACTCCACCCATGTTGACTGTTGCATGCAGTAACTCTCACAAACACAGATCATGTTTCCTCAGAACGTCTCAGGTTGTCTCAGATAATCAAACTAATGCTGCGTTATGACAGGACATCACTTCAGGGTCTGGACTTAACTATCACATCACTGTCAACGCAACAATCAGATCGACTCTAACAGAAGTTTGTGATTTTAAGCTGAAGCTGTTACCACCTGCCCTGTTCCTCGGCCTCTGGCAGCTGTTAAAAATAAACCCACAGAAACGCTTGCGGGGCAGAAAAGTCTCCCTGCTTGCGTTATCTCAAAACCAGGATCGAATGCTCAGCTGGAATCCTGAACCTCCACCTGCAGGACCTTATATGAACAGACAGAAGCAGCTCAGGAGACTGAACAGATTCAGAGGGAAAACCAGGACCTGACGCTGGACCAGAACCCCCACTAGGCCTGGACTCATGGAGTGTTACTAAATGTCAGAAGGCCTCGTGTTTCAGGAAGTACAACCCTCAGTGTGCATGTTTGTGGTAAAGAGGCAGGTGTGTCAGGTGTGCTGGGACTTACCCTGTCACTTGGTTCCAGCTTTGTACCCCCAAGGAACCACTCAACAGGGATGTCTTCATACGACAGCTCACATTCAAAGGTGGCGGTCTCACCGGCAGTAACTGTGATGTTCTTCAGAGGCCTTATCAGGGCGATCACTCGGCCTTTGGATTGGGGAGAAGACATAGTTAGTCCTCCCCCAAAACAGGTCAACAGCTCCTAAAAAATCCCCACAAAGAAGCAGCAGATCCTCAGTGGCCGATCCTCATGGTGTGGTTGAGGGGACGGCAGGCTGCAGGAAGCCCTGAAGACAACTGAAGCTTGCCACTCTGCAACTTGGCCCTGAGGCCACACTCATTAGCATACGAGCCGCCGTCAGAAGAACATGGCTGGCAGAAACCAGTAAGACATGGGGTCATGACCCCCCCACCCCCACCAACCATGGAGGACCTGCTCTGGATAAGGCATACAGATTCTAAAATAACTGAGGGGCCTGATTGGCCAACAGCCCACATCTTCTAAAACCATGAGAGGAAGCCAGTCTGTTCCTGTCAATCACAGACCTGCAATTTCCCTAGAAAATGTGAATGTGGAGCACCAGAGAGGAATTACACAATGTTTAATACCAACATGTCACCAGGTTCTAAATGGTTTGGTAGCTCAGATCAAAGAGAACTGCCAGATGTCCTACTGGATTAATGAGCAGTTTGAAGTATTTACAACAGGCTTCCTCACATGCCTGAATTAAAGCCAGTTAAAGCTAGTAAACTCATCTGACAGGACTGGTGACAGCTAGCTGGTAATCTGAAAGGTTTACAAACACCCTTAAATTCACACTGACTTTTATTTCCCGTCAAACAGTTTGAAGATATTTTCTGTTTTGTCTCTGCAGGTTTTGTTAAAATCGATCAGTTCCTGAATTTCATGCTGCAACACATTAAGAAACAGGTTGTTTGAGTCAAACTTTTCCCACTTTGTGATGTTACTGATTCATTCTCATGACACTGACCTTGAGGAAATGTCTGACTCTCGACTGTCAGTTTGCTTCCAGCTTCCCCCAAAACATGGAGAGAGATCATTTATCTCAATGAGAAATAAAATAAAACCTAAAACATGTTCTTTCATTGTAAAAACACCTAAAAATAAAGAGCTTCAGGTGTGACTTTGTCCCATTCTTTCTGCAGACACGTCTTGTCCAGCAGTACAAAGTCGTCTTCATCACATGTCTCATTATAAATCCTCAGACATTCTTTATTAGGGAAGAGCTGCAGAAAGTTTGTCCCAGAACCGGTCTTCTCTGGTCCAGAACCTGTCCCCTCTTCCTCCTCAGCCTTTGGAATATATGCAGAATGAACTTTTACTCCTTTTTTTGTGAGAAATGATGAACGTCCCTGGAGATGTGGTCCTGAAGGACAGAATACTGATCCAAACCTGAACCATCACAGAACTGTTGCTGAGGACAGTCTGGATGCGGCTTTTCCTCTCTAGTCTAAGGTACAACGTGACCACTTCCTCCAAGAAAGACCTGGAATACCAGGTGACCATGTGATTTAGCTCCGCCTCCAGACAAGGTGACGTTTGTGAAGCAGTCTTTCTACAGTGATTCTTCGTCCGTGTGGTTCAGCTGTTGCTGACTAACAGCTCCTGATGCTTAAATGAGCCACACAGAACATGTTTTATAATGTGTTGCAGCCTGAACAGCAGGATGAGTTTAAACGTGAAATAAAGCTGACGAGAAAAATCATTAAATATATTTGCTTCATGCTGTTTAACATGAAATATGAGTCAAAGGGATCAAATGTTTTGCTGACATCTGATCTCAGACTGGTGACTCTGGTATCTTCACATTCTCGTTGTTCAAGTTGGACAAAGACAAAGTTCATTTAAGAACTGATATACATGTAAATACTGTTGTTTCCTAATATTTAACAGCAATGAATAAATGAAAGCAGATTTCTTTTCAAAAAGCTGAACACAAGCAAATAGAAAATATCTATGATCACATGGATCAGATGCCAAACTGGATCAAACCAAAACAAGTTTTATCATTTCAGAATTTCACTTTAAGTTATTACCCGACAGACATCATGACGCCACTCTGATGTCTGTCTGGTAAAAGATGCCATTTAGCTTAAATGTAGTTGTTGGTCCTCCCAAAAGTAACGAGATCCACACGGCAGAAAGATCACAAAATCAACAAGAGACAAAAGACACATTTATGATCTTCTTAACCAAATTATCCCGACTGAGAAGATCAGGGTTTTCAAGTTGTTTCTTGAATAGACCTGAGTTTAGAACCTGACTCCGGACTCTCTGATAAGAAAACCTGTTACGGGTTTTACAAAGCTTCTGTGATTGGGTCACCTTTGACTCTGAGCTGAGCCTCAGATTTGGCGTTTGCTGCAGAGAAATCGACACTTCCAGCCATGTCCAGCCTACAGTTGAAGAGGATCAGCATGTGTCGAGCTCCTTCCTCTTTAATTTCCACATCCTGACAACAAACATCGACAGTTCAACTCCCACTCAAAAGACAGACAGTGTGTTGACACTAAGCATAAGTAACAAAGCATCAACACAAGATGATGAGTGTTTCTGAAGGAGACGCGTGAACTCATTTTCATCACACGGTGTCTTACAGCAGACGGGTGGAGTGTTTCTCCCTTCAGTTTCCAGGTGGCGTGGAGGTCGTCCTCAGAAATGTGTGTCTCAAACGTGGCTGTCTCGGTCTCTGTGACCTCCACGCTGTACAGCGGGCGGATAACTTTAATGTTGCGCTCTGTGAAGGTGCAAATGGACGTTAGAGAAAACCAAAGCGGAGCTGAATCTGACTGGACTCTCAGAGAGAACAGATTGATGCAGATGTTGATGGTTAAATTAAAAAATGAAGATCAATGGAGGACAGAAAGTGGACATAAAGACATGACATTTTAGAGGAGTGGCTGTCACTCTTGTTTAAATCAACTCACAAAGACAGAGGACAACAACCAGTTCAACAAAACATTTTGATCGACACAGACAAGAGACACTTCAGAGACATTTGATGTTTCCTCCGATGTTAAAACAGAGTGACAGAACAGGACATAAAGATGAAGGATGGAGAGGAGATGAACAGCAGAACATATAAAGATGGAGTTCTGGTGGACTGGGGATGGGGGATGATTCTGCAGTCCTGAAGGGGTCTGGCTGTAGGGATTACCTTCGATGTTCAGGTCTGCTGTGGTTTTGTCGGTACCACAGTCGCAGGTGTACGTTCCCAAGTCTTTCTTTGCTGCTCTCTTGATGACCAACATGCGCTTCTTACCATCTGACTGGAAGAGAACGTTCTTAGATGGAAAGATTTCTTTACCATCTTTGAACCATTTCACTTCAGCTGCTGCCTTGCTCAATTCACAGGACAAAACCACCTCATCCTTTTCAACAGCAGCATAGTTCTGGAGTTTCACTGTGAAGTAGAGGTCGCCCTCTGCAAGCAGACACCCACAATAACTAGTTCAATACAAAGATCAACAGCTAGAACCACAGAGGACAGAAGTTATCGAGAATATCTGGCACAGAAAATTCTGCTTCTGGAACATCCGACTAGAAGACATTACTAACCAAGAACAGTGAGCATGGCCTCCGACGTCTTGCCCATGGCCTCCACTCTGATCATGGAGGTGTCATCGATTGAGACCTCCTTGAAGGCCAGTATGTGTACCTTTCCCTCCTCCGACATGTGCACCACCTTACTGGGGTGCAGCCGGACATCGTTTTTGTACCAAACTACTGGGATCTTTTCGTGGGAGAGTTCAACGCTGAACTCTGCAGTTTCACGTTCCTTAACGGTCACATCTTTAATCGGCTTGATAAATTCAAGACGAATACCTGACAGAAAAATTACATTCATGAGGAAATACAAAGACGTTTTAGTAGTGAAGGTTCAAAAATCAGTAATTTAATTCTCTGATAGATGTAAAAATAATGCAATAAAGCCTCCGACAAACATCACCATCAGAGACTAATTATAAAATGGTGGTAGGTGATTTCTTCTTCCAGATGTTCTGCCTTTGCTCTCTAAAATATCACTAGGAAACTTAAAGGCTTTCGGCACGAAGAAAAACACATAATAGGAACATTTGGGCTTTTGTCCACATCACACTGTATTTAAACATCCTCCTACTTGTTTTACCTTTAATAATCAGTTTTCCAGATGTTCTCTTATCTTCAGCCTCAAACATGTATTTGGCTTCATCTTCATATCGGGCGGATTTTACAATAAGAGTGTGTCGATTCCCGTCAGCTTGGATTTCAAATTTGTCATCACTTGACAGCTCCTGAGTTCCCTTCAGCCAGCGGAAACTTTTGGGTTCTCGAGAAATTTCCAGTTCAAACTTTGCCTCATCCTTTTCATACACGTGCACATCAGCCAGCGGTGTAATAAATGAGACAGGAAGCTCTGTTGATTCAGACATACGGAGTTAACATCCAGGAGGAGTGCTCGTGAAAAATATGGTTAGATTAAATCGTTTCATCTTCTGTTCCGAGAAAAATACAGAAGCCCAAATCTCTAGAAAATGTAACAGTATTTACCAGACAAGACTGTAAATCACTGTTACATTTTATTAAAACATGATAAGTTTGGTTTATTTAGATTTGGTGCACTGAACAGAGTCGTGATGAGCTTCACTGTCAGATAATCCACAACAGGAGCTCAGTGGGCTTGAAAAAGACAGAAGACTTTGTACAAGAAGGTGAAGCGAGGAAGTAACGGCTCACCCTTCACTTTCAGGTTAGCGGAACACTTGGCGTTGGCGGCGGTGAACATCAGCTCGCCTGTCTGAGGCACTTTGCAGTTATACAAGACCAGAGTGTGTTTGGCTCTGTCTTCCACAATCTCAACATCCTGCAGGCGGTCGACAAACTTCAGTATGTCAGTAAAAACACGAGCACTCAGAAAAAAGTGATCAGGGCAGGACTGTGGTTAGTTCACTTTGATTTATGAGGTAATGGAAACGCTAACAAACTAGATAGCTTTATCTGAAAGGTTAAAATGTTTCAGTTCAGTCCTGAAGATTTCAAAAAGACTGATATTTTATTGGGACATACAGCAGATGGACTGAGGACTTCTCCATTTAGTTTCCATTGGCCGTGAACATCATCCTCACTGAGCTCCACCTCAAACCGAGCCGTCTCTCCTTCTAACACCTCAGTGCCATACATCGGCCGAACCACCTTAATGTGACGAGCTGATGTTCAAGAGAAGGAAAAATGTCTTATTGAGGAAATCCAGAGATTTAAACACGTTGAAAAAAAAAATCAGTAGAAACATCTGGGATGAAGACATGGACACAAAGATGGTTACAGACAGAGGGGTCGTCAGTTTAAGACCCTCCAACACTGGGAGGACCATAAACAACCAAATGGTTCCAAGTGACATACGCATGGTGAGATGACGCAGCACTGACCTTTGAGATCATTTGAGAACCCATTTGGTTCTATATGGAACTACTACATAGACCAAAAGACCAAAAAGTGTTATGTCTTTAAAAAAGTGATGGTTTGTTAGCGTGATCAAGAACACATACAAGAACTTGAACACTACAAGACTGTTTCTGCTCCAAAAGAGAGTCAGCCGGAGCTTTCCTTTGAAACTTTAGTCTTATAGTGTGTTTCTATCACACAAGAAGACAACGACAACATGAAATGCTAATTAAAGGGTGATGAGAACAAAAACAAGTGCAGAAAAAAGTCCGAGGGGTCATGAGATGTGGTTAGAAGATGGTTCAGGTGAAGACGTGCATCCAGAATGTTGAAGGAACCTCATCAGAGAAACCAGCTTAGTGTCTTTACCTTCAATGTGAAGCTCTGCTGTTGTCTTGTCTGTTCCACAGTCACATACATAATGTCCTTTGTCTTTGTCCCCAGCTTTCTTGATAATGAGGGTTCTGCGTTTGCCCTCTGCTTTGATGGTTACTATCTTCGAAGCCTTGATCTCAGCCTCGTTGTGGTACCACATCACATCAACGTCTTTGCTGAGCTCACAATCTAGAACCACACTGTCTTTCTCCACTGCAGTGTAGTCCTGCAGCTTAACCGTGAAGTAAGGATCTCCCTCTGAAATGGGGACATTCCAATGAACATGTAGGACACGCGTATTGAACAATGAACCACAAAATGAAGACAAATAAGAAAAACACAAGACAACATAGAAAATCACTTCCCACAACAGAAGGACATAATGAAGTCCTGTTGTGGACCAGAACAGACACCAGGATGTTCTGTACAAAGAACCGAGGAGCAAAATGAACAGAGACAACAGAGAAAGACAGGTGATTGTTCCAGGTTTACCTATAACCGTCAGGTTGGCCATTGAAGGAATTCCTTTGGCTTCAGCCTTAATTTGGCAGATGTCATCTAAAGTCACGTCCTTTATTTCGAGCACGTGTTTCTTTCCGTTGATGTGAGTGACGACTGTTCGGCTGGGATGAATTTTAATGTCGTTCTTGTACCAGGTGACCGGGATGTTCTCGTGGGAGAGCTCCAGCTCAAAGCGAGCTGTCTGGCCCTCCTTTACAGTTTGGTCCTTTATTGGTGAGATAAATTTGAGCCTGATACCTAAAGTTTTATTAATAAAACATGTCTGTATGAGTTCACTCACAAGTTCACTCATTGTTCTGCTTTTTCTCTGATAATCCAGCACTTACCCTCCACTATGAGTCTGGCTGTGGAAGTTTTGCCCAAAACTTCAATCGTATACTCATCCTCATCATCAAACTCACAGCAGTTTATCACCAACATATGCTTCTTTCCATCATCGATGATGTCGTACTTTTGATCTGGGGTGATGATGTCAGCCCCTTTGTACCACATGACCTTAGTGACATCCTTCGTGATGGTGCATTCAAACTTAGCCTGTTTCTTTTCTGGCACAGTAACGTCCTTCAGCGGGACAACAAAGTCCATTTCGATCTCTGGTTAAAGGGTGAGACAGCGTCAACATATCAACAATACACAACAACACATCAAAGACAACAACACAGTCAACACTGAGACCAGTTTACATGGAACAGCCAGTTCTACATCCCATTATGTAGGTAAGTTTAGAAATCCTGCTGGAGATATCTTCAGATACAGAAAAAGAAATACAGTCTGCTTTGGATGAAGACATTCAAGATGGTGGAGAAGACTGTCATCAAGGAACTTTGCTCAGGTTGACATGAAGCAGTTCTCTTTATCCAGCTGGCATTAAAGTCAATTCTTCCTCGTAGGTCTCTTTGGTGTGATGTGAAGAGCGGACCCATGGACACTAAAACAAAAAGCTTCTAAAGAGTTTCATTGTTGCTTGAAGGAAGACAGCTTGACACCAGTCTGGATGAGGGACAGATCCAGGAACTTTGTAGTGGTATGATGATGAAACTGGTCTCAGGAACATTAACAGACATATTTACATTTTTCATAGACAAACAGATAAACAACCAGAGAAACAAATCCCATCCCTTGCTTTCCGAGGCTGCACAAGGTGGTGCAGGAATCCAACGCGGTCACAGTATTAAAGAAGACCTAAGGTCTGTTCTCTCGTGCCTCAGAGCTTTATTTGATTATCCTCAGACCTTAAGTCTTTACTTTAACAGCTAAAATCCAAAGCATCAGGGCACGCTGTAGTTTTGCTGGAAACCCTGAGCACCTCTTACCTTTGACAGTGAGCATTGCGTTTGTGATGGCATTCAGAGCCTGGTAGGAAACTTCTCCAGCCTGATCCAACTGGCAGTTTTTCAGTGTGAGCCTACGGACCGCGCCGTCCATTTGGATGTCGCACGTCTGATGATTACATTACATTGATATTAAAAAACGTCAATAATAAGGGCAGATTTTTATTGTGTGGAACATTATGAAAGCACGCTGCTTTTACCGGGGATCTGGTTAAAACTTCTCCTTTAAGTTTCCATTCCCCGGGAACATCATCCTCTGATATCTCCGTCTCAAACACAGCATCCTGCTTCTCTATCACCTCAACACTGGCCAGGGGTCTCAGAATCTGAGCCTCCCGCTCTGCAAGCAAGTATCAGTACTCATGAATAAAACACTGTTACAAAGAAAACTGCTGAAACCATCTGAAGGACTACAATGAAAAGGAATGTAACCTCCTAGTGTTAGCTTGGCAGTATAGACGCGTCCTTCCACTTCCAGGGAATATTCTGCAACGTCGTCAGGCTGACAGTTTTTGATGGTCAGCGTCAGCTCCTTTCCATCCTTGCTGATCTCAACCTTGTCCGATGGAGTAAGTTCATTCTCTCCTTTGACCCACTTCCAGTTAGGAGTGTCTTTGAAGAGCTCACATTTAAATGTGGCAGCAGCCTTTGGTTTTACATGCTGGTCTTTTAGAGGTCTTACTATCCAGTCTTTGATAATTTCTGTTAGAGTTAAACATCACAGAGTCAGGTTTACATAATACCATGTCTGATCAATCAAACTGCTGAATAATGGAAGAGACCAACATAATCCGAGTCACATTTTAGTAAGAAAACGTCAGTGTTTTTGTGGATTCTGAGTTTATAACAAAACACTTGAACATTTTGAAAGAGGAGGATTAAGATCAAGGAGAAGATGGAATCTGGTAGTAATTTTGGGGACCTGTTTTAGTTTTTTTGTCTTACCTATCACTTTGACATTCGTGGTGGTCTTGACGTCTTCCTGTCCAGAAACTTCACATGAGTAAGAACCAGCATCATCCTCTGTGGAGTTCTGGATGGTCACAGCATGCTGCAGGCCGATGATGTTGATCTGAATCTTGCCCTCCTTTTTCTCCAGGATTTCTCCGTTCTTCTTCCACACCACATCTCTCTCTTTGCTCAGCTCGCAGGTCATGTAGATCGGTTGGCCCTTTATTGCTGATGTCTCAGCTTCCAGCTCTTTGATCCATTTGACAGGAAGCTCTGTGAGAAGACACAAACAATGAGTCATTTACATGAGCGAAACTTCAGAAAAATAGCATTTTTAATTTATGAAAGGAAAAATGAAGTACCTTCAACTATGAGCTTGGCGGTGCATGAAATTTCCTTGCCAGCATTTTTAGCCACACAGGTGTATTCACCAGTGTCAGACAGCTGGACATCAATGATGTGCAGCTTGCGATCTTTACCATCAGAGATGAACTTATGTTTGGGACTCTCACGCAGATTACCGCCGTCTTTCATCCAGGAAGTGACGGCAGTAGAGGGCGACACCTCGCACTCAAACACAGCGGATGATCCAATGGACTCGGCCTCCTGCAGCACAATGTCCTGAAGCTTCTTGATGAACTTCAGCGGAACAGCTTTAAGTTTGAAACCTGCAAACGGTTCTTCTGGTGGCGTTGGGCCCCTGCCACCAGGCTTCAGTCCACGACCTCTGCCCTCTCCAGGGGACGGGGTCTGCCTCGCTGAAACACAGTTTGGAGACAACCAGTCTAGTCTTTAATATCATCTGTTAAAATTTTCAAGATTTTTCTTGGTAAAAATGTTTTGTGACGAGACACTTACGTTTCAGCCCTCTGCCTCTACCTCTTCCTGCTTCCTCTGCTGGTTGTCCCTCTGTTCAGAAACAATCACAGTTAATTTGCTGCTTCAGTCGTCATCACGTTAATGTCTTCATAAACATGCCAGTGACAGATGACATGTCATGTATATTTATACTGAAACGCTGAATGGATTTTTATGATGTAATGACAGCAAGATGAAGACAGACAAAAGCAGAATGATGGATGACAGATAAATACAACTCCACAGCGATGACGCCGTTAGGAAATAACAAACATGAAGATGACATCAGTGGGATGAACACGTTGGGTACATGAGAATGGGATGATCCTAAAATGACGGACAGACAGATGTTTAAACATAGATGGCAAACAGAGATGAATGTGGTCGACACCAAGACTGACAATGAACAAGATGGTGTGAAACATCACGGTGAAAACATGGCGTGGTGAAACGGATTTAGATGGAGGCATTATGATGGAAATGGTTCAAGCCATGAAGGGATGGTTTTTCTTGGTCATCATTGGTCAATCCACCATCTCACCTCTCCTGGTCACCCCTGGAACCTCCAGAGCACCCTCCTCTTCTACGCCTTCCCAGTCCTCTGAGCCGTAACTGTCCCGTGGAACCAGCTCCCAGCCCCAGGCCTCTTCTTCTTCCTGCTCAGCCTCTTCCTCTTCTTCAAACTCCTCTTCAAATATCTCCTCTTCTGGCTGGGTGGCAACCTTCTTGACTTTTACAGCTCCAGGGGAGACCTCCTTCACCAGAGGAAGAGTCTTCTTATCAGGCTCTCCTGGTTTGGCAGCCTTTGTTTCTTCTGGTGATGGCTTCTTTGGAACCTTTTTGAGAGTCACAGCATCAATTGAGTCTTTAGGTGAAACTGTTTTTGGAACCTTTTTGAGTTTGTCGATGCTCGGCCTCCTGTCAGGTGAGACTGTCTCTGCTTCTTTGAGCTTCTCAGCTTTAGGGGACGGCGTCTTTTTGAGCTCGACCTTCTTCAGTTGTTCTAGTGGTTTCAGGGCCACTTCTTCCTTCTCTTCTTTTTCCTTGGGTATAATTCCTTTCTTCAGCTCCAGGGGTTTGGGTTCCTCAGGAATCTTGGCAGGTTTCTTATCAGCACCAGGAACAGGAGTTGTCTTCTTGACTGGAACTGCTTCTACCTCCGTTGGTTTCTCTGGTTTTTTCTCTGGAGCCTCTGGGACTTCTGATTTCTTGGGCTTTGCTTCTGGCTCCTTCACTTTAGGTTTTTCTTCAGGACTTCTGCGACGAAGCAGGTCATCAGATGGTTTCTTTTCTTTCTCCTCTGCTGGTTTCTTCTCAGGCTCTGCAGCATCTTTGGCAGGTTTTGTGAAGGGCTTCAGCTTGACACTTTCTATCTCCTGTTCAGCTGTTGGGATTTTCTTTACTTTGGTGGGGGCTTTGAGCTCCTCGGGCTCCTTTTCTGGAGTTTTCTTCTTATCTACTGGTTTTGGTACCTTGGGTGGAGCCTCCTTTATCTCAGGAGGGGCCTCCACGGGTTTCTTCACAGGTTCCTTAGTTTCCACGTCTCTGGGGATCCTCTCTTCCTTCTGGAAAGGCACAGTGTCTCTGTCTGGTCTCTCCTTTTTGTCTTTCTCTGGCTCCTCTGTTAGTTTAAGAGGCTTTTCAAATGGTTTTAATTTCACTACTTCTGCTTCAGCTTCAGTTAAAGGCAACTTTTTCACTTTTTTCGGGGCTGCACTGGGCGGGGCAGGTTCTTCTTCCTTTGGTGCTTTTGGAGTTTTCTTTAGAGAAATCTTGTCTTCTGGTTTTTCATCTTTAGGAACGGGTTTCTGGCGGGTCCAAGCATCTTTAGGAGTCTCTTTTTCTTCCTCCACTTTAGGTTTAATAACATCTGGTTTTTTCACCACATCAGCTTTCTCTCGAGGTTTCCTCTCCTCCACGGTCCTCCTGGTGACCACAGACATCTCAAGAGACTCTTCTTCATGCACCATTTCTTCTGCATGAAAAACGGTGGTTTGGATGACTTTCTGAGGCTTTTCCTCCACTTCAGGCTCTTTAGATGGAACTGATGGAATTTTCTTCAGGGTAACAATCTCATGCTCTTCTTCTACTTCTCTTGCAACTCGAGATGTTTTTCTTAAGGTGGGAATCTCAAATGTCCCTTCCTCTTCCACACAAATTTTACCCTTTTTGTGCAGCACAGTTTCTGAGGCAGCAAAGGTCTGACATTACTTAACGACACTTGACTAACATCACAAACACTCAGATAATATGTTTAAAAACTCTAGTATGATCATAAAAACACACAAATATACTACATGTAACAATACAAAGAAAGGAACTGAGAAGGTTGGGTGATCTTTCTGACTAACAGAACACAAACATAAAGGTAAGAATGTGATTAAATGTCATTTTTTAATAACTGATCATTCATAAAACTAAAATTATCCTGACAGAGCCAATCAAAACAGGTAAGTGATGGTTGTCAGGTGCAGATTTAATGGTTGTTGTTTGAGCGTGAAGTTGGAGGTCTTACCTTTCTGGACTCCTCCTGGTGTCTGGACAGGTCCTTTAGTTTCATCTAATACAGAAGATAGTTCAGAAAGTTAATCACTGGTTACCAACAACAATGTGACCAATTTACCAGGAAGACTGTAAGAAACTTTATAATATTTAAAAAACATGTTTAAATAAAAACATTCACAAACAAAATGAGGATAAAGAAGAAGAGTGTCAATCTAAACAAGATGAAAAACATATTTTAAAACAAACTGAGACCAACAGAAACGAACAGACAACAGGAAGCAGGAAGTGAACAAGGTCACACTGACCCACGTTAAAAAAACACAAAAACATCTGCTGAGATGAAGGAAGATAAAGAAGCTTTTCTCCAGGTCTTTATTGATCTCTACCTGTAACCGGAGATACTTTTTCTACCACAGCTGGTTTTATCTCTTCTGGAACCTCTTTGGTTGGTTCTTCAGTCTTAATGACAGCTTGTGTTTTGGGTGCTTGAAAGGTAAGAAAAGATAAACCCAGAGTTTGGTAACATACCGTGAAACCACACATTCTCTCTCTGATTTTGTTGTTTGAATACCTGGTTTTGTTTCTGCTGGTGGAGTTGTTTTCTTTTCACTCACTTCAGGTCTTTTTGCAGCTTCTGGAACTTTTACAGCAGCTTTTGGTTTGCTCTCTTTAGGTATGAGATAAAGATGGAAATCAACACAAAACCCTCAACATCTGAACTCAGTTTAAGGTCCAAAGACCAGATCTTGTCAGATGAAGTTTTAAGATGCACATTTAATAAAGACAGCATTCTTTCACGAATGCCTTCAGTTACACACAAACAGGAAACAGAAAGAGTCTGGATACCTTCTGGAGGAGCGACTGGCTTTGTTTCTTTGACTTGTGGCGGTGACTCCTTCTCCTTTACAGGAACTTGAAAATGAAACAACACGACAATGAGACTCACATTACGACAGAAACACTCACAGAGAAAATAAAGAGCTGGAAGATGAAAACAATCTCACCCGACTGTTTCCTGTGACCGACACAACAAACACAGAGTTAGAAAAACGGTGAAGAAAACCCAAAGTGAACTGTGGCGGTTTAGATTTTCAATAATATCAGGTGGTTGAAAGAATGACGACTTGTCACAAAGAGCAGAAAACAGTTTGTGCTCAAACAGAATGAGTGACGTGACATGGAAAATCCTCTGAAGGGATGAAATTATGAATAAATCCTGATGGGACAGTGCTCGATGGCGTTTGGTGCTCAGATCAGAAACATGTGCTCAGTGATAGTTTCCCTCTGTACCTCTGGAAGCTTCCTGAAGGAAGCTGGTTTCTATGGTGGACTGCTGGTCTTCTGATGATTTTCTGCCTTTAGTTTCATGTTCTTGAGGAGGAATATGTCGGATATGGTCTGATTCCTGTTTCCTGCTGGTGGAGTGTGAAGGTTCTGGTTCATGACCAGTAGTTCTGGTTCTGGTAATATCTGTTACTGAAGGCTCGCTGACTTTGGGCTCAGACATTAGTGCTACATCCCTGATATCCTGAGAGTGTTTATCATCTCCTGTTGGAGCGATTAACTGCAGGTCCTTCACTGTCCAGGTGTTTACACCTGTAGCATCGACCTCAGCAGGTAAACTACCTCTAACATCTGCTTTTAGCATCTGTGTGTCTCTACTGGTGTATTTTTCTGATCTATTATCTTCTCTGAGTGGTTCTTTAAGTATCACTTCAGGTCCTGATGTTACTGCAGATTTACTTGATTTGTGTTGAATTTCTCTTCCTTCAACTGAAGTAACAGCTGATGAATCTGTTGACAGAATTTCATCAGATTTGTCTTTTACAGTTTTGTCCGTCTGTTTTAACTCTTCTGTCTGAACTAAAGGAAGGTCTCTAACTCTGGTGTTTTTCTCTGAAGCATCTTGGTTTTCCAGTAGTTTTCCAGTTTTGATGTTTGCTGTAACAGAAGTTTCAACATTTGTTTTGCTTTCACTCTGAAGCTGATCTAATCTTGGTATTTTATGTTCTGTGGATTTTACAGAAACATCTTCTGGTTTGTAAATCTCAGTTTTTCCAGATGTAACGAGTTTGATCAGATGATCAGAGAAAATATCCTGCTGTGTGGAATCTAATGGATCTGTTCTTCTATCAGTTGATGGTTTTTTATAGACCACACCCATCTCAGGTGTTTGTGAAGCTGTTTTCTCTGTTTGTTGTTGTCCATGTGGAGAAACATCCTCTTTACCTGTGTGTTTTTTAGACTGAAAGCTTTCACCTGTATTCTGTCCTCCAGCTGACTTCTTCTCACTGAATTTAGTTTCCCTGCATGTCGGTGAAACGTCGTCTTTAACCAGAGTTTTCTTTATTTGTTGTGTTTGTATTTTATCTTTAATCAATGAGACTTTTTCTGACATCTGATCTTTGACTCCTCTCACCTGAGTTTCCTCCTCTGAAACCTGAGCTGTGATTTCTACACTTTCATCTACATAATCTAGACTGGATGTTTGATACATTTTCCTTTCTGATGTTTCTACATCTGCCTTCAGCTTGTCTGAAACTGTAAATCTTTGAAGAGTGTCCGATTTTAAATCACCATCTTCAGTTATGAGATATTTTTCAGAAGCTACCTCCATCACCGGAACAACGGAACCTCTGTCAGCTTGATTTGTTTCAGGTAAAATCGGAGTAACGTGTCCGTATTCGTCTCTGACTATTACTGTTTTGGATTGTTTTTCTTTTTGGAGGATTTTTGCATCTTTGTTCATCTTCTGCCTTTTGCTTTTCTCAGATAGTTTGTCTCTGATTTCAGCTTCACTTTGCTGTGATGTACGTTTTGTCTCTTCAGCTGAAAGAAGCAGTTTGATTCTGCTCATCACTTTTTCTGAAACTTTCTCAACTTCTTGTTGTGATGTTTTTTCTGTTTTATCTTCTGACTCAACATGTTCATGTATCACTTCCTGTAAAGGCTCCTCTGACATCAGTGAAACATCATGAGGTTTAACGTTTTTCACTAATTCATAAGGTTTGATGTAACGCTGAAGACTTTCTGGTTCTTCGTATCTCTGTAGGACAACGCAGGATGTTTCAGATGCGATCTCCATCCCTGGCGCCACAGAAAACCTCATTTCAGTTTGTTCCGGCTCTGTTCCCTCGAGCGGAGCAACACTTCCATATTCCTGTTTTAAAACCTCTGCTGTGCTTTTGTCAAACTTTTGACTTTTATCTGAAATAGATTTGAATTTCTTTGTTGAAACAGCTGATGTCATGTCAGAGCTCAGCTGTTCACCTGCTTCTTTCTCTGGTGAAACTTGTTTGAACTCATCTGTCATCTTAGAGGAATCTCTGTCTTCTCCTGTATTTGTTTCTGTGATTTCCATCTCAGGGAAAATAACCTGTTTTCTTTCTGCTTGTTTTATTGTTCTGTCTTCAGCTGAAGGAGGTGAGATGGTTTTGTCTGTTCCATTATCTTTTAGATATTCCTTCAGTGCTCCTGAAGTCTTTGTGCTAACTTCAGTTTTCTCTGGTTTGATAGTTAACATCAGCTCTTGGTTCTGTTTGGTGTTTGGGATAACAGGAGTCTCTGTAAGCGTTCTTTTGGGTAAATCTGGTACTTTAAACGTTCTGACACATCCATCTTTGATCTCTCTGGTTTGAATCTCTTCTGTTGAAGCTGAAATCTTTCCTTCTTCTTGTTTCATGGACTCCACAGGAGATGAGAACTTGTCTGTTTTATCTCTAAGCCTCTTACTTCTCTCTAATCTCTGGATATCATCATGTGAAAGTTCATCTAACTTCTCGTCTCTTACGTTAATCTCAGGTGTATTTTCTGCTTCAGATTGTTCAGGACTCACATTCTCCTCCAGAGGAGAATCTTTATATTTTCTATCTTTCTTTGACTGAGTATCTTCAGTCATTTTTCTTGGACTCGTTTCAAACTGACTCACATCTGTCATCGATGTTTCTCTGTCTTTAATACTTCTTTTAGCTCCAGTATGTTTTTCTGGAACATCACACTCTAATGAAATCTTTTCACTTTCCTCTGAAGTCTCACTTTCTCTTTGTACAAATATTTTTGGGGTTTTCAGTTCACCAGGAACCCCTTTTTCACTTTTTACTGTGTTCTGACTGAGTTCTATAAGCGCAGCCTCTTTTCTTTCTTTCAGCTCATGATCAGTTTGGATCTTCAGTTTGGGAGGATCTGTTTTAGCATCTCGAGGTAAGTCAGGTTTTCCAGGTTCCTCCTCCTGAACTGGTGCTACTGAATTCTGTGTTTTCTCAGATAATATCAAATTTTCTAACTCTTCATGAGGCCCAGTTTGATTTAAAACTTCAACATCCTGTAACTTCTCTGCTTCCTGTGTAGTTTCAGTTAGAGATGTCAACTGAAACTGGCCTTTCAGATCTTCAGTCTGTAGAAACTCCTGTGGAATCTTCATCATCACTGTTCCTTCCCTACAGCTGTCGTCTATCAGCTGAGACATCGCTTGGATTCTTTGGAGGTTTTCTGTAATTTCTTCCTTTTGAGTTTTATGTGTGACTAACTCTGGTTTAGTTTGAACTAACTTCTGTCTCTCCTTCAGGGATCTTAATTCTCCTGGAGAATCTTTTACTTTATGTTTTATCTCTTCAGCTGCTGCAGGTTCTTCCTCCTTCATGGATGTAACTAACATTTTATCATCAAGCCTCTGGTCTTCAGTGGGGGTCACTGTCTGAGTTTTATGCTTCACTATAATGGTTTTAGATGAGATTTGTTCATCTGCAGCTTCTTCAGTCTCAGTTTCTCTGACTTCTTCTTTATATTCTGGAAGAGTTTCTGTCTTTGTGTCTTTAACTGTCTCTTTTCTTACAACGTGTTCTTGTTTAGGTTTGATCTCTTTATGAGGAGAAACTCTGAAGGTTTGATCTTTAACTGAACTGATGGTAATCTGATCTGGTTCCACCTTCAGTTCTTCATGTTTTCTCATTTTCTCTGACGTTAAAGTTTCATCAGCTGTTAAATCGTCTCTGTGCTGCTCTTTAGTTTTCTTCACTTTTAGAGGAGAAACTCTGGAGTTTTTATCTAAACTGGTCTTTGATTGGTCTCGTTCAGCTGTAGGGGTGTCAGATGTTTCATCAACTGTTGTACTCTCCAAAATAAAGTCTTGAAATCTCTCTTGATTTTTATCTTTAATCTGAGTTTTATGTGAGACTAACTCTGGTTTAGTTTGAACTAACTTCTGTCTCTCCTTCAGGGATCTTAATTCTCCTGGAGAATCTTTTACTTTATGTTTTATCTCTTCAGCAGCAGCAGGTTCTTCCTCCTTCATGGATGTAACTAACACTTTATCATAAAGCCTCTGGTCTTCAGTGGGGGTCACTGTCTTATGCTTCACTACCATGGTTTCAGTCTCAGTTTCTCTGACTTTTTCTTTATATTCTGGAAGAGTTTCTGTCTTTGTGTCTTTAACTGTCTCTTTTCTTACAACGTGTTCTTGTTTAGGTTTGATCTCTTTATGAGGAGAAACTCTGAAGGTTTGATCTTTAACTGAACTGATGGTAATCTGATCTGGTTCCACCTTCAGTTCTTCATGTTTTCTCATTTTCTCTGACGTTAAAGTTTCATCAGCTGTTAAATCGTCTCTGTGTTGCTCTTTAGTTTTCTTCACTTTTAGAGGAGAAACTCTGGAACTTTTATCCAAACTGGTCTTTGATTGGTCTCGTTCAGCTGTAGGGGTGTCAGATGTTTCATCAACTGTTGTACTCTCCAAAATAAAGTCTTGAAATCTCTCTTGATTTTTATCTTTAATCTGAGTTTTATGTGTGACTAACTCTGGTTTAGTTTGAACTAACTTCTGTCTCTCCTTCAGGGATCTTAATTCTCCTGGAGAATCTTTTACTTTATGTTTTATCTCTTCAGCTGCTGCAGGTTCTTCCTCCTTCATGGATGTAACTAACACTTTATCATAAAGCCTCTGGTCTTCAGTGGGGGTCACTGTCTGAGTTTTATGCTTCACTATAATGGTTTTAGATGAGATTTGTTCATCTGCAGCTTCTTCAGTCTCAGTTTCTCTGATTTCTTCTTTATATTCTGGAAGAGTTTCTGTCTTTGTGTCTTTAACTGTCTCTTTTCTTACAACGTGTTCTTGTTTAGGTTTGATCTCTTTATGAGGAGAAACTCTGAAGGTTTGATCTTTAACTGAACTGATGGTAATCTGATCTGGTTCCACCTTCAGTTCTTCATGTTTTCTCATTTTCTCTGACGTTAAAGTTTCATCAGCTGTTAAATCGTCTCTGTGTTGCTCTTTAATACGAGTCTCTGTTTCAGGTTTATCTTTAACTAAAACTGGTTTTAATGGAGGGAATTTGACTTCATCATCTTTAATTTGAACAGCTTTTTGTCTTCTGTCCTCTGATTGCTCTGTTTCTTCTGCCTTGGACATTTTCTCAGTTAGAAACTCTGTGTCTCTGATCTCACACTGTTTATCTGGAGTCGTTTCTGTTTCTTTACAAACTTCAACCTTCATGTCAGTAAGTGAAACCTTTAATTCAGCCTGTTGCTCTTTAGTTTTCTTCCCTTTTAGAGGAGAAACTCTGAAGGTTTGATCTTTAACTGAACTGAGGGTAATCTGATCTGGTTCCACCTTCAGTTCTTCATGTTTCCTCATTTTCTCTGAAGTTAAAGTTTCATCAGCTGTTAAATCGTCTCTGTGTTGCTCTTTAGTTTTCTTCACTTTTAGAGAAACTCTGGAGTTTTTATCCAAACTGGTCTTTGATTGGTCTCGTTCAGCTGTAGGGGTGTCAGATGTTTCATCAACTGTTGTACTCTCCAAAATAAAGTCTTGAAATCTCTCTTGATTTTTATCTTTAATCTGAGTTTTATGTGAGACTAACTCTGGTTTAGTTTGAACTAACTTCTGTCTCTCCTTCAGGGATCTTAATTCTCCTGGAGAATCTTTTACTTTATGTTTTATCTCTTCAGCTGCTGCAGGTTCTTCCTCCTTCATGGATGTAACTAACACTTTATCATCAAGCCTCTGGTCTTCAGTGGGGGTCACTGTCTTATGCTTCACTACCATGGTTTCAGTCTCAGTTTCTCTGACTTTTTCTTTATATTCTGGAAGAGTTTCTGTCTTTGTGTCTTTAACTGTCTCTTTTCTTACGTGTTCTTGTTTAGGTTTGATCTCTTTATGAGGAGAAACTCTGAAGGTTTGATCTTTAACTGAACTGATGGTAATCTGATCTGGTTCCACCTTCAGTTCTTCATGTTTCCTCATTTTCTCTGACGTTAAAGTTTCATCAGCTGTTAAATTGTCTCTGTGTTGCTCTTTAATACGAGTCTCTGTTTCAGGTTTATCTTTAACTAAAACTGGTTTTAATGGAGGGAATTTGACTTTATCATCTTTAATTTGAACAGCTTTTTGTGTTCTGTCCTCTGATTGCTCTGTTTCTTCTTCTTCTTTTGCTTTTTGAACATCTGAAAACTGTTCAGCTTCAGGTTTATATTCAGCTCGTTTATCTGGAACTAAGACTTTTAGTTTCCCCAGAGTTTCATTCCCTGTCATGACATTTCCTTTAGTTTCAGGAATAAATTTCCTTTTGGAGCTCAGTGTCTTTGATCCATCAGTAACAGATATTTTATCATTCATTTCTTCTGCAGGTTGTTGGATTGTCATTAAAACCTCTTCTTGTGAGACAGGTTTACTTTCTTTATCCTCTTTAACTTTATGAAACATTAGACTCTTTGTTTTGGCCTCTTCTCCTTCTTTTTCTGCACAGGATCCCTTTTGCTTGTTCATTAAAAGAGCGGTGACGTCGCCTTTAAAATGGAAAAATGTAAAAGGTTTGAAGAGAAAGCACCATGAGGCGGTGCCAAGAGATTAGAAGAACAGTACAGACACAAACATGGTGTTAAATAACACACAGTGACAACAGGAAATACAAAGCATGGAAAAGATTCTGGTGTTGTACCTCGCGCTGGTCTTTTCCCTCCTGTCTCCGCTTCAGGAGACAAAGCAGCAGAAAGAGGGATTTGAAGCTTCTCATTTTTCTTCTCAGTTTCTTAAAAAAAATAATTGATTAAAGACTTTTTTTTTGTTATGAAAAAAAAAAGAAGAAAGACTGAACCACACAACAATGACACAAAAAAGAAGCTTCATTTCAAAGAGATGCAGTGATCTGCAGACAGTCCAGGTGAAATAAGGCCCCCTGGTGGCCGGACAGAGAACAACAACCAAACAGAGTCTGAACAAACATTTTCTCCGATACCTCTGGAAGATGTTTGAGCAGGAATCCGTTTCTTCTCCTCTGGTTTCAAAGGTTTGATCTGATCCACGATTAAAAGTTCATCTGTTTTCTTTTCAGGAGAAACATCTAGAGTCTTCTTGTGTTCTGCTTCTGACTTCTGCTGGAACCCTTTTGGCTTCTTGAACTCAACATCTGTTACTGACTCTTCTGCTTTTAGCTCCAGTTCAGCTTCTTCACAAACTTTCTGCTGTTTTGCATCTTCAGATTTAAACATTTTGTCTGGTTTCTTTTCAGTCGGCTCATGTTTACTAACTGTTGATTGATCCTTAAAGGAGTCAGAAATACGAGCTGCTCTAACATCGCTGTCATCCTTCCTGCTCTTTCTCTCACCTGGTAGTTTCAGGGGAGCTGTTTCTTCTCCTGATGTAGTTTTTATTTCTGTCCTGGTCTCTTGCTCCTCTGAACTAACTGATAAAATCTCCACATGGTGATGAACAGATTCCTGACAGGTGATTCCTCTTCCTTCCATCCCTGATCTGTCAGTCTGGGTTTTGTCTTCTGTCCTGATTAAAGCTGATTTATTTTCTGATGTGACGTCTCTAACTAACTCTATCTCTTTAAGTGAAACTGTTGTTCCTCTGCTCTGTCGCTCTTCGCTGCCTGTGACCATCCTGCCATCTTTTCTCTCATCTGAAATTTCCCCTGACTCTATTTTTAAGACAAAAAACTCTTCGGATTTTTCTTTGACAGGTTTTTCTTGCAGAGTGATGACCTCAGGTTCAGTTTCATGGACTAAAACTACTTTTTCCAGACGTTTTGGGATGAATCTCTGTTTCGTCACGCTTGTTTCCTTCCTGACTGAAGAGTCAGTAACAGATATCTCTCCTCTCACTTCGGACCACTGTTTCTGTGTTCCTGTTAAATTAAGGATGACATCATCTTCCTCCTGTAGCCACGCCTCCTCAGAATGGGAAACTCTGTCTGGAACAGAATAAAGTTCCTGTTTCCTCTGAGCTTCTTCCTTCCGCTCAGTCTGGATAAAACTTGATTCTGATTTAAAGAGTTGATGAAGAAGAGGCGTCATGAGGCGACGCCAAGAGGTGACGAGGAAACACAAAGACAAACACCAATTTTAGGAGGATTAACACAGAGATTAAGAGGCTGTAATTCAGATGATAATCCAGGTGGAGTGGATTATCATCAGGAGTTAAAGATTAAGATGTAGTTAAAAGAAAAAAAACATAATTTCATGTTTGATACCTTCTTCAGGAGGAGAGAGTTTTCTCTCTCGAGCTTTAGGACGAATCTTCTCAATCTTCTCAACTTCAGTTTCTTTTAAAGAATTAGTTTGTAATCCAAGATGGTGACGAAGATTATTATAAAAGAAGATAATTTAGACAGTTAGCAAACAGACAAACAGAAATATCCAGCAAACATTCAATAAGAAATCCGACCTCTACGAGACGAGGTCTTTAGATGTTCTGAAACTATGATTCAGCATTTTTACTGAGACAAAACCAACTAAAACATTCATGATATGAGATCATTGTTTTCTCTATAACAAGGACTCTAAAGTCCTTCTGATCATCTCAGTTCTTCTTAGAACATGTTTGCAGGTTGAAACGTTTATGTTCTGCATCTCAGAGTTTCAACATTTTTTACTAAATTTATTGTTTCTCAGTGCTGAAGGTAAACTGTTCCTGATGGTTGATGAAGAATAAAGAAAGAGAGCAGGTTTGTGTCACCTGTACCTTTAAGAAAAGTTTCCTCCACCTTCTGTTTAGCCTCCACCTTCTCAGGTGTTTTGACAGAAACTGTTTCTTCTACAGAGATTTTTTCAGTTTGTTTCATCGAAACCTTTTCAGGTCTAACATCCTCGACCTTCACTGAAACCTTCTCAAGTGGCTTCTTCTTTGTAATGACTTTCTCCTCCACCTCCTTCTGAGGAACCTGTGCAGGTTTCTTCTCAGGAGCAGCCTTCTTCTGAAGTTTCTCTTGGATTTCTTCTGTGATTTTAGGAGTTTCCTCCAGTTTTCTCTCCACTTTCTCTGGAATTCTCTCAGGAGTTTTTTCCTTCACCTCAACTTTCTCTGCAGGCTTTCTGTGAGGAACCGTTTCAGGTGTTTTTTCAGGTTTGGTCTCCAAGACGATCACTTCATCAGACACTTTCTGAGGTACTTTATCAGGAACCTCTTCAGGTTTCTTTTTGGGCTTCAGAGCTTTAAGAAGGTTTAACAGAAACATGTAGAAGACAGATCATAAAGAAGAGAACAACGTGCTAACGCACATGTAACAAGACATCAAACACAAGTTATTTTTTACTCAGATTATCTTCTGCCCAAGAAAACACTGACTCATCAGAATACATGAGGTTTGTTAGCTGAAGGAGCTTAAGAAGATTCATGCATCTGTTTTAATCCGTATCACACGTACGTATTTACTAAGGAAATCATGTCTTATGGTCATTAAGACCTTGTTACTGAAGGAACATCCCGGCGAGATGTAAAAGTACCTTTTTCCTTCTGAGTTGGCTCTTCTCTGGTAGGAACAACTTGAGGTTCTGCTTTTTTTGCAGCCTTTGAAGGTTCTGGGAATTTTTCTTCCACAGGAACTTTAAAGATCATTCATAAAAATTAAAATCTTTTTGAAGATTAGAGAAGAAAAACATCAGACAAGAAAGTAGCATACAAACATGCAGCCTCATCGTCACAGAACAAAACAGCTGTTTGCAAGAAGAGAAGATGTTAGCCAAACATCAGAGAAACATCTGGACAGATGTGAGACACATGTTAGACCAATGCTGGATATATTGCATATAGACACAAAGAGCTGAAGATCTTTTAGTGGGATGAGCTTCAGATACCTTTAACTGGCTTCTTCTGAACTTCGGCTGCATCTTTCTGAACCTTCTGTGGAGCTGAAGCAGGAGGAGGAGCCACTTCTTTCTTCTTCGGTTCTTCTGGCACTTTAAAAGAACATCAAAGTTATGATCTAAATTTTATCCACAAACACAGTCAGCAGGTCCTGCTGTTCTTCCTGACTGGATTTATGAGACACAAACACTCAATCAGATTTTCTGGGTTAAAGAATCCAGCAGCTTGTTTGAAGAAACAGACATAAAGGGGTGAGTAAGAACTCGGGTCAGAGGAGTTAGAGTCGCACCATGAGGTGAGAAGATGAAAGAAACTCCAGCCACAGATGTTCTGTACCTTTTTTCTCCGGTTCCTTTGGCACCGGTGCTGGTTTTGGTTTTGGAAGTGAAGGTTCTGGTGTGACAGGTTCTGGCTTTGTGACAGCCGGTTCAGGTTTACGGGCTTCTGGTTTTGTTTTCTCTGGTTCTGGCTTGGTGATTGTTGGTTCAGGCTCTTTGGGGGCTTAAAATGACAATCGGATCATTTTGGATCAAACTGAAAAAAGAACGCTAAAGATTCGCTTCAACAGTTGAAGCTAAACCCAGTTTCACATTTCAGAAAGAGAAACGGACTTGAAACAGTTCTGAACACCAAAACAAACAAATACCTTTAGATGGAGGCGCCACCGGCTTCACTTCTGGTTCTGCCTTCGGAGCTGGAACAAGTTTAGCCTTTGGTTCTGGTTCTGCCTTCGGAGCTGGAACAGGTTTAGCCTTTGGTTCTGGTTCTGTTTTGGGAGCTGGAACAGGTTTAGCCTTTGGTTCTGGTTCTGCTTTGGGAGCTGGAGCAGGTTTAGCCTTTGGTTCTGGTTCTGCTTTGGGAGCTGGAGGTTTAGCCTTTGGTTCTGGTTCTGCTTTGGGAGCTGGAGCAGGTTTAGCCTTTGGTTCTGGTTCTGCTTTGGGAGCTGGAGGTTTAGCCTTTGGTTCTGGTTCTGCTTTGGGAGCTGGAGCAGGTTTAGCCTTTGGTTCTGGTTCTGCTTTGGGAGCTGGAGCAGGTTTAGCCTTTGGTTCTGGTTCTGCTTTGGGAGCTGGAGCAGGTTTGGGCTTTGGTACTGGTTCTGCCTCTGGCTTGGCTTTAGGTGCCACTTTTTTGGGTTCTGCTGGTACCTGCGGTGTGGGCTCATCTTTACAAATGCAACACAGACATGAGCTGACGTTAGAATCTAAAGAGTATCAAGAAGAACTTGAGAGGACGTGAAGACTAAGATTAAAGAAGAGTGACATCATCATCAGTCTGACATGGAAAACAAACAACACCAAAGTCCAAACAGAACCAAACAAATCCAACAAAACAAGCTGAACAGCTGAAGACTCACAGAGAAGAAACACAAACCTTTAGTTGGGAGTTCAGACTTCTCAGCAGGTGGAGAAGGAGCGACGGTCGGCTTCTTCACTTCCTCTGGTTCTTTTAAGATACATTCAAACTCAGAGTTAACTCAAAGAACTGAATCATATCAGGACCAGAACAGTCAGAATAATGAGGGTAAGAACAGACAGATGAAGTCAAACATGGACCATGTTTAGCTGAAGGACGGTACCTTTGGGAGTTGGAGCTTTCTTCTTCTCTGGGACTGAAACTACTGGAACCTTTTCCTCCACTGGCTCCCTAACCTCCAGTTCTACAAAAAATCAGGTGAATGAAGTGAAATTTATCAATATGACGTATTAAAGGAGGTTATGAAATCATACAGCTGCATTAAACACATCAGACTGTTAAAATAATAAAAACACAGACATCAACAGATGAATCATCACACGGTACCTTTCTGTGGTGTCGGTTCCTCAGCAGCTGCTTTTGGTTTCTCTTCAGGTTTCATCACAGCTTTAAGGTTTAAAAATATTAACTAAGTTAAAAACAAGTTAATCTGACAACAAAACCAGCAAGAGTCGACTGCAGCAGGTCAGTTAGTGAAACACGAGAGACTAAAAGAAGAAGGTAAACGGTTAAAAGCAGGACAGATGTTGAAGTTCAGAACTGATCCGTTCTCTTTTACCTTTAGCTGAAACTTCCTCCCGCATTTCAACTTTCTTGGTCTCAAATTTCTCCTCAACAGCAACTCTGGCAGCTGAAACACACATAGAACAAAAACCAAGATCATCATCTTCATCTGAAATATTCATGTTGAAGGAAGTTTAAAACTTTAACCTCCAGCCCAGAGAAGAAACTCAAGGTTATGCAAGAAAAATCAACAAATCTCAATCTGACCTCCAATCAGATTTAAAGAGGTTAGTAAAGGTAAAGAGAAACGTGTTGTTTTTACAGACACAGGAACAAGTAATACCTTCGATCTGAGAAACCTGCTGCGTTATCGTCTCCTCCGTCCAGCTCTGATACTCGACTGAATGTGTGACAACCACAGAAGAGACAGAGGACAACAAACATTTCAGAAACATTCACATTAAACACAAATAACATGAAGTTTCAACAAGGCTTCAGCTGCTTCACGAGCAAGAAGAAAACGATTAAAACATCTGATTTCACTCAGAAACACAGAGTTTAAATGTTTAATCTGCTGCTGTGGGTCAATAATCAAGCAAATAGGATCAATTTTATGTTTATTATATTGTTTTATAGCACTGGAAGCCTGATTTCACTCACAAAGCTGCAGTTTTCTATATTTATAATCAGCAAACATTAACATTTAATTTTAAATGTAAAATAGTGACTGAAGCTAAAAGATAATAAAGAAGATTGAATCAAGAATAAAAAAGAGATTCTTAAACAACAGAACAAAGACAATGACAGTAGTTCATAAATTACAGACAAGACGATAACAGAAACGAATCTGGATAATTCACATTCATAAACATGTCTGAATCAGCTGTTCCTTAATTAAACCAACATTATCAGTAATCACATTCACAAATCTGTACATCATTTCATTGTTTTAATTATCTTTACTGCTTGTTAGAAGCAGATTTCAGATGGAACATGTTGTTTATCTAAGATCTGATCAAGAGGAAGAGACATGTCGTACCTTTCTGCTGCACTTCCTCTTCGTACTGATACGAATATTCAGCTGATTCTTGTGAGAAAAACAGAAGCGCTTTAAAATCCTGGCATTAAATCAAAGATATATTTCTGCTAAGAGTTGGAGTTTTGGATTAACAGCTACATGAATCGAGTGTTTTACTACTTTGAACTTGTTAGTTTTTAAGTCTTATTGGAATTAAGGAGGGTATAAAAACAGGAAGTACCTCTCTGTTCCATCTTTTCTTCATACTGATAGAATTCAGCTGATTCTTTAAAAACAAACACATGTTGGTTTCATTGAAAGACACAAAGGATTTTTTGGGCTTCTACAGTAAAAACTTACCTTGAACTGTAACAGACGAAGGCACCTCGGGCCTTTGGACCGAGGAGTCTGGGAAATCTACAGAATATCCAACATAATTCAAACTCAAACTTTATTTCACTTTAAAATAAACTAAAAGTATCAGTCAGTCAGTCAAAGACAAGAAACTGCAGCAGCAACATTTAACTCACCTGTTGGAACCATCGCTAATTCAATCTCTGTGAAAAAGGAAGAAGGAAGTTTGTGTTAAACTCTGAAAGAGTTGAAAGCTGAACGGAAACAGAAAAGTTTCACCTGACTAAAACGGTACCTTTAGCAGACAAATAAAGCTCAGCTGTGCTCTTAGCCTCTCCTCTGGGCTCCAACCTCACAATCACTGAGTACACGCCTACATGAGATTAGTGATGAACACACTCAGGTCACAAAGAACAATAAGAGAAGGAAATTTGAGGGGCTTTGAGGAGGCCTCTGGGGCTCTACGGCGCTCTACACACCTTCGTCTTCTATGGTCACGTTTTGGATGACCATAAAATGTCTTCGGCCCTCACTTCTGAAGTTGTACTTAGGGCATTCTTTCAGTTCCCAGGTGTCTTTATACCATGAAACAATGGCGTTGTCGAAGGACACCTCACACTCAAAGGTGGCTGACTGCCTTTCGTTGACCTCGATGTTGTGGATGCGTTTGGTGAAATGAATTTGTTCAGCTAAAACAGATAAAGATGTGAATGGGTCACTGTGACAGTAACTATCAGTTTTCACCAACACAACATCCACACGATTAGAAATGACCATCAGATGAACGTTCATGGACGTTATGATGACTGGCTGACTTGAGTCCATGTAAGAGGACAAAAAGATGATGTGGACATTTTTACAAGATGATGATGAAGGATATTAAAAAATGACAACACATCCAAGAAGAAAGTGAAAAAAGAGGGCAAAACGCCGAGGTGAGTATTACAATCTCACGAGGTCAAAGAGGTTAGTAGTCGAGCAGAACATCCACCACGTCTACAGGAAGGTTTCCAGGTACAAACCTTCCACCCTGAGGTCTGCCGAGGATTCCAGGTGCTGGTACCTGCAGGAGTATCTGCCCTGGTCTTCGGTCTTTAGGTCTCGGATCAGAAGCTTTTGAACCTTGTGTTTCACCTCAGATGAGTATCTGCCCTTCATCTCTAACTGCTGGCCATTTTTAAACCACTGAGCTTCTACGTTAGGAACGGACAACTGACAAGACAGCGTGCACGGCTGGCCTTCCTTACCCGACGTGTCCTGCAGGTGCTTCTCAACCTCCACCTCTGAAAAACAAACATACAGAAAGGTAAATTCAAGTGTTACCTTTCATAATAAACAGGTTTGATGCATCTGCAGGGCTTCAGTACCGACCCGTGACGGTGAGCTTGGCGCTGGAGATGTGCGGCCCACAAACCACTCTGTAGTTGCCCTGGTCAGACGGCTGACACTTCTTGATCTTGAGCAGGTGGCGGTCGCCACTGACGCTGATGCTGTACTTGTCCCCGGAGTCCAGTTTCTGTGTGCCCTTGTACCAGGACAGCGTGATCTCTGGATAGTTGATCTTGATCTCACACTCAAACGTTGCTTCCTCATTGGTGAAGACAGACTGGTTGGAGATGTCCTTCACTACAGTGACAGGCTTCAAACGAGAGCAACAAGATAATTATCTCTCTTACAGAAACACAAACTTTCTCCTTGGAAACATTTTCAAACATCATTTTGTTTTATTTTTCAAAACTTGAACAAAAGTTGGAAAAATGGAACCAAAGTGAATTTCTGGATTCTAGAACAGAAGAATTATTATTAGACTTTGACCCATCCAGCTGACTGGCCATTACGCCACCTAAACGTTTGAATGTTCAACCCTAATCTGACTCAACCCGCCCCCCCCCAAGTTCCTCCTCTAGACCTTCATGATGAGGACTGAGACCCCAGCTTCGTTCTGAAGATCCGCTCTACATCCCATCATGCATCATGTTCTGACCTCTGTCCTCTCCATCCTCTTCTGCAGGTCGGCCACCAGACGAGCCATGTCCTCATCAGACTCTCTGTCTCCACGTTCCACTTCCTGTCAACAGCAACAACATTATTCAGTACCACAGACACACTTCTGAAGTCATCAGCAGATTCAGACGAGATTTACCGGTCTTCCAGTTTCTTCAGCTCGTTCCTTCTTGAGCTGCTCGATGGCCTGCAGCAGACCTCTGTAATCGGTGATGCCGTACATTCGGGCGTATTTCTCGTACTCTTTGGGGTCTACGTTTCGCAACAGTTCAACAATGTCAATGTCCTTCTCTTCCTGAGGACTCTTCTGCTTTGATGGCGTCCTGAGAACAAGAGAATGAGACAATGTGAGTTTATAAAAATAAAAGTCTTGCCGTGGAGCATAATGTTTGATCTGTCTTTCATCTGAAGGACGGACTAACTTCTTCAGTTTGGCTCGGAGGTCTCCCTCGACCTGCGGTGTCTCCTTCTTTCCATCCACGTGCATGTCGATGCTGCACTCAATCTCTCCGTGCCTGTTGGAGGCGACACATCGGTACTGTCCTGAGTCTGACTTGGTCACCTCTTTGATCTCCAGCTTGGCCTCTTGACCTTTCTGCTCGATGGCGATGCGGCCGCCATGTGTGAGCTGCCGCCATTTTCCCTTCATCCATTTGACACTGGGGATGGGGTCGCCTCCCACCTTAGCGATGAAGGTAGCAGTTCCCTCTGTGGAGCAACAGAAGGTGTTAGGACAGGAGACACATGCTAAATGTTTCTCTTCATGTTGTGAGTCTTACTCTCTGTGACGTGAGCAGATTTTGGCTCCTCGATGAAGAACAGATTATCCAGTTTTTTGGTTGGAGCAGCTGCTGGAGCTTCAGTAGGAGCTGGAGCTGCTCCTGGTTTCTCTGAAACACAAACAAAACATGACAGCTGCTTCTGTTTGACATACTGAAACATGCATCTGCATTAATCACAGACCACCATGTTGAGTTTGTACCTTTGACAGTGACTTTAGCCTTGCAGAACTCACTACCGACATCATTGGTAGCCTTGCAGAGGTAATCACCGGCATCGTGTTTAGAGACTGAACTGATGTCTACACAGGCTGTCCCATCAGAGAAGCTGATCCTGGTGCTGCCAGCTGACATCAGCTCTCTCCTGTCCTTCATCCACTGGATCTTCAGAGGAGGAGATCCACAGATGTGACACCTGAGGCTCAGCTTGTCACCTTCATCTACAGTAAGCGGTTTGAGTGGGACATCAAACACAGGAGGCTTCTTGGCTTCTGCAGAGAAGATAAAACAGTTTGACCCACATAAACAATCTGTTGAGACCCTGTTTAAACACATCAGTTGATCATCTAACTGTTCCTGCAGTGAGTCCAACACTGAGTGACCTTTGAACCTCAAACCCACCAAGGATTCCCACAGTGACATCACAGGAGGCTTTTCCAGCTTCGTTGGAGGCTTGGCAGGAGTACCTGCCGCTGTCAGACACCTGGCTGCTTCTGATGCACAACACCGCCACATTACTCTTAAAACTGATGTCATATTTGTCAGAACTCTGGATCTCCTTGTCGTCTTTAAACCAGTTGACCAACATCGGCTGTGATCCGGTGACACGGCCCTCGATTTTCACCAGTTTGCCCTCCGTGTCCTCAATGTGCTCTGAGGGCTTTTTGGTAAATACCGGAGGATTTTTGCGCTCTGAAATAAAAAGGAGTTATTTTCTCACCCTCAGAATATTTTAGTAAATAGATCTAAAGTGAATCTGGATTAAAATACCTTTGACAGTGATCTCAGCTGAACAGGAGTCCTTTCCCACATCGTTAGAGGCATGACAGAAATATCTTCCTGTGTCAGTTTTATCTGCCTTCAGGATGGTCAGGTGGGGCGTGTTGTCCACACTGCTGATCTTATAATTTCCTCCTGAGCGAATATCTTTATGGTCTTTGGACCATGTGACTTTAATGGGAGCAGAGCCGGTCATGTGACACTCCAGTTCAATGCTGTCGCCCACAGTAACCTCCAGTGGTGACAACTTCCTGTCAAAGACTGGCGGGTATCTGGGTTCTGCAGAAGCAGGAAGAGACAGGACAGTTTTAGATGTTTGTTCATACTGACAGAAGCTGCTCTGAGATCATGAACCACTCAAACAACTGCTGATCAACAAAAACAGATGAGTCAGAGTGACAGACCTTGCATGGTGAGTTTGGCTCTGCAGGAGGCTGAACCCACGCTGTTGGTCGCCACGCAGGTGTATTCTCCAGAATGCTTCATCTCACCACGGCTAATCTGCAGCACTGCTGTGTTGTCATCATACAACATGGTGAACTCGCCTCCCTGAGTCAGCGGCTCACCGTCTTTTAGCCACAACACCTCAATGGGTGATGAACCGGCAACGCGGCACTCAAACTGGACTGGCTGACCCTCCGTCTCCTGAAGGCTAGTGATCTTCTTCGGGAAGGACGGTGGTGTTTTAGCCTCTGAAGAAAAAGATTAAACAGCAAGATAAAACTCTGACTCAAACCAGAGAAACAGAATGCTGTATTTGAAAGTAAAAGAAGGTGTTACCGAGCACGTTGAGTCTGCAGGTGGAGGAAGCAGAGCCAATCTTGTTCTCTGCCTTGCAGGTGTACTCTCCAATGTCAGCTTTGGTGGCCTTGCTAAGTTTCAAACAGGCAACGCCCTTGGAATACTCCAATTTACAGGTGGGGCTGGACCTGACTTTACCGTCGGCCTTGAACCACGACACCTTGATCTCAGGTGTTCCCGCCACCAGACACTTGAGACACACAGCGTCACCTGCCGTCACCTCCATGGGCTCCAGGGACTCCACAAAGTATGGTGGCTCTGCAAAGACAGAACAAATTTTAAAGAGTGAGAACCTCTGCTGATCAGTGAAGCGCACCAACTACCTGGTTACGACTGGTTTCCCTCCGCAGGAAACCGTCTTCAGAATGAATTATTTAAATTTCCAACATGATTTAATGAGAATTAAACAGAGTGAGCTGAAGCACGACTCACCCAGGACAGACACGACTGCTTCACTCGTGTCTTTTCCGGCGTCGTTGGACACTTGGCAGCAGTATGTCCCTGCAGCCTCCTTATCGTCAGTGCTGAGACACTCCAGGATGCAGGAGCTTTCTGTTGTGGTGATGTTGTATTTGTATGAAGCAAAGATCTGCTGGCCGTCCTTGAACCAGGTCACTGTGATCTTTGGAGTTCCAGTGTAGGAACACTCCAAGGTTAAAGGTTTGCCCTTTTCGACTGACACGTCCTTCAGCTTCTTGGAGAAAGCTGCCGGTTCTGAGCGATACAAACAAACTCTGTTAGGTTCATAAATGTAACTGTGAACGACCCAAATCTCTGAGCAAATCCCCATTAACATTTTCCTTTCAAATGTTTAGCCACGAACCTTCCCTGCAATGACCCTGAAGAACTGTTCACTCTCAAAATGAATCACCTCCGAAGAACTGTTCACCCTCAAAATGAATCACCTCCGAAGAACTGTTCACTCTCAGAATGAATCACCTCCGAAGAACTGTTCACTCTCAGAATGAATCACCTCTGAAGAACTGTTCACTCTCAGAATAAATCACCTCTGAAGAACTGTTCACTCTCAAAATGAATCACCTCCGAAGAACTGTTCACTCTCAGAATGAATCACCTCTAAAGAACTGTTCACTCTCAAAATGAATCACCTCTGAAGAACTGTTCACTCTCAGAATGAATCACCTCTGAAGAACAGTTCACTCTCAGAATGAATCACCTCCGAAGAACTGTTCACTCTCAGAATAAATCACCTCTGAAGAACTGTTCACTCTCAAAATGAATCACCTCCGAAGAACAGTTCACTCTCAGAATGAATCACTTCTGAAGAACTGTTCACTCTCAGAATGAATCACCTCTGAAGAACTGTTCACTCTCAGAATGAATCACCTCTGAAGAACAGTTCACTCTCAGAATGAATCACCTCTGAAGAACTGTTCACTCTCAGAATGAATCACCTCTGAAGAACTGTTCACTCTCAGAATGAATCACCTCTGAAGAACTGTTCACTCTCAGAATGAATCACTTCTGAAGAATTGTTCACTCTCAGAATGAATCACCTCTGAAGAACTGTTCACTCTCAGAATGAATCACCTCTGAAGAACAGTTCACTCTCAGAATGAATCACCTCTGAAGAACTGTTCACTCTCAGAATGAATCACTTCTGAAGAATTGTTCACTCTCAGAATGAATCACCTCTGAAGAACTGTTCACTCTCAGAATGAATCACCTCTGAAGTACTGCTCACTCTCAGAATGAATCACCTCTAAAGAACTGTTCACTCTCAGAATGAATCACCTCTGAAGTACTGCTCACTCTCAGAATGAATCACCTCTAAAGAACTGTTCACTCTCAGAATAAATCACCTCTGAAGTACTGTTCACTCTCAGAATGAATCACCTCTAGAGAACTGTTCACTCTCTGAGTGAAGCCTGCTTGTGAAATCAGAGTTTGTGGGACCAGAATTGGAAGTAGGTGTGTGTGAACCCAAAGTATTTGGATCAGATTTGCTCCCCTGACGGAACCAACTAAACTGTTTTTTCTTGTCAGACTGACCTTTGACAGAGAGATTGACTGCACAGCTTTCCTTCCCAGCATCATTAATGACCTGACAGGTATACTCTCCAGCGTGAGATCTGTTCACACTGTAAAGCTCCAAAGTAACTTGGTTATCTTTCAGGGAGAAACTGCAGTCCTTTCCTGGCAGGATCTCCTTGGTTCCTCTGAACCACTTCAGACTGAGAGGAGCGCTGCCCTTCACCATGGCAGAGAAGGTCACGTTAGAGCCAGGCATGGCCTCCATCGGCTGCAGCGGCACCACAAAAGATGGAGGTTCTGAGTGTCAAATAAAACATAGTGGAAGTTAGAAAACTTTTGCTTTATTTTGTGAGATTATAATTACAACCTTTATTAGTACCAGGAACAAGAAGTACCTTTCACAGCCAAAGTGGCTGAAGTTTCGCTTGAGCCTGCCTTGTTTAAGGCTTTACATTTGTAAACTCCAGAATCCACCAGCTTCAGCGTGGGAACTCTGAGCGTGCAGCTGTTTTCACTGAATGAAACCTCATAGTTTGGCCCACTCTGTATCTCCTCGCCATCATGGTACCAGGAAATGGTAAAGGGTGGAGAACCTGACACTTTACACTCCATCTCTGCAGCTTCTCCCACAACCATCTTACAGTCCTTCAGTTTCCTTGTGAAGGTTGGAGGAACGGTCTTATCTGTTTAGGAAGGAGACAAGCAGCAGTGCAGCAGAGCTGTAAAACCTTAAACGGACTTTGGGTCTAAATCATCACAAACTCAATAATGTAGCGTTGTTCTCTAATCAGCTGGGTTTTACAGACTTTAGACCTTTAAATTAAAAGATTTAGCAGAAATCTGGACAACTCATTTCAGGTGTAAATACTTTTTAACAGAAGATAACTTCTGACATCAGGTAGGATGACAACACCAACCTAAAACAGTGAGGTTTATTTTACTCAGGTCCTCTCCAATTTGGTTCATGACCTGGAACGTATATTCTCCGGAGTCTAATTTCTCTGTAGAGACCACATTCAGACTGGAAATCATTCGAGAGAAGGAGATCTTGTATTTCCTGCCAGAAGCCAGCTCAACGCCATCTTTGAACCACTTGGGAACGAGCTCTGGTGTTCCACACACTTTGACCTCGAGGGCAGCAATGTCACCGGCCGTCACGCTGAGAGTGTCAGGTTTGTCCACAATCTTAGCAGGTTCTGGAAACAGTAAAAAGGAGCAGAGCAGGATTTTAATCAAACCTGCAGGAGAAAGCTGGAGGAACAGAACTGAAAGAGAAAGAGAGAATTATATGCTTACAAACCTAGAACAGTCAAGTTAGCGAAACACTCCACACTCCCTGCATCGTTTCTGAGCTGGCAGGTGTATTTGCCTGCTGTGGTTTCATCAGCTTTAAAAACTTTAAGTGCAACCTGGTTGTTCTCAAAGGTGATTTTCCTGTTGTCACTGTCCCTGAGAATGTGATCCTTGTCCTGAACCCAGGACACAGTAATGGGTTCAGAGCCTTTAACAGTGGCCATAAGGGTCACCTCCTCTCCCAGTATCACTGTCATGTTTGACAGTTTCTTCACAAACGACGGCGGTTCTGAAGGGAGGAGAAAAAGCGCAAAGGGAAAGTCAGCAAAGTGACACAGTGACCTGAGATCTACTACTTCTGGTTGTCGGTGGAGACTATCACAGTTTCTACTGACCTCTGAGTTTAACTGAAGTGTTGCAGGTGTCACTTCCTACACTGTTTGACACTTTGCACTCATATTCGCCGGCGTCTGAAGGTTCTATCCCAATGACATGCAGCGTCGCCGAACTGCCTTCGCTCACCATCTTATACTTCCTGCTCTCCATCAGAGGTTTCTTGTCTTTGAACCAGGTGATCTGGAATGGAGCTGAACCGCTCATCTCGCAGTACAAGCTAACGTCCTTACCTTTCAGCCCCTCGATGGGTTGGGGTACTTTGACAAATGATGGGGGGTCTATAAAAAGATCAAGACACTGTCACAGAGGCATAAATAAGGGGATATTATTTATATTTAAATATTAAAACTGAAAACTGTAACAGCAGATAGAAGCTAATAAAGTTCTGAATCTTCTTTTAAGAATTCAGAATTATTAAAACAGGTTTTAAAATGTTTTGGCTTATAAAAACTTGAACTGAGATGTTAAATATTAGGAGTTCATACTGAAGACTAGAGTGAGAGGTTAGTAGAAAATTACAGGTTAAGGCTGTTGCAACATCAGCTGCATCTTAATTATTTGTGGGAATTAGAAGGATGGCGGAGCTTTGAGGGAAAAACCTAAAAGCAGGAACTGAGTGGAACTACAGTTATCTGTAGAAACTGAAGCTGACGTATGAGTTATTAATAAAACTACACTATCAAGAATTTAAAGGAGATTATAACTCAGCTGGTTTTAGTTCTTAGTATTAGTTATTTGTTTAGAGTGAACCAACATGGTAAAGATGTAAGCTGTGGCGGTATTAAAGCAGGAGGTGAGGGTGAGGGGGGGGACTAAGGCGTAATAACTCATTTTAGAGGAAGCTATTAGAGCTACAGCCTAAGATGTCATTTTTTGTTAACATTTGCAGCGGAATTCTAGTAAAAATATTTGGGGCAAAATCTTTGTGTTATTTTGGATTTTGGGGTTCTGGGTGTTAGAGACATGGAACAGATTTTACTTTTAAAAGCTGTTAGGATAAATGTATTGAAGCTAGTTTGTAGTTAAGATGGTAATATGTGTAGGAAAGTTGTTAGACCTTAATTTTTTAAATAATTACATATTAATCAGCTAACTGAAAATTTTAAAATTGGTTAAAATTGAAGAGAAGATTAATTTTATAGAAAGAGAGATTGGTACTTGTGTAAGTACAGTGATTTATTGGGTAAGATGTTAAAATGATCAGGAATGACGTTAGATTAGAACAAAATAGGGTTAAATGTGGCATGTTTAGTATTTGTATCTGTGAGTCGAGGGAAACTGAAGAAACATTTATCAGCAGCACAAAAACAAGAGACTCTCAAACCGAGATGAAGACAAGAACCTCTGATGGGATTTCACCAAACAGGAAGGCAACATCAAAGAATTCCAGCTGTTACAGATTTCAGCTTCACGCACTAAAACAACAGGAAGTCAGTAAAGCTGACCTTTCACAGTAAGAGTAGTGCTGCAGCTAACACTGCCAGCATCATTCTGAGCTTCACAGGTATAAACTCCATCATCATCAAAGCTGCTGGACAGAAGTTCCAGGACTGCTACCGAGTCAACAAACGATGTCCTGTAGTTTCCGCCCTCTGAGACCTTGGTGTCGTGTTTGTACCAGGTCGTTTTCAGAGGGGTTGTGCCACTGACTTTACACTCCAGCCGGAGTGATTCACCCCGCTTCACAAACTTAGTGGCAGGGAGTTTCAGCACAAACTCAGGTGGTTCTGGAAAACCAAAACACAGACAGGTCAGCAGCTGGAATCAAATAAGGACATTAAAGAAAGATCGGCAGTATGTGAGCAGATAAGCTGACGATGATGGGTTAGCTGCTGATTCAACACAGAGTCCACAAGCAGTTCTTAATGAGAGGCTGCATCCAATGAAAAACTTCACAAGGTAAACAAATTTCTGAGATCAGGGCAGGTATGAGCGTATTAAAAGTTTTAGCCAGAGCATGAGATGAATACAGCCAAAAAAGAGTTGAAGACAAATGAAGATATAAATCCAACCTTTGACCATCAAATCTGCACTGCAGCGTACAGAACCAGCATCGTTGCTGACTTGGCAGGAGTAAACTCCACTCTGATTCACAACCACTGAATAGAGCTCTAAGAAGCATGATGTTTCGTCCAGCCCCGTGAAGCAACTTGGCCCTGTCATGAGCTCTGTGTCATCCTTAAACCATTTGACCGTGAAGGGAGGTGTGCCTTTAAATGTGCTTTTGAAGCGCACTGTGCCGTTGGGGAGAGCGGCCTGCGACTCAGGCAGAGTCACAAAGCTGGGAGGCTCTGAAGACAAAATAAACCAGATTAAAGAGCTACTCACCTTTGGTTAGGCTTCACATGACCAATCAAGCTGAAGAGCACAGCCTGACCTTTAACCATGAGGGATCCACTACATTCACAGCTTCCTGCTGCGTTGGTCAGTTTGCAAGTGTAGGATCCTGCATCAGATACCTCAAGCTGTTCAATTTCCAAGGACACAGAGTTGTCCTGATGAATGAGTTTATGTTTGACACCACTCAAGATTTTACTCCCATCTTTCTGCCATTCAACAGAAATGGGAAGGGAACCGGATATTTTACAACATATCTGAACAAAGGAGCCCAAAATCTCCTGCATGTCTATCAGAGGTTTGATGAAGCTTGGTGCAATCACTTGTTCTGTTACCAAAAGAACATTAAGAACATTATTAAACTTGGTAAACATGTCGCAATGTACCACAGGAGTCATGTTTGTTCCACCAACCTAATACGACTACTTTGACTTTGCAGGTGCAGCTGCTGATGTGATTCGCCACCTCAAACACATATTCTCCTTCGTCTGCTTTCTGAGCAGCCTGAATCTTCAGGCTGCTGATGTTCTTCTCAAATATTAGCTTGTGCTGCCTGATGGACTGAAGCTCCCTGCCTTCTTTCATCCATTTCACTTTGAGCTCAGGTGAGCCTTTTACCTTACAGTCCAAACTGACTGGATCTCCAACTGTAACTTTAATCTGATCAGGTTTCTCTAAGATCTGAGGAGGCTCTGCAAAGCAAAGCAAAGCAAAGCTTTGAGAATGTTTCTAAACAAGTTGTAACTATAAAAGAATCTGGTAGAACAGATTACCTTGCACTGTGAGAGAAGCAGAGCATTTATCCTGTCCCGCCTCATTCATCACCTGACAGGTGTATTTGCCACTGTGAGTTTCCTTGCAGGCAGGAATCCTGAGAGTCGCTACATTGTTCTCAAATGTTCTCTCAATGTCTGGATCCTCCAAGATCCACGTCTCATCTTTCTGCCATTGTACAGAAAGAGTGGGCGAGCCCACCACAACACACTGAAACTCTGCTGTTTTACCCAGAACAGTCACACTGTTCTCAATTCTCTTGGTAAACGTTGGAGGTTCTATTAGAAAAACAGAGTGAGATTTTCAGGTCTGACCTCAAAAGATAAAAAATGGATTTTGGATTCTGACTGGACCAACCTTTAAGACTTAACACGGTCTTACAGGAGCAGCTTCCCACCTCATTAGCAACAGTACACTGATATTCACCAACATCTACAGCATCACATCTGTGTACCTCGAGGCTCAACACATCATTTATCTGGGAGAAGCCATGTTTAGCACTGGGTTTTAGTTCCTTTCCATCTTTGTGCCACATTATCTCAAACGGACTTGTCCCTGCAACCTGGCACTGTAAACAAGCACTGGAGCCCTTCACAACATCAGCTGGAGACGGTTCCTTAATAAAAGATGGTGGTTCTGACACAAGAGACAACAAACTGTTATAAATAACTGGTGTTCTAAACATCTTGTGAATGTTGGTGTTTCAATCTTTAAACCACAAAATTTGTGGTAGAAAATAATAAAAATCTGTGTTTAAAAACCTTTTCAGCTTCAGTTTTAGATTCTTACAGCTCCTGTAGAGTAAATGACTGACCTTTGACCCTAAGCTCCATGCTGCAGCTCTCACTGCCAGCCTCGTTTCGAGCCTCGCAGTAGTAAAGACCACCATCTCTGATATCTGCACCACAGACTTCCAGAGTGGCCACAGAGTTAACAAAGACCATCTTGTATCGATCACTGGCAGTGATCTCTGAGCCTTCCTTGAACCAGTAGATGTCTATCTCAGGTGTTCCAGACACCTGAGCCTCAAACACTTTACTCTGACCCGGACGCACCACGGACATGCGAGCTGGGGTCCGAGTAAACTTAGGAGGTTCTGAGCAACAAAATAAAAACACTCAAATAAGCCTTGATGAACTATGATGGTTCTTGTCCATCAAATTACTGTTCAAATTTAAACATTTTCACAATTTTTTCATGAAGCTTTTGCCAATATAATAATATATTACTGAGTGCACTCATTCTCAGAAAAGAGAAGCAATGAAAACACTCGTATGAAACATTAGATGGTCACCTTTAACAAACAGTGTTGCCTGGCAGGAAGCAGAACCCACATCATTCTGAATTTCACACACATAATCTCCAGAATCTGAGGTTTTAGCAAAGAAAAGCTCCAGTGAGCTCGAAGCGTTATCTTTGATTACAGAGCAATCAGAACTGGAGAAAATCTCTTTCTTGTTTTTGAACCATTTGATGGTCAGTGGTGGCGTGCCAGAAACCAGTACATTGAACTGGACCTTAGAGCCTGGTAAAACATTCATGGATTCCGGTTTTTCGAGAATGCAAGGTGGTTCTGAAAAACAAAAACAAACCAGTGCTTGTAAAAGCTGCCAAAAATCCTTTTAGATTAACAACTCCAACTAAAAAATGACAAAAACCGACAGCATTCAGACCTTTTACTAACAGAATCCCAGAGCACTGGACCGTTCCTGCTTTGTTTTTAGCAATGCATGTGTAACTGCCACCATCTTTAATGTTAAGATCAGAGACTTCCAGACAAGCAACATTCTCAAAGAAAGTACATTTGTGCTTCTCATCAGCCTGGATCTCCTTCTCGTCTTTGAACCACTGTACGGTTATGGGCAGCGAGCCGGACACGAGGCATTCCAGATGAGCAAATGATCCTTTGATACTTTCTGTCTGCTTCAGTTTTCTCGTAAAAGAGGGAGGAAATACTTGATCTAACATGGATAAAAGGACAACAGCATTAATAAGAACTGAAGGAAGTTAAACAAAGTTTAGATTAAATTCACGGAACACATGAAGAACTGACCAAGAACAGTGAGCAGAGCCTCACAAGAACTTTGACCGACATCATTTGAAATCTCAAAAGTGAATTCACCACTGTCACTTTTCTCAGTTTTGATAATCTTCAGCACAGAGCTGGTGTCTGTGCTCTGTATTTTAAACCTCTGGCCTAAGGTCAGCTCTTTGCCAGCCTTTAACCATCTGGCCTTCAGTGGTTTTGTGCCTAAGAACCGGGCCTCCAGCGTGGCTGGATCTCCCTGAGTCACACTGATAGATTTAGCTTCTTCTGTGATCTTAGCTGGTTCTGAGATGCCAAGAAGAAATTTCAGCAAATAAAGAAAAGTTTAAAAAAAGGTAGAAGCATCTGGTCCACATCAACTTGTAGGGTCATTTATAAAAGTCTGGTCCTGGTACTACCCCTGGAAAGGTTCAGACTGCGAGTGGTTCAGGTATGTGAAGGTCACGTAACTGAGAAGTGTCAGTCACATTTCATTTAAATGAACAAAGAGTAACAATTACTAACATCTAGTGGTCAACATGAAGATAGCATCATCCTGACCTGGTCCATTAACACTAACATTACATACAAACTGGAGGTTTAAATTACCTGTGGAGGAGTCAATAAACACAGACCTTCATTCCATCTACCTTCACCTTCCTAAACGACCCTTTTCTCTTCAACACTCCCACTAACTCCGACACTCTCTAGATGCACAATTAAATATTTCATTCTAAGATACTGAAACAAACACATTTAGCAAAGATATGAAATACTTTTCTTGTAGTTATTTGTGTTGTTAAACACAACTTTAAATCAAAAGTCAATCAAATGAGTACTTCAGCCAGACTTCATATGTGACTTTACAAGTTGATCATTGTGATATTTTACATTTTCAGTTAAATATACAAACAGAAGGAACGTATAGGAACTCTGACTGACCTTTGACCGTCAGCACAGCCGAGCACGTTTGGCTGCCGGCCTGATTCTGAGCCTGACACAAGTATTTGCCTCCATGTTGGCTCTGTAAGCTGCTGATGAGCAGCAGAGCCGTTCCGTTCTCAAATGAAATGTGAACATTTTCTGCCTCTGTGATCTCATGGTTGTCTTTTAACCAGGTCACAGTAATGGGCTCGGAGCCCTTCAGAACACACTGCAGAGAAACATCGCTGCCCACCAGAGAACTGAGGTTCTCAAGCTTTCTGACAAATGATGGTGGTTCTACAAGGAAAAGATGGAAAAGGATGTTAAAATGTTCCATCTAAATGTAATTAATCATACAGTTTGTATGAATCCCAGTATAAACTCAAATCAGAAAAGTTTGGAACTGCATGGAGAATACAAACAGGGATTCTTCCATTTAATTACATTTTTAGTTTAATTGTGGACAATATGAATCAACAATTTAATTTGGATAGTTTGTTTAAAATTCCAACAAAGACAAGCAGTTTTAAATCAAACAGAAATGAATTTAATCTCATTGGAGGAAAAAAAGTCTAAAAAGTCATAAAGATGAGATTATGTCAAACAGACTGAGGCTGAATTGAATTGCCGCTTTTTGATGTGGTGAGAGTAAAAAGTGCAGCATCAAACCTTTAAGTGTTACTTGACATTCGCAGGATGATCTGCCCACTTCATTCTCAACAGTGCACTGGTACAAACCAACATCTGCTGCCTCCACCACCAGCAGCTGGAGGGCCAACAGGTCCTCTTTCACTGTGATTCTGTGTCTTTTGTCGTTTCTAATCACTTTAGAGTTTTTATAAAATGAGACAGAGAAAGGAGCAGAACCAGCAACTTGGCACTCCATAATCATCTCAGAACCTTTTACCACAGCTTTGGGCTCCAAGCTACGAACAAACACTGGAGGTTCTAAAAGACAACAATGAGCACAGGATGAGTGGAACACTGGATGATCTAAAAATGATGTAAACATTACAAGAATATCTGGAAGTCTGAACCAGAACATATGAACTGTGACTTACTCAGTTCCAAAATCAAATATCCATTTACATGGTTTATTCAGGGTTGCTGCAGGTTTTGTGATTGATAAACAATTAAAGCTTCCTAACTTCCTAAAACTGGAATGAAATCAGAACCATAAGGAAAACCAGGGGAAACATCTGTAAACCAACCTTTGACTGTAACCGTACTGCTGCAGCGGTCACTTCCTGCCTCACTCGATGCCACACACACATAATCTCCACTGTCCTCTACTGCACAGTTCACTAGTTCCAGAGTGGCCTCTACATCAGTCGCTCTGATTGTGTATTTAGGACTGGAGCTGATCTCCATCTCATCCTTAAACCATTTGAAACTGATAACGGGGCTACCCGTCACTTTGCACTCCAGCTTGGTGGAGTCGCCGCTGGTGACAAGCTTGGTCGTATCGAGCTTCCTCACAAACACCGGAGGCTCTGAGAGAAGAGGTTAACAATCATTACAGGACAGAAGACATGTTAGTATCACAAGACCATCATAAAGACATGTTCATGTACTGAAAACTGGCACCTTTCACAAACAGCTCTGTGGTGCAGTCCACCTTCCCAGCATCGTTGGACACCTGGCAGGTATATTTTGAGGAGTCGCTGGGTTTTACTGAGTGAAGTTCCAAAGAGCTGGAAGATGCATCTTTCTTTATGTAATAAATGCCTCCAGTTACAATCTCCTTTTCCTCCTTGAACCATTTGACAACCAGAGGAGCAGTTCCAGTGAAGGCAGCTCTAAAGGAAACTTTGGCTCCTGGTATAACATCCTGGTTGTCCGGTTTCTCTGTGAACACTGGGGGCTCTGGGGGCCATCAAGAAACACTTTATATTAACACGAAATCATTCAAACATTGTACACGACACAAAGGAAGACAGAATAAGACAAACACTGGTGACCTTTAACGTAGAGCGTGCCACTGGTTTCTTTAAAGCCAGCTGGGTTGGAGGCTTTACACTTGTAAACTCCGGAGTCGGCCTTCTCCAGCTGTCTGATTGTCAAAGTGGCAGAATTATCTGTGAACTCTGGCTGGAACTTGGATCCAGATTCTATATCTTTGTCATCTTTAAACCAAGATATGGTCATAGGTTGGGACCCAGACACCTTGCAGTCCATGGATACATCATTACCAACGTTTCCATCCACCCTTTTCAGGGACTTGGTGAAAGTTGGAGGCATTATTCGATCTGGTTGTTGAAGAAAAAGTATCTAATTCATAAATAGTTTTGTGCTGTTTAAAAAAGAATCACTCAACTCAACCCAGGAGTGATCTACACTCTGCACTCACTGGGAAGTTATAGATACATCATGGTTTAAGGAGTAAACTCCCACACCACTGAACCTGGAGTGAACATTTATTACTGCAACATTTCAGTGACTAAACCAAATCACATCTGACAAAGTATCAGAAAATTTCACTAAAACAAATGTTCACTGAAAGTTCAACAATGTTGGTTCTACTTTGTGTTTGAGAAGTAAAAGTTTAATGTCTAAAACCTGGAATATTTACATATTGAATAGTAAGAGCAGATGTTCTAACCTAAGACGGTCACTGAGCATGTGCACTGGTCTTTCCCAACTTTATTTGACACTTCCATCTTGTACTCTGAGGTGTCTCCTTTTTCAGCTGTCAGAATCTTCATGGTGGCAACGTTATCCTTCAGAATCATCTTGTATTTTCGTCCACTGATCATCTCCTTCCCATCTTTAAACCACTTCACTTTGAGGTCGGGGCTTCCTGAAATTGTGCATTCCAGCGTTGCTGACTCTCCTGCAGTCACACTAATGGACTCTGCAGGTTCTACAACTCTAGCAGGTTCTGGTTTAAGACAGATTTGGTGGTTAATAAGAAAAGAGGTTTGAATCTTGTAGGTGAAAGTTAATGAAAGATTTCCTCTGACCTTGTACAGTCAGAGTGGCTTCACATTTTTGTTGCCCAGCCTGGTTTTCTGCTTGGCATGAATACTTCCCACTGTGGCTGATGGCCACTGCTGTTATTGACAAGCTTGCAACATTATTTTCAAACACCATCTTGATATTTGGATCATCATCTCTGATTATTTCAGAGTCTTTCTTCCATTTAACTGTGATGGGAGCTGAGCCCTTTATGGTTCCTTGTAGTTTTACTGCATTTCCCAACACTGCTGTAACACTTTCAACTCTCTTTGAGAAAGTTGGTGGCTCTACAAAAACATGTTACAAGTTAAAACTGAGTTTGAGTTAAAACATTAAGCCTCAGGAAAGACAAGGTTTACTAACCTTTCAGCTTAGCTGAGGCCTTTGTGATTACCTTCCCCACATCGTTGGATATAACACACTGATAATCTCCAACATCTGCACTTTCAAAGGTCTGGATCTCCAGCCTTGACAGAGAATCTTGGGAGATTATTTTATACTTTTCATCACTAGTGATGGGTTTCTTATTTTTTAACCAGCTGATTTCAAAAGGAGCTGTTCCTGTGATCTCACACTCCAACTGAGCAGCTGCTCCTTTTACAGCTTCTAGAGTCTGCAGATCTTTTCTAATGGATGGGGGCTCTGAATGTCAAAAGATTCAAGTGCATGCAGTTACAATCAAAAGCTTTCTAAAAGGAACAGAAACTTTAATGCATGAGAGACACTAGACAAACCTTTAACAGCTATAATAGTGCTGCAGCTCTCACTACCAGCATTATTAGACACCTCACAAGTGTAACTGCCACTGTCTGTGACCAGAAGGTTCAAGATCTCTACAGAAGCAACGCCATTCTTAAAGCTGATTTTATATTTGTCTCCATCACTCAGCTCTCGGTCATTCCAGAACCAGTGGATGTGAAGTTCAGGTGATCCTTTAACAGTGCACTGCAAGCGAGCAGCTGCACCCTGTTTCCATGTAATCTTAGGTTCCATTTTCCTGACAAAAGCAGGGGGTTCTGGAAGAGTGTTCAGAAACACTGAGACTTATATACATTTTCAAACGAGAAGAAGAAAAGCATTCAGTGAAGAAGAGTATGAGGTAGAAAACAAAAGACACCAAACGTGTTAGTAGCAGCTTACAGTCGGCTGGGAAGGCTGAAAGCTCTGAACCACCACTTCATGTTGTCAACCAAACTAAAACTAAAAATCTCCTTGCAGGTCTTACCTTGAACAGTTACCACAGCTTCACAGGATGAGCTCCCAGCCTCATTTGTGGCTGTACACACATATTTCCCAGAGTCCTTCAATTTGGACTTTGGTATCTCAAGAGCAGCCACCTTGTCATCAAAAGACAGCTTAAAGTCCATGCTCTGATGGACTTTTTTGCCATCCCTGGTCCAGGTGACAGTAACACCAGTGTCCTCATCCACCTGGCACTCCAGCCTTAGTGGGTCATTGACAGCAGCTGACACAGACTCAAAGGTCTTAACAAAGCTGGGCTTTTTAATAACTTTGAGCTGTGTGGTAAAAGTAGCTGTGCCAACGCTGTTGGAAGCCTTGCAGAGGTACACACCCTGATCAGTCAACTCAAGTCTTTTTATGTTAAGTGAATACTTGTTCTTTTCACATTTTATAACATAGTTTCCTTCAGAGGAGATGACTACATTGTCCTTGTGCCAGATAACTTCCATGGGTGGAGATCCAGTGAGCGAGCACTGGAGAACAGCTTGTTTGCCCACAAATAAGGTCATTGGATCTGGTTTTGACACAAATACTGGCGGGTACATCTCTATGGAGAGCAGGTAAAACATACAGAGTTTTAAAATATGAGAGGAATGCATCAACATCAAAAACAAACTGAACTGTTCAACTGGATGAGGGATGGCGGGTTATTCATGAGGAAATGTTGTTCTGTTGCATAATTTCAAGCAAACCCTGCCTTCCACGCCGTACCTTAACGAGTCAGGATATAATTCTCTCTCTCTCCAACACAGACATGTACAGAAGTAATCTGAAAAGTTCCCCAGCTGGGATCTTACCAGTTACAATGAGTGAAGCTGAACAGCTGTCGGAGCCGTGCTGGTTTGAAGCTTTGCAGGTATATTCACCGCTATCAGCCTTTATTGGGTTCAGGAGCTCCAGAGAGGAACCAGTGTGGCGGCTAACGATCCGATACTTCTCACTCTGTCGTATTTCGATACCAGATTTGTACCATTTGAAGGTCACATTCGGGGCATCCTCAGTCTCACAATCAAACTTTGCGTGGTCACCGACGTTGATCTCCACGGGGTCGATCTTCTGCTTGAAAACAGGTGGCACTGAGGCCCACAGAGACACAGCAAAACATAAATGTTAGTTCTGAAATCCACTATTATCACTGTGAAATGTAACTGAGAACAGAAACACAAATGGTGGAATGTACAGCAATGGTTGAAGGCAAGTCATGAGAAACTGTGGAGGAGAAAAAGAGCAAGAACATTAGCCCCATGGTTTCACTAAAAGCTGCCTGAGGAAGGTTCTCATGGGGCTAGGGTTCCAGCTAGAATGAGGAGAAACAAAGACTTTGAGAAAGTGAAGCGTTGCAGAGCCCTCAAACATGCAAACAGAAAAGTCTGGTGATGTGGAGAAAATGGACCTAAAGGAATGTGACAGACCAAAGATTCAGAACCTGCTGACATGCTTCAGTGATCATGAAAAGACCATAAAGACCAGTAACATGGCAGCCATAACTGCAGGATCTTAACTAACCACAGAAACTTATGAGCTAGTATGACTGTGATGGTTCTGGTCTTTAGGTCATACTGATCAGGAAATGAAATGGAACAAACAAAACGTGGTGAGTTAGTACCATCCAGTGCCCTAACAGTGCCCATGCTGAGCTGTGAAATGGAAATAAAACCAAAGTAACATAAAACAAATCAGAATGAACATATTTATGTGAATTATTAGTGGCTCTCAGGAAGAATGGATGAATGAATAAATGATACACTGATTTTTTCTAGTTATCAAACCTCTTGAGACCACAGTGAGTCTTGATGATGTTGTTGTCCTGCCAGCTTCATTCTCAGCCTCACAAACATACTCTCCTTGATGCTTCTCCTTGACAACTTTGTTGATAATCAATGAGTATGTGTCATGGTCTTTGGAACACTTGAACTCTTTGCCAGATTTCACCAATTGGCCATTAAAAAACCAGTTTACCTTTGTGACATACTTAATGGTTGTGCTAAAGGTCACATTATTATCTTCTTCAATGGATAAGTCATTTAAAGAGATGACTACTTCAGGGCATTCTCTCTGCTCTGGCCTTGTTACTGTGATCTCCTCCTTGAAGATCTCCTCCCTGTGCTCCTGCTGGACACTGACATCCACTGTTTCTTTGGTGGAGATGGTGCTAGGAGGCTGGGCAACAGAGACAAAAGCTGCTCCTGCTTCCTTTTCTCTGCTTTCTATTGTTACAGACTTAGTTTCTTTTCGCGAAACCTGCACCGACTGCTCAAAGGACACCTGAGCCTCTGTAAACATTTTAGTCTGAGATGAAATAGACTGTTCCACCTTTGCTGCCTTGGATTCCTGCACTACGACCTGTTGTTCCTCTGCTGCACTTTCGACTGTGATTTCAGACTCCGTCTTGAGTGCAGCAGCCTGAGATTTGACAGCTGTGATATTTACTGCACTCTCTGCCACACTCACAGTCTCTACAACAGAGGACAGCATTTGTTTGGACCTGGCTGAGGTGACCTGTGCCCTCTGAGGTTTGTCTATCTGCATGGTTCCTGGCTGCTCTGAGGTAAGAACATGGGCCTCCTGATATACAATAGAGTGAAAAGCTGCTTGCAGTTCATTTCTAAGGTCAGCTGTTTGAGGGTATTCCCCTTCAAAAGCCAGGGTGATCTCCATGGGGGCACTTGTTGTTGTGATCAGATATGTAAACATGGCTCGTCTCGGCTCTCGCTGAACTTTTACTTCATGCACCTCAGTAGCCTGTAACCTTCCAACAACATCAGCCAATAAGACTGGCTGGTCAGTGGCCACAGCAGACTGAAGAGCCTCTCTAAGCTGATGACGTATACTCAGGCTAGATGGTTTAGGGATCTGAATTACAAATGTCATCTCTTTGGGAAGTGCTGTGGTGTCTTTAGATTCTGATGCCATAAAGGACAGCTTTGGCTGTGTACTGACAACAACTTTGGTGGACTCAGACTTAGAAATCTCTTGAGAGAGTTCCCCGGTCATCACTTGCTTCTCCTCCATCAGTATCGACTGTCTGACTGACTGACCCTCCTGGATCTGAACAGCAAAGTCCTGTTCTGCTGCCTCCAGAAAGACGCTGCTCTCAGTTGAGATCTCCTTCTCTTCGATTTGGACTGGTTCAGTTGGCACTTTTGGTTCTAAAGCTGTTACACATTTGAATGTGTCCAAACTGGACAGACTCTCTGTGTGACCCTCCTCTAAGGCCTGACTTTCAGCTACACTGGTGACATGCATCACATTCCAGTGATCCTCCTTGTGAACTAAAGCTCGCTGCTGCTTGAAATCAACAGTAATTGGAGTCTCCTTTGGCAACTGCATGGGTTGGTAGGAGACCTGGAGGATATTTTGAGGCTTAGGCTCAGTTCGAAGCTTCGACTGAACTCCAGTCACAGACAAATCCAGTTCTTTGTGATAATCTGCTGTGAGCTCTCTTCTCTCTTCTGAGACTGCTGCATGGCTCTTTGATTTTTCCTTTTTCTGTGCTGCCACCTGCTGGTCAGGCCTCTCAACTGTGAGAACACCTTCTTTGGGCAGCACCTCTACAGGCTGGGTTGACTGGAGATGAAGCAAAGTTGGAGCCTCTTTATGGGGCTGAATGACCATTGTGCTGGCTTTGGCCTCAAACTCTGAAGAGTCCTCACAAACTATAGTCATCTGCTCATCGTGACTGACGGTGTGCAGCAGAGTGGGACTCTTCCTGGTATCTGCCTGCTCTGCTTCTGGTTTCTCACAGGTGAAGCTCTTTTCAGATGGAAGGAGGTCCTGGTCTGTAATGACCTGTAGGTGCAGGACCTGTTCTCCTTCCACCTGTGACTGAATGAACATTGCACTGTCCAGACTTGGCAGCTGTTGTGTTATTTCAGCCTGAAGTGGTCGTCTCTCTTCAGCAGTTAAAGCTCCCTTCATTATTCTATCCTTAGAGATTTGTGCAGCTTCTTCTGCAGGCCTCTGCAGAGCGAACTTTTTCTCCTTAGAGAGTGTTTGTTTGGACTCGCTTATTGCAGCTATAATGGGCCGATGCTGTTCTTTCTTACTGGTAGATTTGACAGCAGATTCTGCTGTTGCTAGTTCAGCTGTGTGACCTTCTTCAAGCACTTGTTTCTCAGCAGACTGAGCTGAATATAAAATCTTAACACCCTCTTTGACCTTGTAGCCCTTCTCTTCCTGTGGTTTGGGAATATCCTCAGATAGTTCCTTCATGATGAATAGTTGTGACTCAACCTGATGCCCACTGACTAGGTGTTTGGGCTCAGAGGTAGGTTTGACAGTAGCAGGCTTCCTGTCAGTCAGAAGCTCTGTGCTGACAGTAGAAAGTGGAGTAAGTTCCTCAGCAACAGCAGACATCACCTTTGACCTTTTTTCCCTAGCTGCCTGCAGTTCAATGACCTCAGGACTCTGAATGCGATCGCAGTGCTGCTCTGTAAGGCCCTGACTCTCTTCCACAGCTGATGTAAATGCTGCCATATGAAGCTGTTTCCCAGGAACAGCTGACACTTGAGGTGGATGAGTGGGAACCACAGACACCCTCTCCTCTACCTCATGAGTCTGAAGAACTGCTGCCTGGTGGGTTAGCTTCTCACGATGAACAGTGGCAGCGGAGATGTTGACTTCCTGGAGTGAGCCCACCTGCTCACTTTGAATGATTTTTCTGTCTTCAGTACCAATGGTGTAAACCATCTGATCTGACCTGGTTCTGTCCTGGCCTGGGAGGCTGACCTGGTACAGACGAGACTCTGTTGCCTGTTCGGACACTGATACTTTATAGCCTTTCTTCTGAACTACAGTCAGCTGTTCTTTGTGCGAAACAGATACTGGCTCTTTAAATACAACAAGCTCAGCACTACAAGTTGCCTCACCAAACTGGTTGGAAGCTTTACATGTGTACAGACCACTGTCCTCCTGTTTGACACTCTTAATACTGATGTGGCCAGATCCATCAGGATCAGCTATGATAATACAGTTTCTACTGGGCTGGATTTGGAAAGCCCCCTTGAACCATTTCACATTGGGGACTGGATCCCCTGTGGCTTTGTAATTAAAAGAAACTTCTCCTCCTTCTGAACACCTCACAGGTTGGATCTGAACTGTGAACGTGGGAGGTTGACCTGTGACCTTAAACATCTTCTCCACCCACTTCTCTGCCTGGCTAATATCAGGTTTTTTCACCTCAAGGTACGTAGTGCATGTAGTCTGACCAAACCTGTTGGTGGCAGTACACGAGTACTCGCCCTCATACTCAGATGTGACCTTGGTGATTACCAGTGTGTACGCCTCCTTTTCCTCTATCAGTTTGTAAACAGAGGAGCTCTTTATCTTGGTACCATTGTGAGACCACTGAACAGTTGGCTTTGGAAAGCCCGACACTTTGACTGTAAACCTGGCTGTTTCTCCGGAGGTTACAGCTGATGGAGAGAGCTGGCTAAGGAAAACTGGCTTTTCTTTTTTCTTCTCTAGAGTGGAAGAGTAACGTTTGGTCTCTGGCTTGAGTTCAAGTGTTTTAGTTTTCTGTGGTAACTGGACACCAGTGTAGTAGGTTTCCTCTTGTTCTTCCACAGTGGTGATGGTGGTGCTAGAACGCTCTGTCGGAAAATATTGAGCAACACTGATAACAATGTCCACAAACAAAAAGCTAATTATTTGAACAATTAATATAACAAACAAATATCAGTGCTGTCCATGGATATATAAATGTATTTCCAGGATGAATTTGACTTCTTAAAGATTTTTAATAAAAACAAGAATAATTTGCCATTAAATTAAATAATGTAATTTTAAATCCTCACAATTAAGAGAACAGCTGCACAAGAGATCAAGATGGACAATGATGAACAATTTTTATAAGTTAAAGTAGAAAACAGGCATATGCTTAAGGAAAATTACCCAGATGTGTCAAATTGTTAACATACTTCAACAGCCTTCAACCGAAAAACATTTTTTAAATAATTTCTTCGAATTTGGTAACTTCTGCAAATAGTTTATATTTAAATTAATTACTTAGTAAAAAAAAGTTAAAAGGAAAACAAATAAAACAAGATCAATTTGGTTGAGTGAATATGAATGAATATGCTTCAATTGGTTTTGGGGAAAAGAACCAGGCAACAAGTGGGTAAAGTCAGTCTGGAGTTCTGCATACTGTGTACTTTAATGCGTTTTTATTATATTTACACAAGACTCTCACACTCTGGCAGTTAACTGGATGTTTCTAATTCTTACTAGATGCATTTCAGGACATTTGTTGTTCAGTTTGAAGTTTGTCCAAGCCGACACGAAAAAAGTAGGAAAAAAGTAAAATATATATATTTTTTTTTAAATCCGAAACAACAAACTCAAACTGGAACCTTCCAGCATAATTATTTTATTATATACATTCTGAAACAAATCAACAAGATATCTGTACAAATAAACCTTCAACTCTCACCTCAACACCAGATTTGTATATGTTGCAGATTTTTTGTTGAACACTCATTCATTCCTAAAATTACACATATTTACAAAACAAACACATTTTAAAAAAGTTTCACAGCTTTGTTTTTAAAATAACATCAATTAATACAATCTGCTAACTTTCAATATTATTTGTGAATTTTCAGCTTGTTTTATAATCACACAAATATCATTCACTATCAGCTAAAACTCTTTCACACCAACAATCCAAAACCTGACAAGGCAGCAGGACGGTCAGCCAACAAAATCAATGATTCGGGTCAAGTAAGCAACTGAAGAGTTTCCAGATGTTTTCTGATGAGAACACTGTTATTTTTTTTTTTAATTTTAAAACCAACTCTTTACCAATGCTATTGACTTAATTTAAAATACACCCATTTGAAGTGGTTTTACATGTTTGTCTTAACATTTTATCACATTTCATCCTGATATCATAGTTTTAAAAAAATGTTTTTTATTCAGTCCAGATTACATACAAATGTAACTGGTATGTTTATTTTAATAATTTTCAATAAAATTTAGAAATTTTCACAAAATATATATCCTGAATATTGTTTAAGGGGAAATGTGATAACAGGAAATGAGACTTTTAAATTCATTTGAAACAATGAAGTCCTCACTTTTTTTTCATATAAAATGTTTTCATTATGCATATTCTGGTAAAGATTGGCAATCTTTTTGTTTAACAATCTGAGCTGCTGCTGAAACTTACAAAACTAAAACTAAACTTCCTCTTTAAACTGTAAATTAAATGCAACAGATGCACTTCATCTCTCAAAGTTAAAGACAAATTCAACTACATCTCAATAAATTCTAACATTCACTCACTCACATTGAGTAACCAAAGAAAACAATTGAAACTGCAACTTTTCCACCAAAGATTAAAATTTGACTGATATTACCTTAAATTTCTATAACAAATAAATTTCAAAACAAGGAACAAACTAAACTCAGATAAACTTTGACAACTTTTACACACTGTTTTTACCAAATGAACAGCAGGCTGCTCACACACACACAATCAAGATCTGTTTTTAACTAGCATACAAATAGTAACACAAAAATAAACATATGACTATCTGAAGCTATAAAAAACCAACAACCTACTCATTTTGTGAGTTATTGTGTAATCAAATGCTGTCTAAGTATTAAAACTTTATTATTCCTGGAGGGAAACTACTTCACAGCCCTTATTGTTGGGTTTTGATGCCCACAATAAAACACAACTCCCCAAAACAGCTGTGAACTATTGCATATATTAAACACTAATGAAAAAAAGACAAAGTTTAATACTTTATAATAAAAAGTAATTAACTACACAAGAATAAGACATCAAGAACAAAATCAGTTCAGGTTGATATTTGATGAACATCTAGAAAACCTTCAGCAGTGCTGTGGTTTCTGTGCAGCCAGCAGAGTTTTGGATTATGCACTTATACTCCCCGGCATCACTGTGAGTCACGTTAGTGATGAGCAGATTAAAATGACCGGCACTTTTCTCCTGGATTATACATCTACTCTCTGTGATGGGGTCTCCGTTTTTGTACCACATGGCTGTGGGGTTTGGCTTACCATTGAACAAACACTGGAGGATGACAGGTGTCCCTACAGCAGCTGTTACATTATTTAAAGGGATTACACACTTAGGAGGCATCTCAGTTACCTGGAAATGAAAGCTACATGTATCAGAAGATTTCCCCTTGAACTCTATCTTTTCATCCTTCGCTGGCTCAGCAAAAACATCAAAGTTAATGCTAACATATTTCTCTCCTTGTTCGCTGGTTTGGTTGTCAGTGTTGGCCACCAACCTGACTGCCCGCTGCGACTCATCAACCTCTTGCTCAAACTCAAACTCAAGCTCAATTTCTGACACCTGTTCGCTGTCAAACGATGTGTTGCCAACCATTAGGTCAAACTTCTGCGGCTGGACTTTGGCACTTCCCAAAGACACTGCAGTCAACTCCCTGCCTCTGGTCTTTCCCGAGAAAGCCTTTCCACTTAACACCACCAAGGAGGCTCGACACAAAGTCTCTCCAACAGGATTTATAGCTCTGCAGGTGTAAACTCCACTATCCTGTGTCGTCAACTTACAGATCTTTAAGAAGTGGTTATCTCCATCAAAGGAGTGCAAGTATTTTTTGGAGTTGTGTGGAATTTTTGTCTCACCTTTGAACCAGGACACAATGGGTGATGGAATTCCCATCAGAGAGCACTCAAACATAACTGTTGTACCTTCTGGAGTTTCCATGTCACAGATTGGATTGATGAACCTTGGAGGCATCTCTGTGACTTCAAAAGCTATTTTTAAATCATCGTGTTCCTGAGTGACAAAATCCACAGCACCCTCCTCATATATACTGGGTAACACATCCAAAGATATGATCATGCTCTTATTATCTGCTGTGTATTCAGGAATAGTAATGATCTTCACCTGTTTCTCAAACTCTTTCACCTCATTTTCATCCAGTTCTACCTCGAGAAGAATCTCCTGTGGGGATGGAGAGCGAGAAGAGTCATTCTCCTCCACATCAAACTCCATAACATGCTGATGAGTGACAGCAGGTGGTGCTGGCATGAACTTCACTTCCTGCGATACAATCATCACGAGAGCAACACTTCTGGCTTCCCCTACATAGTTCACAGCCTCACAGATATACTCTCCCTGATCAGCTTTAGTGACACTGTGAATTGTTAACGAGATGTTATCCCCATCTCTCTCCAGTTTCACCCTGTCGTCTTCCACCAGCTGGGTTTTGTTAAAGAACCACCTAACCTCAGGAGAAGGTAGTCCAAAAACCTCAGCATAAAAGGTCAGTGAGTCATTTTCAAACACTCTCTTCTTAATGAGCGGTTTGAGAAAAGCTGGAGGAATTCCCTGCACCTTCTCCTGAAGGGTGGCCTGGCCTAAAGGCCCTCTGCCTTGGGTGACAAATCGATTTTCATCCAGATTTACTTCTGATGGATCTGTTTTAAAACCCTCATAAGATGGAGAGTTTAAGAACTGAACAGGTGAGAACTTCTCACTGGACTCTCCTACAGAGGGTCTCTTACATTCTATGGGGGAGAAGGGAAACTCCTCAGGTGTCATAAATCCACCATGTGCTTCAGAACTGGGAGTGTGGGAAGATGTGGGTGACTTGAGAGTATGGAAAGACTCTGCAATTGGCTGTGAGGCCTCAGTAGAGGAGCCTGGGGTGAAAAACCTCTCAGCTGGCTCAACTATCTCTTCACTCACAGTGCTGCCAATTTCTATAGACATCTCAGACTCAGGGGTCAGAGGTCTACCCCAATCTGCTGGAGGGTTGTAATAGCTGTATACAGCACCAAAAGTGACCTCCTCTTCTTCCATAGAGCCGCCTGCTGCAGCAGCTCCCCCAACTTCAGCTACTGTGGCACATTCCACACTGTCTCCCTCCTGTTGCTGCCTGCCACTATCAGCTGGTTGACCAGGTGAGTCAATTGGAACATCTACATCAGGCCTAACATTCGATGGTTCAGGTTTTGGGTTTCTATGGACACCAGTCCTGTCAATTTTGACCTTAATTCCAGGCATCACCCCTTCGCAAGTCACAACTTTATCAGAAACCTCTGCTGCATCAGTCCTGGAGTCTGGCATACTCACAAAAACACCACTGTCCAGAGACGGTTCTGGGACTGAAATGTGTTCTGTGGCCTTAACTTCAGCCTCCTCACTCAATTCCTGTAAAACACATGTCTCACTTTTAATCTCCCCATCCATGCCAGTTCCTACTTTTGTCAATGTCTCTGCAAAACCAGCTTTTTCAAGACAAGTGAGGACCTCCACATGTCCACCTTCAGCTGTACGTTCAGATTTTGAAGATTCAGAAATTATATTGGCTTCTACCGATTCTTCATCTGGACCTGTACCAGAATGTTTCACTGCAGGGACTTTCTCAGACTTGAAGGGTATAAAACTGCTATTTCTGTCAAATGTTTGCCCCTTCACCATCTCCACTTCACCAGTCTCAGGTTTCTGTGGCATGGGCCTTACCAGTTCCATGGACTCCTCTACAAACTGTTTTACTGCATCATGGCTTCTCCTTAGGGCTGCTGCCTGCTCAACATCAGCAGGCTGAGAGGTCTCAGTAACAATAGATTTGGTTGCTTCAGGAAAATGATGGTCAAGGAAAATGTTAACAGGAGGTATAAACTCCTCTGGGAACTGTGTTTCCTTCCTCTGTTCCTCAGGAGAAGGAGGTGTTATTAAAGCAGCCGGTGAGTCTGACTCAAAAGCCTGTTTAATCTGAGAAACTTTAATTACAGCAGATGAACCGTGAAGACCACAGCCTGACAGAGATGGGGGCTCTGTAGATAGGCCAGTTCTAGACTTGTGGGTTTTAACAGCCAGTTCTGGTGGAGGTTGTGAAATTAAAAGTTTGTCCTCAGTAAAAGAGGGTACTGGTTTGTGGACAGGGACCGGTTTCTTAAAACCCTCAGGCAATCCCATAGGAGACTCAGTCACACTTCCAGAGTAAGAAACATCAACATCCCTCACAGGTCTACCTTCTTTTGAAAACGGCAGTGGTTCTCCAATTTGAAATGACACATGAGACATACTTGTAACTTCTCCAAGCATATTTTTAGCAACACATGTGTACACTCCAGCATCATTATGGGAAAAATTGCTTATATAAAGTCTGTACACTTTATCATCTACCTCAGATCTGTATTTTCCAACCCCGACTTTAAGGTAAAGATTGTTAAAATACCAGGTTACTTCAGGGGTAGGTTCTCCTGTAATAGCACACTCCAACAGAGCAGTGTTGCCCTCAGAGCAGGTAATATCTTTCAATTCAGTCACCACACACGGAGCTTCTCCAACCACATCGAAGGAGAAAGTAAATTTGTGTTTGAAAGTCTGAGAAGCTCCATCATCACAGGGAACATCTGAAGTCTTTTCAGGAACATCCTGAGGTTGGTGCTCCTTGCCTTCCTCTGACATGTCAGGCAGAGGAGTAGCAGCTGTAATTCTGATCTCCACAGGGGAGGGATTGAATGACTCATCGGAGCAGCGACGTTTGTGGATCACAGTCTGTGGAACTTGTAACGTTGCCCTGCCTGAATCCATGTAGGTCTGAAGTTCCTGATCTATAAGACTTTCCTGATTCTCCTCATATTTTTCTACCACCTCCGTAACTACCACATCCTGAGTGACACCTGTCTTTCTCAACACTTTTTTGTCTGAGATCTCGAGGGTAGCACTGCAGATGGATTTGCCATGCTTGTTGGTTATGACACAATCATATGTCCCCTCATGGTCTGTCGTTGGATAGAAAACAGTGAGCTTAGAATTGTTAGATTTGCTTGTGATATCATAGTCTGGGTTTTGGGCAATAGGGTTTCCATCTTTGAACCAGGTAACAGCGGGCAGAGGATTGCCTTGGAACTGACAAACAAACTCTGACATCTCACCAATTTTTACTTTGAGTGAAGATATTTTTCTCAAAAATTTTGGAAGGGAGCCTGGAGAAGTGGTGTCTTCTTTTACCTCTTCAAGCTCGTGAGTTTTGATTTTCTTCTCTTCCTTACTCATCGTTTCTTGTTCAAAGCGTCCAGCAATCATTGTACCATCTGTTCTCGATCTTAAAGAATTTTCCCCTTTATCATCTCTTTTCATTCCAGATAAACCTTTCTGTGGTCTCCATTCACTGCTTTCTCTGGTAGTTCCTATCTCCTCTTTCATCCCCCTCTCATCTCTCACTTCTGTTTGGAAGCGTTGGCAGCTTGATTTTTCAGCAGCCGGAGAATACTCGTCCCTACTTAGCCTCCTTTCAGCCTCTCCTCCAAAATCTTCTGGTGGATGTGAAGCTTGATGAGCAAATGCTTTCTTTGCCGGAGCAACAGCTGCAGCCACATGAGCAGGTAAATTAGCACCGGATGGAGAACCCGACAGTCTGGAGGACAAGTCATAAATAGGAGATTGTTTATTCTCTGCAGACTCAAGCTCAGAGCTAGGATGCTTGCACTGATTGTCCAAAGTCCACTCTGACTCCAGCTCAGCTACTTCCTCTGGCTCAGCAACATCATGTTGCCATTTCAGGAGTCGTTGGGCCAATGCTTCCTCCTCACTTACAAAATACTCACTGTCTGTTTGCAGCCTGGTCTCCCGGCCCTCGATCAGTAGCTCCTCGGCTGGTGGCCACTGTATGGTATCTCCCTCTTGATCTTGGAAAGCAGCTGGAACTGATTCACTCAACAGAAACTTCTCTTCTGCTGTTTGTCCTGGAGAAATTCCCCCGATATGGACCACAGCAGGTTGCTGAAATGTTTCCAAAGTAGAAAGTTCTGGGATGTTTCTACCAACCTCAGGTCTTGTTTCTGCCTGGAATGAAGTATAGCCCTCCACCCAGACAGACTCTTGTTCCACAGCCTGCTGCTGTTGTTCAATGAGAACATCCTGCTGCCACTTCATTATTCTCTGAGTTAAGGCCTCTTCCTCACTGGCAAACATCTCACTTTCACTCTTCAGCTCTGAGAGGTTCTCTCGTGAGAGCTGGAGCTCTCGTTCTTCTTTTGACTTCTCAAACAACTTCCTCTCTGCTCTGACTTTTGCTTTAGGCGACAGAGTTTCTCCTCTTTTTGCTCTACTTCTTGGTGATTTTTGAGGTAACTCAGCTGGAACTTCTGTTTCCTGTTCTCTGGTCTGAGGTTTCATTCTGACTTTAGGCAAGGGGCCAAATGTTTCTTGTTGCTCTACCCTTCCATGCATTTTTGGTAACTCTGAAGTTGGTATATAAGCCTGATTGACAGGTGCTCCTTTCTCCACCCCCTCCTGCTGGGTGTAAATGTGTGTCTCAGGCTCCATGATCCCAGTGTCTGTTAGCAAGGGTAGATCAGTTTCAGGTTGAAACGGATGAACAAATGACTCCTCCTCTGACATTTGGACACCTTGCTGCCACTTCCTGATTCGCAAAGCAAGTAGTTTCTCCTCACAATCCATCCTTTCAGCCTCTAGGCTCTTCCCATATTGATCCCTCAAAGACTCCTTAGGTTTGTCCGCTGATTTTACACCATTAATGGAAGTGGACTTCCCTACTTCTTCTCCTTCAGCTTCTATTTTAGATAACTTTGGTTTTGTAAATCCAGAATCAGATGTCCTCGTTACAGAGGGTGATTCTTGAAATGAGACAGATGTGATCTTACTTTCCTCGGTCAGTGTTTCCTCCACAACCTTTTGCTGAGTACCGATTTGCCCAGTAGGCTCCATGTACTGTGTCTCAGTTGGCATGGGAACATCTGTTTCAGGGTGAAACATCTCTTCCTCTGCCATCCTACTACCTTGCTGCCACTTCCTGATCCTCAGAGCAAGAAGTTTGTCCTCACACTCCTTTCGTTCAGCCTCCAGGCTTTTCTCATATTGAGCCCTCAATGATTCCTCTGCATATGGCTCAACTTCTTCAACTATGTCTGAGGCTGCAGGTGTTACCCCCTCACTAAGGAGTGATGCTTCCTCTTGAGCAGACTTGCTGCTTTTTACATTTTCCAGATCAATTATATCCTTGTGACTCAGCTCAGCTTCAGTCCTTGTAGCCTCCACTTTGTGATGACTGACCATCGGCTGAAATCCAGTATCTGCCTTGGATACAACAGATTTTTTATCTTCCAGAGTTCCTGGGTGTTTGTCATCTAATTTTTGTTCTTCTTCAGACACTGTTGTGTCAAGCAGCTCACCTTTCATAATCTTAATGGCTCTGGATCTGGACTGAGGCTCAAATGAATGCCTGACTCGAGGCTTAGAAGGTTCCCTGCCTGATCTTTTCTCTCCCTGATCGAAGGGTCGGTTGAACTGTTGGACATCGGGCAAAGAAACAGGCTTGACCCTTAGCCTCTCCACATACTCTGCATAGCTTGACTCACTGGCCACTGATTCCACCTCAAACTCAGATGAGGACATGGTGGAAATAGAAAGTCGCTTCTTCTGTTTGACAGCTTTTTGGAGAGTAGTGAGTTTTGCTCTCACCTCACTGTGGAGGCTCTCGGTGTCACTGAACCTATCACTGTACCTGTCACTGCACCTGTCACTAAACTTGTCACTGAACTTGGGACCTGTGCGACGGTCGCAATAGATATCACTGAATCTGTCATTAAAACGCTCAGACCTGTCAAACATAGGAGGAGGAGATGGGGCCCGCTCAGAGGCCGTTTCCAAGCGTTTGGATTCTTTTTCTGACTCTTTCTCTTTAGACTGAGTTCCAGATTTGAAGTACACTGTACGCACCAGAGCGTTCTTGGATCGGGATCTACCTTGGTGAACTTTGGACATTTTGTCAAACGGAGATCCCACACACCTGAGATCAACCCTAAATTTCCTTTCCTTCCTCTGTTCCGCCAAGTTGTCTACGCTCTCATGGGCTCTAGCAGAACGTTGAGCAAAGCCAAGATAGTTAGCAGACTGTTCCTCTCTGAGCGAAACCAAAAGTGAAGCTGTGGACTCTGCCGAACCCTCCGTGTTTAATGCCATCACCTTATAACTGCCAGAATCCTTCTCTTTGATCCTATCAATAACCAGACTGGTGGTGTGCATGTGCATTCTGCTGTCAGTACAGATTCTACGTCTACGTTCTTTAGGAATAGATCTGTTATTATGAAACCAGAGAATAGTCGGTGGGGGGCAAGCAATCAGTTTACATTTTAATTCTACTGGTTCGCCCTCCAGGACCGACTGAAACTTCAGTTTCTTGGTGAAAGATGGTTTGATGTTCTCCGTCCAAGAGCTGATTGAGGATGTTCTGCTGGAGCAGCGGTTGGCTGACACCAAGCCGTGATCGATGAACTCTTCAGTGTCAGAGAAAGCTCCACGGAGCTGGCGAGTGCTGGCGAGTTCTGTGCTGATGTGTGATGCCGCTTCTTTGCTGTCATGATAGAACAGCTCTGCAAACAGAAACATACAACAGTCAAATCAACTTCACCTTGAGAGATAAAGTGAAAGAAAAATGATCATTAATGGAAATATTAAATGCATGCTGGGAGTCACAATGCCAAAAAAAATAATTTCACTCACCATATTTGTTCGAATAAACGCAAGACTTGATTCTTTTTATTAGAAACCTGCAGGAAGTTTTGATCCTTCGTCTGTGGAAATTTCTTCAAAACATAAATTATTTTATTATTGATAAAATAAAAACAAGTTTCCAAGATGGCCGGCCAACATTCGCTGTTTTTTTTGTTTTGTTTTTTTTGATAGTTGCTTTGTGCTATATTGTTCCTTACCTGACTTGCAGACAGGAGAATAAACGCCCTTTCTAATCCTTACCAAGAACTGGATTAAGCACAAGCTCTCCAATACAAAACTTTATCTCAAACTTAAAAAATGAAGCTGTAAAATTGGGTGAGAAGGCGTTTATTCGAACTAATATAGTTTTACTGGTGTTATTTTGAAAACAAACCACAGGAGCCGCATCCCACTATCTGCAAGCCAGGCTAGGACATATTCTGCAGAAGTAAGGTATCAGTTTCAGATGCAGAAGACCTCCAGATCTTTTAAAGGGCATTTCAAGTCTTTAAAAGAGCTTTAAAAGAGACACATCCTGTGCATTTTCCTGGGAAAGATCAGATGAACCTTCATGCCACAATGAATTTCCGGATGCAAAGTTTTAAAAATCTGTCACAAGCAAAATCTCCTAGAGGAAACCGCAAGATACCGTCAAAATAAGAGCAGATTGAAAAATACAAAAGACATGAATTTTCCATCAGAACACATGGAAATGACATGCAGCTGTGGAAGATCAAAGAAGGGACAGTCCAACACTTGACTTATTTACCAGCTTTAAAAGGTATCTGTGAAAACAGGAAAACTCTGATCCATCCAACTCATCCAGCATGCATCTACACATCAGCTTCTCCTTCAGGACCTCAATCACTTCTTCACATGAAAAACATCTCAAAGAGTTTGGATCAGAGTTACCTGCTGACAGATGTCTTTCAAAGTGAATAATCAGGAAATTTGAGCAGAAATCTGATCAAACTATCCCTTTTCCTCTGAGGCTGCTTCTTGTGTACAATCATAATCTGTTTGTGATGTGTGAAAATCAAAGAGAAATTAGGTCCTACCTTTAACTTCCTCTTCAATTGTGGCTTCAATCTGCTGCCTCACGTGAGTCACTGCAGAGAAAAGAAATGACTTTAGTCTTTGTTTGTTATAGTCTGGGGAACATTCAGTTGTTAGAAATCTACATAAACACAGAGCTTTAAAGGTAAAGTCCCAGCGTTTCATGCTCAAGAAATATTAACCGTCATAACTAAGGAGAAAATAAAGATAATTTCAACAGGATGAAAGTCGAATCTATTGAACACCTTCTCCACATTTCAGTGTTTGATACATCTTTTATTGACCTAACACTATTAAACAATGAAAAACATTTCAGCTCAAGTTTCAGCTTCATTAGATGGAACCAGAGGACATTGAAGAGAGCGATGCTGATGAAAGAAACTGGACCTTTCAGTTCTGTTCAATCCACTGATGGACCAAAACAAAGAAATACAAGTAAATCATAACAAAACCATTTGTGTCTGGAGAAGAAGATTGTGAGAAATGAAATCTTTGAGGAGTGAAACACGATCCAACAAAGAGGTCAAAGTAAGAGAGTAAAGATATAAACTTTTAATGGAGAACGGATGTACAAAGAGGTTAAATATGTGAGTTTTGTGAGTTTTCCTGTATGACTCAGGAGGAGGATGAAAGAAGGATGTTTGTTCCTGCGAGGAGTGATGAGGAAAGAGGAGCACACATAGTAGATAAAACATCCAGGATTCAAACAAACGGGTGATAAAGAGGTTCATCTTTGTGATGTTAGTCAGAGCTGAAGGAGGACTGAGGGATGTCCCGATCACATTCTGAGTTTCCACAACTTTTATGCAAATATAGTCTGTATGAAAAAAAAACAATAATTCAGAAATGAAACTACCCACTCAGGACCTGTTCAGTTTTATATGTAACTCATTTTAAAATTTTACTGTATATCCTATGCATTAAAAAAATCTACAATTCTTTTAAAAACTCTAAAATGAACTATTTTTGGCATTTTTTATTCCTGTCATTTGAATCTGGTTTAGTGAATCTGTTTTTAAATATTTTACATCGAGCACTTTGAGTGACTGAAAGGACAGAAAGTCTTCCTGTTTCTGCTAAAAAGCCTGTTACACCTGTATGTGCCTTCATACAAGTAACTGTTGTCTGTCTGGTGACTTTATCTGGTAATTTATCAGATCAGCTGTTCGGTTCGGGACATCCCCTCAGAGTGCAGGGTTTCAGGAGATCATCTTGCAGAAAGAAAATTTTGTGGTTTCAGTGGGAATGTGGCAGCAAACTGACATCCAGATGTTACCTTCTTCTTCTCTGGTTATGGTCAGGTTGGCTGAGCACACGGTCTCTCCGGTGGTATTAGCTGCCCTGCAGGTGTACTGTCCTGCATGCTCAGAAAAAGCATCCACTATGATGAGATTAGCAGTGTATGTCACCTCATCGAAGTGGAACACCACGTTCTTGGAGGGTTGAATCGGTTGTCGGTTGTGGAACCAGCTGATTTCTGGCTTTGGGATACCAGATACACATGCATGAAAACGGGCCACTTCCCCGTGTGCCACTGTGCAGCTTGTGATTGGCTGGATGAAAACCGGCTTTTGGTGAACGGAGGGTCTCTTTAGGCTGGCAGTAGAGACATGCCACTCAGACTCAGCTGGGTGGCTCACGTTTTGTTTTTGTCCTGTAAGGAAGCAGGTTTATTGACTTTATGGGCCTTAATACATTTACATCTCCATCACTATGAAGCTGATGCCACAAAAAGATACAAAGAATGATTGATGCTGATCTGAAGACAATCTGGAGCTGAAAACAGACAGTTTGAATGTTTTATACATTAACACATAATAAAAGGTATCTGCTCTTCAACTGATCCTAAAATATATAATAGATCTAACTGTAATAACATCTTACATTTACTCTGAAATGCTTCACAAAAAACAAAGTTTGCTCATGAAACAGAACCATGATGCAGCTGAACAACAACAGAATTACCAAAAAAAGATTCAAGGTTCTGCAAGGATCCAGTCAGAGTCCAGACCTGAACCTGTCTGAGATGCTGGTGGGCCTTCAGAGATCCGAGCATCTACAAACTTCAATGAACTGAAGCAACAATGTAAAGAAAATTGGGTCGAAGTTCGTGAACTATGTGAGAAACTGAGAAGGTTCAACAAAAACTGAAAGGTACTGGAGCTAAAGGAGGTTCTACAAGCTGCAGGATCATCCGGTGGAATCAGTTTTCACACACTGGTTCAGTTTTTGTTAAGTAAATGATGACACAGCATTTTCTATTATGTGTTGCTCAGTCGAGGTTTGTCTGTCATATTATATCATAAACACATTGGATACTTGTATCTGTAGTCTGCAGGACAGAAAATGTCTTTACAGTGAAAAACTTACCATCCAGAGTGAGAGTGGCAGAGCAGGACACTCTCCCGACATGGTTAGTGGCCACGCAGGTGTATTCTCCCTCATCCTCTGGGTAAACTCTGGAGATCTCCAGCTGACAGCTGTCATCAAACTGAGACATCCTGAAGAAGTCCGACTGCTTGATCTCGTTCTCCTTGTGGAACCAGCTGATCTTCACATCTGCACCAAGACAAAGGAAAACGTTACCAAAGCATTAAATCTAAAGTCTACTGGAGCGTTCACAGGTAATTCTTGAGTCGGGCTGATGTTCTGACACACAGCGTAGCTTTATAAAAGATTTCATTTCATTCAAGTAACACCTTCATCTAAAGAAACCTGGAAAATTGTCTTTTAAACCCCTTCAACATGGTAAACCACCACCACACACTGAGATATTTTCTGTATGTATTTATGACACAGGTAATTTAAATTGTACTTGGAGTCACAGGAAAGTAACACATCACAGTGAGGTACTCCAAGGGTCATTGATAGGATCCTTTTTTGTACTTGACTGCCTGAATCTCAACAAACAAACTCATGAAAAATTAAACCACTTTAACTTTAACAGCATCTTACTGCACTAAGACTTCAGTTCTGATCCTTTTTGTCCTTTTTGACATCTTCTAAAGGACAGAGTTAAATGTAGTATTAAATAGATTACAGTCTCTTCTGAGGATTTCTCACCGTCTCCACGGACTCTGCACTGGAAGCGAGCCGGTCCACCCTCCCGGGCTGAGGTGTCAGCGATGGGCGTGATGATGATGGGAGGAGTAACAGGAGCAGCCGTGTCTGGAGAAACCACCTCTGACACTGTGAAAAACACAAACCTGGATCAGACCACGTCCTGCAGGTTTCTCTCTGTTGTGCTGATGAAACGTTTTGTCTTACCTTCTACATTGAGAATGGCGGTGCTAGTCACAGTGCCGTAGTCATTCTTGGCCTCACAGTTATAGACAGCTGCATCCTCGGGGAAGACCTCGATCAGGAGCAACGAGTGCTCATTGCCATCATGCAGGAACTTGCATTTGAAGCCTGGTGACAGGGCCTGGGAGTTTTTGTACCAGGAGACCTGTGGCTGAGGTACACCGCTCACCTGCACGGAGAAGCGAGCTGGCTTACCGGCCTCGACTGACTGGGGTTCCATGTGACGGATGATCTGAGGAGGCTCCGGGACTGAAAAAAAAATTGGTTTAGGTTATGTGATAATTCATCCCTCTTGGTTAAACCTTCACAAACTGAACAAAATATTAGTTTATTTTATGTTCTGCTGTGATTTTCAGTCCATCTCCATCAGTCTGTCTGTGGAGGTTTTCCTGCTTGACTTACTGTTGACTCGAAGGTTCATGGTGCTCCGGTTCTTGCCAGCGATGAAGGTGTACTCCCCTGCATCACTCCTGTAGGTCTCAGAGATGGTGAGGCGGTGCAGCTTCCTGATGGCCACATAGCTGAACCTCTCCTCCACTGAGAACTGGATCTCCACACCGTTCTTAAGCCAACGACCCTCCACGTCATCTTCATTCACCTCAAACTCAAAGGTTGCTCTGTGTTTCTCAAGCACCTGTAAAAGAGGAAGATCACATTTAGAAATCTGATTCACCTAAAAGAAACAATCACCAGCAATATTCTGTAGATGTTCATCCTCAAGCAAAATCAGGAGTGAACTTGAGAAAGTTAAATGTAAAAGTGACTCACGGTGATCTCCCGCTCAGCAGGTTCAGCAATCCGGATGTCCCGCCCCTCCACAGTCAGCTGGGCCTTAGACACACTTGATCCAGCCACCACAGAATACTCTCCAGCATCAGACATGTGAACCGTCTGGATCATCAGGCGATGAACATACTTCTCTGCTGTTACAACATATCTGTGAGAGAAGCACATGAGAAGGCTTTCAGCTAATGTTACACCTTTAAAAGCTTCTGTTTGTGTAAGAGAAGGTTATACTGCAGACAGACCTTTCCTCAGTCAGGTCCAGCTCCTGGCCATCCTTCATCCACATCACCTGGATGTTCGGCTCAGAAATCTCACATTCAAAAATTGCCTTCTTCTTCTCAGTTACTTTTATGTCCTTGATCTTCTTGGTGAACTCAATCACACGGGCTGAAAGAAAACGATCAATGAAAAAACAATTGAATATCCTGAAATCAGCAAAGTTTCTTTTATAAATCTAAGTGCATTTATTATGATCTAAAGTGATATATGTATTCACTAGCAGTTCTTTCTCATGTAATCTTATTATTTACGATCAGATTGTCTGAACCTCCAATAAAAGCCCTGTTACCTTCAACAAACAGGTTAGCGGCTGTGGCAGCAGAGCCAGCAACAAACTGGTATTCTCCTCCATCTCCAAAGTGAACGTTTCTGATGGTAAGGGAATGCGTGAGCTGCCGGCTGCGGACCTGACATCTCTCTGAAGATTTGACTTCCACGCCGTTCTTCAGCCATTTGTACGTGATACCCTCATAGTTCACAGTGACCTCAAAGGTGATGGTGTCTCTCTCCTGAGCGTTCAGGTCCTTCATCATTGAAGTGATGAGGACGGCTGCATGAAGGATGAAGAGAGTGAAACTTGTTTCATTGAGTGTTTCATTGTTTCATTATACAACATGAATATTAACTTCTTGTTTCAGACGTAATAAAATCATGTTGTTTTTGAGAGATGACCGGATGTCTTACGATTGACGGTGAGCGTCGCAGACACTCGGTCGTTCCCGCAGACGAAGGTGTACTCAGCAGAGTCATCTCTGCTGGTGTTCATGATCTTCAGCTGGTGGAGTTTCCCCTGAACCACGATCCTGAACTTCTCGCTCATCTCGATCTCCACACCGTTCTTCAGCCAGGTAGATGGCACGTTGAAGTGAGACACTTCACACTCGAACGTGGCCACCTGCGTCTCCGGGACTTCCACGCTCTTCATGGGGTTAGTGACTCGCAGCGCTGCAGGTAACAAAAAACATCTGCAATAAATTTTGTGCAGATCGGTTTCATTAAATAACATAAATAATGAAAAAGTACTGAAACCAAATAGTTTTTGTTTACTTAAAAAAAATGTTGAAAACATAATTATTTTTTTTAAATGAAAGGCAAGAAATAAATAAACTGGATTTTGGATATTTCAGTGACTAATAATTACCTTCGTTCATTTATTTTAATCATTTAGTTTAAAGAAAATCCTAAAACAAAGTATGTTTAAAGTTAATTTAAGGGTAAATATTTGACTGTTTTCAATATTTTTATAGTGTATCGATTTTAATTATCAATGCATTGAAACTGTTTTATAGAAGTTGAAAGGACTTGTTTTGAGATGCCGAGTTCTTACTGCATCCTGCTGCAGCCTTCGACATGGTAGATTACAGTTTTCTTCTTTTGTATTTGAACTTGTGTTTATTGTGTTAATTTATCAAAGTTAAAGCTCTTTAACAGTTCAACTCATATCTAACAGGAAGTAGCTTCACTGTTCTTTTAAGGTAGCGTTGTTCTGCTATGTGGAGCATCTCAAGGCTCAGTTTTAGATCCATCCTCTTATTGATATAGTTTTATTTCAGGGTCGGTGCTTAAAATTTTTTATTTTTATGACTTTGATAATTATACAGATTAATCTGCCTTTACCGACTAACAGCCCTGTTTCTGTTCAGGCTTTGCTGAATTGTCTAAACAAACAAGTTTTGAGATAATCCTCTTTCAACTGAACAAAACCTAAAAGAAATTATTTTCTCTCAAAATCCAAATTATTTAAAGGTTACTACATTATTGGTCCAACAAATTCCTATTGTCACCCATTTAGAGGTTGCTTGCTCAGACTTTCAACTTTTCACTCTTTAAATTCAATAAAAAGATTTAACTGGATTTAAATCGATGAGTTTCAGACTGTAGTTTCTGCCTTAACAACATCTAATCTGAATTATTCTAATTCTTTGTATGTTGGTCTCAATCTATCATCACTTCAGCACCTGCAGGTTCCACACAGGTTCTACAAAGCACAGTTGCACATCCTCTGACAGAGAATAAAGAACTAACTGACATGAACTCCCACACTGGCTTCCTGTCCACTTCAAGTGCCAGACTAGCATTTGAATTAGAATTTAAAAGTATAATTGTCTTAATGGTAGGGTAGCACGTTGATAATCCAAACTGTTGTATATCTACACTCCAGCCAGACTGCTGAGGTCCATAAACAATTTCTCAGGACTCAAAACATAAAAGGGCGATGCCCATCTGGAGGTGAACCCCAATCTGTGGAACAGCCCACCAACTACAGATGACCAAATTATAAATGAATTTAAATTTATTATAAACAAATAAAACGTTCCTCTTACAGGTTCTTAATTAAGTTTGAGAAGGACTGCTCGACTTTGTTGTGAAAAAACATTAATTCGAATTTACGTTCATAAAATGTTGTTATATTTTGATGATTTTCTGTAATTAATTTATTACTGATTTAATTTTGTTGTTTGAGGTTTTAAATTTGCTGTTTAAATAAAATCTGACTTAATATTAATTTAGTTTAAATTAATTTACTGTATTTATTTTTTAGAATATGTCAAATTATTTAATGTTTTTTTCCCAGATATTTGAAGCAATTTTTTTCTATGAAATGCAGTTAAAAATGCTTATTTTAATTAATGAAAAAAAGAGAAAAAAACGTTGTAGAGTAAATTTAATTTATTGTATATCACTTTTTTCATTGACAGTTTAACGTTTTCCTTATTCCTTATTATTTCCTTATTCATGACGGGGTGTTCAGGTGTTGCGTACCCTCCACAGTGAGCACGGCGCTGCACTGCAGGTGTCCGACCACGGCGCTGTACTCTCCTGTGTTGCTGCTGTCCACGTTCTGCAGGATCAGTTTGTGAGCTTTCCTCTCCGACAGAATCTTACATTTATCGCTCGACTTCAGCTCCACGCCGTTAAACATCCACTTAACGGGGATGTTGTCATGCGACAGGCTCATCTCAAAGGAGGCGGTGCCATCCAACAGTGATGTCACATCCTTAATCTTCTTCACAATTTTGATTGCTGCAGAAACAAAAATAGGTAGAACGATTAAACCTGAAATCACAGCTGTATCACATCAACACTGTGTAATAATGAGTCTGATACTCACTCTCTACGTTCAGTCTGGCGTTGGCTGACAGTTTTCCCAGTTTGAAGGAATAAACAGTCTCATCCTGTGTGTTGCAGTCTTTCACCTTCAGAGTATGAACCATTCCTTCAGAGGTGATCTCAAACTTGTCGCTGTTCTGCAGTTCTATTCCATTCCTGATCCACTGAGGTCCTTTCACATCAGGGTGGGTCAGCTCCAGTGAAAACACAGCTTCCTGGGTCTCAGTCACAGTCTGGTTCCTCAGAGTCTTCTTGATCTTCACAGCTGCACATAAAAACACAAAATTCAGACAATCATATCAGAACTTCAACTGTAAACAAACAGAATAACATGACAGTTTGATAAAATCAGAAAATCTTTCCAATTTTAAAAGGTTCTGAACTTTTATTGATGTTTTACTATTTGATTATCATTCATACAATATATTCTTATATATTATATATATTATATTCTATAATATTCTTTACTCTTAGCTTGTGAACTGATATTTAAATAACCACCATCTCATCTTTGAATTCAGCAGGAAGCTAAAGCTGGTACTCACCCTCCACCTTGAGGTTAGCGCTGGTTTTGGAGTTGGCGACCTGGTAGGTGTACTCTCCTACATCCTGTGGTCTGGTGATGACAATAACAAGGCGTCTGACAGCCCCCATCACTTCACTCACAATGTTCTCACTGAAGTCCAACAGCTGACCGTCCTTCAGCCACCTGCCTTCAGCATCAGCGTTGGCGACTTCACACTCAAACTCAGCCGTCTGCGACTCGGCCACAGACACGTCCTGCAGGGGTCGTGTGATAGCGCCGCCTGGTAGAGACATAAAACCAGTTCTGACTGTGTATCAGATCACAAAAATACACTCCACAAACTATTTATAGTTCCTAAAAAGTTCAACAAGTAATTTATTACAGTAGTCTAAGGAACAATTTATGTCAAAGAGTGTTTAATGAGTTTCCTGTAAAGACTGAGCTGCCCGAAACTTTGAATTAAAACAACTGGAAATGTTTATCTGCTGTTTAGTCATATAAATTGTTTTCAAGAAGTAAAGGCACCATAAGTGAGGAACCCTTTAGTTTGGACATACCAGAGACAGTGAGATTGGCACTGGAAGTCTTTTCACCAGCATGGAACATGTACTGGCCCTCTTCATCCTTCATGGTGTCGATGACCATCAGAGAGTGAGACGCTCCCTTTGTCTCCATCTTGTATTTGCTTCCAGCTTTCAGCTGCTGGTTCCTGAAGGTCCAGACTGGTTCGATTCCAGGGTGAGAAACTTCAACATTAAAGGTAACATTCTGGGACTCTGAGCACTCTTTGTCCTCCATGTGCTTAACAATATGAATCTCTGCAAGAACAAAGCTGTTAGAATGTGGAACTGGAAAACCGAAATCACAAAAAGAAACAAAAAATCTCACTTACGTTCAACAGTCAGGTTGCAGCTGGTTTCAACCTTGCCAACCATCAGCTTGTAATGTCCTTCATCTGAAGCAAAGGTCCTGGTGAAGACAAGACGCTGCTTGGCACCCTTTGCAACCACCTGGACTCGGTCGCTGGGTATTAGCAGTTTGTCATTGTGGTACCATTTAACAGAGCTGATGTCCTGAGCAGAGATCTTAGACTCAAGGACAGCCTTTGTGCCTTCAATGGAAGACACGTCCTTCAGTGGCACCACGATGTCAATAGCTTAAAAGAAAGTGAGAACATAAGGATCTAGGTGGCCACAGCAGTGTAGTGATGTTTAAAGTTGCTCATATAGAATTCTAACACTTACTTTGAACATTGAGTTTGCCTGAGGTGGAGATGTCATAAGCTGGAACCACAAAGGAATAAGAAGCAGCATCTTCTCTGCTGACGTTCTCCACCAGCAGTTTGTGAACCTGTTTGTCAATGACAATGTGAATGCGGTCTGAAGCAGAAATGGCCTGACCACTCTTCATCCAGGTTCCTTCAACATTCTCCTGGGAGAACCTGACCTCCAGCTGAGCAATGTCACCTTCACATATGGTGAGATCAGTCAGGGGCTGCATCAGGGTCACTGGACGAACTGAAGAACGAAAAACAAGTTCCACTTCTTAAAATTGGACAATTAGGAATTCCAATTAAATGTTTAAATGAGAATCTAAGAATGCAGCAAAACAAAGACTTAATACAGCATAATTACAACTATAACTACAAGTGACACATATTGTCTCTACAAGCTTACGTTTCATCTTTAGCGAGGCGCTAGTTCTCAGATCTCCACATATGAAGGTGTACTTCCCCTGGTCTTCTTTCCTGATATCTTTGACAGACAGGGAATGTCTCCCTCGGCGGGAGGACATAACATATTTACTGCTGGGAGAGAGTTCTTTTTCTCCAAAGAACCAGGTGCCCACAGAATCTTCACGAGATAATTCAACCTCAAATTCTCCAGCGTAACTCTCTGGTACCTCAATGTCCTCCAACTGTTTAATGAGCTCCAGAGCAGCACCTGGGATTCAGCAGAGGAGCATCAAGAACATCAAGCTTTCAACCCAAAACAAACCAAAACCCAAGATATGAGCAGTGTTAATACCTTCTACGTGGAGCCTTGCACTCGTCCTGACATTTTCATCATCTACAACTACACAGGAGTATTCTGCATCGTCGCTCATCTCAATCATCAGCACAGACAGGAAGTGGACTTTTCTGTCAGAGTGCATTCGGTATTTATCTCCGGAGAAGATCTCCACATTATTTTTAAGCCATTTGACCTTGACGAATGGTTCATTGGTTTCACATTCAAAGGTCACCATGGTGTCCTTCTCATTGGCGTTGGCATCAGCCAGATTTTGGCTAAAACGAATTGCTGCCTTGGCTGCAATGGAAAAATAAATTCATGAGACTTGAATACAAAGACATAAGCAAGTAATTGGTGAGATTTAGTATGACATTACCTTGCACAAGAAGGAAGGCATGGCTTGAGCATTCCCCAGCAATATTCATGGCCTTAACCATGATGCTGGCAGAATCCTCGACTGTGACGTCTCTGATCACCAGTTCACACACATGATCTTCAGGCCAGTACCAGTAAATACGGTCAGACTTTTCCAGTGGAATGCCGTTCTTGAGCCACTGGCATTCAGGTTCTGGTCTACCAACGACTCTGATTCGGAAATGAACCTCCTCTGTTGGAGACACAGTCTTGCTTGTGATGCGCTCAAGGATCTTGGGTGCCTCCATGCTGGGGGACAGCTGGATCCTTTCTGGTTTAATAGTGGGGATTGTGATCTGACCCTGCTCCTCCATTTTCCTCCTTTCAGCCTCTTCTTTCTCTTTCAAGTGATGAAGTAGATCATCTTTAGTCTTTTTCAGTAGATCTTCATAGGAGTCATCTCTCTTATGAGACTTGAACTCTACAGCAGAGATGGACTCATAGAAACCCTCTTCTGTTCTGCGTTTAAACTTGCTCCGCAGCTCCTCAGACTCCTCTGAGGTTTTCTCATGAACAATTCTCTGAGCTTTACGCAGTTTAACAACTTCCCTGTCCTGTGGGACTTCACCAGGTCTATCCACCTTGACGATATCAAATCCAATTCTGCCAGATTCATGTGAGGCCTCGGCAGCCTTGGGCTCTGGAGCGCGACGCAAGACTGATCTAAAGTCCTCTCTCTGTTGGATCTCCAGCTTTACAGTGTGCTCAGTTGTGCCTAAAGGATTGTCGGCAACAACTCTGACCTCACCTGAGTCATAAGACTTGATGTCAACAATTTCCAGGTAGTAAATACCATCATAACGAAGTCTGTATCTCTTGCTTTTACGGATTAGTTGTCCGTTCAGGTACCAGTTAACTTTTGGAGCTGGATATCCGGTCACTCTGCAGCGGAATCGAGCAATATCACCTTCCAGCACTCTGGCTGGTTCAGGAAGCAGGACAATTTCAGGTTTTGTCTTCTCAGTTTCTTCATCCCCGCTGACACCAGCAGGTCCTCCCTCGTGAGCTATGCGCTCAATTTCATCCATCCGGTACGCTCCCTTCCTGCCTTCAGGAAGCTGTGATTCTTCAACAAGGCCCTTCTCATCCTTGACGATCAGGGTAGCAGAAGTCTGGTCAACTCCAAACTTATTAGTAGCTCTGCATGTGATAACACCGCTGTCTCTAGCATAAGCAACTTCATAGTCGAGACTGCAGTAGCCAAACTCATTGACCATGCGCAGCCTGTTTGCAGCAGCCAGAGGTTTGCCATCATGCAGCCACTCCACCATCATGGTGGGGTCCCCAATAGGAGTCAGTCTGCATTCAAAATGAGCTGGACCAAAACGCTTCATTCTGATAGAGGTCAGTTTCTTCTTGAACTGAGGTTTCTGTTGTTTCTCTTTGTCATAAAGGTCCCCCTCCTCCCATTGCTCCTGCCCATATCTCATGTGAAGGGGCTCCAACTCAGGAGCTGCAATCTCTTTGGCTTTGTAGGTTCCTTTGGTAATAATGAGCTTCCTCTCAGTTTGAGGGACAGTGTGGTCCACCTCAACATTAACTCTGCAGCGAGTGGTGTCTCTACCAGCCTTGTTAATGGCTGTAGCTGTGTACCAGGCACTGTCTGAACCAACAGCTGAGGGGATCTGAAATTTGGCTTCTCCTTTGGTTCCTTCAATCCTGCAAAAAAGACCCAGACAAATTATACACTAACCATCACTCTATCACCAGTAAACCTAACGTGCATTGTTTCAGTCTGTTGGAGAAAATATGAAAACCCAGAGTAAAGATAGTACCTGATGCTTGGATGCTTCTGTGGGGTAATAATGTCACTGTTTTTTAGCCAGACAATGTCTGGCAGGGGGTTTCCAATGGCCCTGACAGCCAGTTCCACCAAAGTGCCCTGCTTCACAGTGATGTTCTTGAGTTTTTCAACAAACTGAGGTCTAGAGATGCTTTCTCGAGCTGTAGATTCCAGAACAACAGAGCAGGTAAAAATGTGTGTCTCTTTTTGAAGATTTTTTTAGGTAACACACAGTATATAGAGTTACCTTCAACAGAGAGTGTTACAGACACGGAAGTCCGTCCAGCTCTGTTCTGAGCAACAACTGTCCATTCTCCAGAATCCTTTGGCACAGCAGGGACAATGATCAGAGACTGAGTACCGTCCTCTTTAATCACTATCTTGTGAGTGAAGTCATTGACCACTTGTTGTCCTATGAAAATCAAAATAAAAATTATTTTAGAAGAGGCTGTAATAAAGGCAGATCTGTAGAATGTGTTTATTGCAGTTTATCATACCGTTGTGGAACCAGTAGGTGTCGGGCATCGGTCTACCAACAACCTTCAAGTCAAATCTGGCAGTTTGTCCTTCTGAGCATTTTATTGAGGAAGGCTTCATGACAAACACTGGTTTGTAAAGTCTTTCCAGCAGAGCTTCATCAGTATCATCAAGGCGACGGGCAGGAGAACGTCCAGGTGAACGGCTGGGGGAGCGGCCGGGGGAACGGCTCAGAGAACGAGGAGATGTGGATCTAATAAGAGATGACATCAAATTTAATAAGATGCTGTGATTCTGAATAGGGAGAATGTTTTAAAATGTAAAAACCCAATCTGTTAAGAGAACAGAGATCTATCCACATACAGGAGTCACAAACAATGAGTGTTTCTGATCTGTACTGACAACTGAAGGAAACATAGTTCCACCCTGTTCACTGAATAACTGTCTCCAAAATGTTCCTGAGTTTTCATCAAGGAAACAGAGAATCATAAGATGATGAGAGAAGATAAAGAAACCTGAGTTTTATCCCCTCTTATGCAAAAACCTCTCCACAAAAACTGTAAATGAAATGTTCCTCTCATTTTTAAACGAGTCCTAACCTTTAGTTTGGAGGTTTTTGTTGATTTCATGGTGTAACAGCTCAAGTTTCTCAGTCCCTCTCAGACTCACCTGATCCTCTGCACTGAAGAATGGGGCGTGTATCTTGGAGGTGTTACAGTTCCAGAGGGTTCCACGTACAGCTTCCCTGAGCTGACGGCGTTTCCCTTCATGTTGCTGGCAAAGGCAGTGTACACGCCTTCATCCTCTGGCTGAATCACAGGCAGACGGAGGCTGGCCCGTCCATCCTGAAGAACCTCCATCTGGTATCTACCACCAGGCCTGATGCGCTGACCGTCTTTATACCAAGCAATCTAAAATGATTTTATACAGCATGATCATTTCTCTACAATAGCTTTCAACAACAGTATATACAGAAAGTCCTTTGAAAGAGGATCCACAAAAGATTTAAATGAACCATAAATACAAAACTTTAGTGTTTTGAGAAAAAATACTGTTTGCACAAAAAAACTGAAGATAAAAAAAAATAAAAATCCCATGAAAACGTGAGAGACTTCAGTGAGAGAGAGACTGACTGTTTAATTTAAAATATTCATAAATCTTTAAAGCATTTCTGAAGAGTTAATAGTAAATGAACATAAACTTTTTGGGCCTCAAAAGTCAAACTTGTTTATGTCTCTTGGCTAAAGGTTGGGAGAATTACAGAGGTTTGGTTTAGATCTATAAATATGACATTGGGTGTAAATGTAAATATCTTTTCAGCACCTTTGGAAGTGGAATTCCAGACATCTTGCAGTGGAACGTGACTCCCATTCCCTCCATTATCCGGTAGTTTTTGACTGGAGTGTCGAAGACCGGTTGCACCGCCTCCTCCTCAGCAACAGTTATCATCAGTTCTCCATCTTCCATCACTAGTTCTCTGTAGGTGATTCTCATGATACGAAGCTCAATCTCCTGGATGATCCTCTCCTCAAAGGCTGAAATGAGGAATTCCTGAAAAACAGAATAAAACTGTCATTTCCAGAGTCAGTCTCCTTACAGAGCTACAGATCTGTAGACAGACAGTACCGTCTCTGAGATGAAGCTCATGGGGGTTGTCACCCTCCTCTGATCCAGCTCAAACTGACTCAGGACCTGCTGAGGCTCAGGGACTACAGTCGTCATCACTTCAGTTTTATATGTCACATCTTGCTGCTTCATATAGGCTTCGTATTGATCTGAGAACAGATGTGCAGAAATACTGTGAAGAACTGATCCAAACAAACAAAAAAAAAACAAACAGAAAGATGTTGATACCTTCATCCAGAAGGCTGGCAGTCACTGAAGCTTCTCCCAGAGGATTCTTAGCAAAGATGGAGTATTCTCCAGCATCATCAGCAAAGGTCATGGATATTTCCAATCTGCATTCTCCAGTCTCTTTCTTATAGGCTACTTTATATCTGAAGGCAAAAACAACACTTTAGTTCTTCTGATCCAAAAATTGATGTAGCAGCAAAAAAAAACAGAGTTAGTTAGGAAAGTGAGATTCTGCGAAGTTTAACCAGTTTAATAATTTAAGGTAAAGTGAATGCATTTAAGTGTAAACTGTTTATCTACACAATAATATTCAAACATTAAAGGATAAGATACAAATATTAGTGATGCAACAGGAAATCTTTCAGTCCTTTACTGACACACTGGTTTTTGTTTTGGTGATTTGTACCTGTATCCGGTGGTGAGCGGCACGCCACTCTTCTTCCAGATAATGTGAGGTTTGGGGTTTCCTCCAACCTGACACTCAAACATGACACTTCCTCCCTCCACCAGCTTCTGGGGGGTTGGTTTCTTGATGAAGAAGGGGGCAGCAGATTCTCCTGCACTGACCTCAATCTGCTCCTTCATCTCAACAGCAACACTGAAGAAAAACAACAGCTGGAATAAAACCTGCAGCTCTGAACCGTTACAACCACTGTAACACTACAGAGACACATCAGGTCTTTAAAACTCACGTCTTTGCTTGCGTAATTCCAGTTTCTGTGATGGTCATCATCTCCTCTCTGCTCTCTATCTCCTCTGACACTAAAACAGAATCAGAGTCACGGCTTGAAAACCTGCTTTAGTTCATTTAATCAGAATAACTTCTCTTTTTTTCTTATTTCTCAGAGCACATCTAGTTGCTGCTTTTCTTTAGGTTATTTATTAAACATGAATATATTTAAATAACAAATTAATTAAGAGTTCTGAAATCCTTTCGATTACTCAAACACAAAAACATTAAACTTTGATCTTTGTCCTACTGATAACATGTTTCATCTGAATACAGTTAACATCCGTTTAAATAATCAGCCGAGTCTGTTGTTCCAGTTCCATGTCTGAACCAGTTACCTTTTACAAGCAGGTAGCAGGAGGTACTGATGGTTCCTGCCTCGTTGGTGGCGGTGCACGTGAAGCGACCACTGTCTTCAGCGAATGCTTCGCGGATCACCATTCGCGCAAAGTTGTTCTCATAGCTGATCTGGAAGTCGATTGAACTCTCGATCTTGTAGTCCTCTCTGAACCACATGATGACGGGGGCAGGCTGACCGCTGATCTGACACTCCAGGGTCACCGAGTCGCCCTCCGTCACTGTTACGTTCTTCAGACCCTGAAAGAAACAGGAACACAATCAGAAACCGTTTCAGTTAACCTAATCAATTCTTTCTGATATCTGATGGAGTTTTTATTGTCTGACATGGTAAAACGTCCGCTAATGACCAAAACAGTATCGTTTTATAGATAAAACTATTTTATAACATGAAAACTGGAATCTATGGAAAACTGAAAATGTCTGAAAACAGAAGACTGAACAGGAAGTTTACTTACAGCAATAACAGCAGGAGGAACAGAAGGCTCGTGGGCTCTTGTTGGGACAGCAACCGCCTCCTGGAAGATCAACAACAAGTGAAGAACAGGAAACAACTAGGTGTTTATCAGAGTTCTATGAGTACGGAGGGAAGAAGCTGTTTAGGACAGATTAAACCCAGTGGAGTGACAGAAGGATGAAGGGCAGCAGGAGAAGACAAGAGGAAGAGGAGTTTTCATGAAGGGCTCTGTGTGATTGGCTGATGCATTATGGAAGGAGAAGAACTGAGGTGAGAGTTAAGGTGAAGAGAGGGAGGAGGACAGCAGTGAAAAGACCAACCTGAGGTTCCCAGTCCTCAAACTCCTCCTCACTCACTGCGTAAGCCCCGCCCTCAAACTCTCTCAGATATCTGACGTCTTTGAACGGAGGTGGGAGGGGCTCCAGCGTAACTCGTGTGTCCACTGTCGCCATCCTGCGAGACGGACTAGGAGACTTGACAGGCTTGATGATCTTTCTGGGGGCAGAGGGGGAGGACAGCTCTTTCTGCAGAGCAGCAATGGCCGAACCAGCGACGGACACCTGAACCGTCCAATGAGAGCAGGGTTAACCATCGTGAAGAACAAACAGGAAGTCCACGCTCTGCTGAGGATTAGTGAGTGAAGACAGTGATGGAGATGCACTCTAGGTGAAGTTAAAACTAGGAAAATATTGAGAAGACGATGCAAGAAACCGAAGAGTAAAAATCAGATGAAGTCGAGTCGGGAAAGAAGTTAAAACACAAACAGAAATTCTTTCAACTCCTTTTACTTTTATTTCCTGTCAGACAGATTGAAGATATTCAATATTTCATCAGCTTCATTTGTTTGTAATCATCCAGCTGCGTTTCAGCTGCAACACGTTCCAGAAAAGTTGGTTCATTAAAGTTTTTCCCACTTTGAAATGTTTTCATTCCTTTTCCAGTGCTGAAGAGTTTCAGATGATATTTTGTCCAATTTTTCCAACAGTCCAGGATCGTCCTCGTCACACTTTTTGTTTTGAACAACAGTCTCTACTGGAGACAGGTAAGAACACGTCCCCCCTCTCCTTCCTCAGACGTTGGAGTGTGTTCTGAATGGAATTTCACATGGTCTTGGGGAAAAGTGATCGAACATCCACAGAGAAGACGTGTTTTTGAAGGCAGTACATGTTGTAAAATCTCATCATCACAGAAGAAGAACCTTGATCCAAGCCCAAAAAGCCCAGTCCTGAGAACCAGGCTGCTCCTTTTCCTTTTTGTTCCAGATCACAGAACTTTGAAATGTAGAAATGGATGGACGCAACAAATGAAATGAAGCTGATGCAACAAAACATGAGAGATCTTAACGTCTGATAGAAAATAAAAGGAAAGACTCACATTCTGAATTAATATTTTTCAAACGGTCCAAACCGCTTCTGATTTAATATCTCTAAAAAGCACACAGAATAATTTTACAACTACATGAGATATAAATCATATAAAAGGAGGAGGAAGAGGATCAGTTTAAAGCTGCCGCTGAAGATCAGGCTGCTGCAGAAACAGCTCAGGTGTTTCAGATCAGGTGACACAAAGAGAGAGAACCAAGTGAACCACAAAGGTTAAAGATGTGTGTTTGTTAAAGATGAGATGGAGGTTCTGGGACGGGAATGGCAGGCCTGGCGGACTCTTCTTACCTCACGGTTTGGTTCATGTTTAGGAAGAGATACTTTAGAGACAGTGAAATGTGGAACTGTGGACGGGGGAAGACCAGAGTCCACGTGGGAAGAGACCTCTGTTCTCTGAATCTGGAGTGACCAACAGATGAGTAGTTAGGAGGATCTGTCAGCTCTGCAATCTACATGTTTTCTAATTAAGTCATGTTCCCGGACCTGTGGAACCTCTTGGATCTGCTGAACCTGTTGGGTTTCCTGGACCTGTTGGATCTGCTGGACCTTTTGGACTTGCTGGAAGTGCACATGTCGCTGCTCTTCAGCTACAGTAGTTTTTGTTTCATCAGTTTGTTTGTCTGCAGTTACTGCCTCCTCCTCCTTTACCTCCACAGTCTCCTCCTCTTTAGTCCAGCCAGCCTCGTCAGGCACAGGCTGCCGGACACGAGCAAGGTCGACAGCGGCCACCACGGTGGCGACCGCCTCGGCCTTTTTCTCTCCCTCAACCTGGAGATACAACAAGTATCACATAACAGTGGAGTCGATGCTCGACAGGAAGACACTGAAGCTGTGACAGACAGAAGAAGAAGAACACTGAAACATGCAACAGGAAAGTGAAAGATGAGTTTTACTGTCAATGCAGAAAGACAATGAAATAAAGAAGAAGAAGAGTTCACCGTGTGACCTTTGACACACTCAGAAATGTTAACACCTTTTAAGATTCACTTTGGCTGCGTTAGCTAGATAATACACTAAAAAGGAAATGAGTCCAGTTTTTCAATTTCTAGCTCTACAGAATGCAGCAAAGTTTCACAAGTATGTGCCTACATATATTCATGTTCAGGATCATATGGTCCTCACTGACAGACTAAATTAATTAAACTCAAGATGTTCAGAGATCCTGAAATGAGCAGACAGGCTTCTGTACCATCAATATGATTTAATGAGCTGGAGAGGGCGGTCAGCAGGATGATCAGATTCAACATCTGGATCAGTAGCGGGAGGAGCAGGATGGAGTTCTGTTTGCTTTCTGGACCCGTCGGCCTCAGATGGACAACGGCTACAAACTTGATCAAACAACATCCTGCTGTGTTTGATGTTTTTACTGCTTGACAACATACAGACTCGAACACTGACAGTTGTTACATGTTGATCAGAACTGACCCAGAGGCCTGAGAAAACAAACATCCGAGACATCCTCTTGATGAAGAGGCTCACCTCTCTGCCGACGACCTGATGCTCCCAATGCTTCTCCATGTGCAGCTGGGTGGCGCTGCTCACACTGGTCATACTGGTGTAGCTTTCAGCCACATAGTCTTCCTGCTTCCAGGGTGGCAGAACCTCTGCAGAGCCAGATACCTGCGACAGGATGAAGGTTACAATTTTTCAACAAATTCAGATTAAAAGGGCTTTGTGAGGAATCAAATATTTCCATCTGCTCAATAATAATTAATAACTTCCTGATGATTTTTTAAACATCTGTTGTGCAAGTTGTAACAAATATTAGACAAAGTGGAAACATTTTAGCAGAACTTCTCTGGTACAAATCCTCTACAGAAAACAGGAATCTGCAACAACAAACAGATCCGTTCCTAACAGGAACGTGTTCTTCTGTTTCTGATGTCTGCTGAAGTCTTTGTGTTTAAATGTTAAAAATAATAAAAAATAAAGAATTAATTACTGAATATTGATCGGATGCAGCTGGACGTGTCCTCACCTGTTTCCTGGTCATCACAGGAGACCTTACGGGTCTGATGGGCGAGATGATCATTTTGCTGGAGGGAGAAACGGATCTGCATATTTTTTTTAAAATTATTAAACATCAGAACTCAGCAACGCGAGATCACCTGAGCCTGGATGTGAAGGTATACCTGACAGGTGCGGGCGTCGGCCCCTTGACATGTCTGACTGGGGAAGGAGACTGCTGACGACCTCCCGTTACCTTGGAAACAAAGGAAGGTGGGGACTTGGACGTCGGCTTTGGAGGAACACGTGGAGGAGTTTTATGTGCAATGTGCTGAGCCATTATTCCTCCTTCGACATGCATCTCCATCATGGTGGTGGCCTGGAAACTGGCCTCCATCTTCTGAAGAGATGAGGCAAAAAACTGAGTGCAACCAGTTAAAACTCAGTTCAGTTTTATTTACACATTAATCCACAACATTCCAACATTTCTCCAATAGTTCCGACCCTCTTTTCACTGATGGTTATGAAGGTTATGTAAAGTTTGATTCACATGCAGTGTTTGACGTGCACAACCACGAACGACCAACAGGTGTCGTTGTATCAGATAATACTCACTCTCTCCATTCTGGTTTCAGAAGTCTCCATCTGGGATGTGGACATGATAGTTTTGGATTTCTTTATGGGAACAGCTTCTTCACCTGAAACAAACAGGTGGAGTTTTATCTCTGACTGAAACCAGAGTTAAAAGCTGCAGGTGACCCAGAAGATGCTCACCTTGAACCAGCAGCTCAGATGTGGACGTGGCCCGTCCACTGCTGTTGGTGGCGGTCACAGAATAAGTCCCAGAATCCTCTGGGAAGGCCTCAGCGATCAGTAGACTGTAGAGGTCTCCATCTTGCAGGATCCGGAAGTCGGCAGAGCTCTGGATCTCGGCCCCCTCCCTGTAGAACTTCACCACAGGTGTGGGGATACCTGTCACTCTGACACTCAGGCTCACCTGGCTGCCCTGCCTCACTGTGGAGCTCTGCAGTCTCTGAAGGAAGGCGGGAGGCGCCGTCTCCGCTGCACAGACACAGAATACGAGTCGTTAAAGATCAAGGAGCATCTAACAGATCTGCAGGAAGATCAGCAGGTCGATGATGAAGATGTTCAGGTCATTCATGAGGTCTGGATGAAGGTTTTAAACAAAATCAAACCAAAAGTTACATTTCATGAGAGTTAAAATAAAAGTTTATTTGAATATTTAAATGTAATCTTTGGAAAATAAACTTTGTTGGCTGATTAGATAAAAACTTGGGTTTTGTCTCAATTTAACCTGATAATGTTTGAGTGATTTGTTTGAAAAAGGAACATAAAAAGGAATAAAGAATTTATCAGATGTTCTGTACATATTAATACTGAGCTCCATCTGTCACATGGAGTCTTTGAACTGTTGATTCAGACTCTTTACTGGTTCCAGTTTAAGTTGTTCATCACATAATTAACTTGAATTCCTGTTAAGGAAAACTATGCTGCTGCTGCAGCAGCAGCTGCATCTATATCTGTTTTATCATTGGATTAAATAACAGGCCACGCCCACCCAGTTGATGGCAGGATAAATTTAGACTCAACTGGCTTCGTTTAACTTTTATGAATGATAGGAGACTTTACAGGAAGCTTTAATCATTTAATGGCACTCAACTCCACCGTCTTTTTACAGACGGATTCAGTTCCAGCTGCTGCTGAGGAGGTAAATCTAAAAGTGTTGATGTGTAAAATTCAGTGAGAAGGAAAGATTAAAGTTTCCATACAATCAAATTCATAATTAAAGTATTTCTCTATCCATCATCTGGACAGAATTATACTTCCATCGACACATCAGCATCAAGCCCAACAAAATAAAAGTACTTTATGCAAAAAAGATGGAAAATTTCAGAAATATAAATACAAAGGTTGATGACAAAAATCTATAAATTATCATCATTCTCAATATAAATCAAACCCTAATCCTTACTATACAACACCAAACCTCTAAATTTTAGCCTGTTTCCTGTCTGCGGTGCTGAACAAATTGTTTTTCTTTCTGTCAGCTGTTAGTTTGAACATGCAGGCCACCGTAGTTTAACTCTACCTTTTCAGCAGAGTCTTAGTAAAGAACTAAGAAAACAGAAGAAAGAAAATTCACTATAAATAAAATCCACTAAAGATCTAACCTGGTGACCACAAACCAAACTCTTACTTGTGTCTCAGTCTCACCTGTCTAACACCTGTGTCTCAGTCTCACCTGTCTAACACCTGTGTCTCAGTCTCACCTGTAACAAGAAGTTCAGCGGTGCTTGTGGCTTGTCCAGCACCGTTGGTGGCTCTGACAGAAAAGCGTCCGCTGTGTGCGGCGGTCACAGCGGGGATCCTCAGAACAGCGCGGCCATCGCTGAACGAGATCTGAACGCCGGGCAGAGCGGCGGTGGAAAGAACCTGGCCATCACGAAACCAGCTCACCTCAGGAACTGGAGAACCTGCACAGGAGAGAACCAGGTAGTTTGTTACTGAGGGACTCAGACTGACTCATGTTCAATATCTTCTTCCTTCCTTACCACTAACTTGAGCCTCGAACGTCGCGGCACTACCCTCAAGTGCCACGACGCTCTGTAGCGGCTGTGTGAACGTCGGCGCCTGTGTTGACATGTTGGTCGGCACCCTGAAGAGAGGCAAACCCGTCAGCCATGTTAAAAAACAACTTCCTACTTCACCATAAACCTGGGATTAACTTCTATATAAACACGATGAAAACTGGTGGAGACAATTAATATTTATGGTTTTCTAGTATATCAAACACACACCAGGAGAACACTAAGAACAACCACTGAGGAGGGAGAACATCATTAGACACACAAATACAAACATAATCAGATTACAGACTGAAGGTTTAATAGAACTCGTCTACCGTCTCAGTTGATTGATTATTAGAAACTGGATGAATTTCATGAGTTTAAGTATCAGAATCGGTGGCACCATGAGCAGCTTCTCTCCAGAGTCCAGATGGACTGTCTGATTTCATCTGAATCTAAAGAAGGTTCTTCTTTATGGAACATCTGGATGTCACTTTAACAGCTACTAGTAAACTGTGTTAAGGGTCTGTGGATCTATGTGATGCACATTCTCACCTGATTATATAAATATATCAGTAATAACAGATCATTTAAACCATAGTACATGTTAAGAGTCATGTGCGATGACCTTCTCTAATGAACTAATGAGCATTTTGTTGTTGTTGACTTTAACTAGCTGTAGAGATTAAAAAGTTTAGGAACTTCTTCATTCAGTCTGTATCAGTTTTTCTACACTACTTACATTCAGTGAGTAAATTCTGACTAATTACTGGATGAAAATTCACTGAAAATTAAACTTCAGCTGTAAAACAAACAATTCACCAATCAGAGCCAGAATAAGAGTCATGTGATTTGATGGCTGTACAGCAGATCTGACTGAGGTTAAATAAATTAACTACTTTATGTTGCACCTTTAATTTAAAAACCTGATGAACCAGCTGCTTCATCTTGATCTCAGATTTAAAATAATATATTTTCTCTTCTTCATCTTTTCTTCTCCTTGAGACTTTTCTCTTTGCTTTAGTTGCCGTTTAAAACACACTAAACATCTGATCATGAACCCAATCTAACCTAGCAGTTCCCTTTAATTCCCAATCTGAGTCCACACAGACCAGTCTGACCTGGTTTGACTCAACATGGACCAGTCTGACCCGATCTGACTCAACATGGACCAGTCTGACTCAACATGGACCAGTCTGACCCAACTAGGACCATTCAGACCCGATCTGAGTCCACACAGACCAGTCTGACCTGGTTTGACTCAACATGGACCAGTCTGACCCGATCTGACTCAACATGGACCAGTCTGACTCAACATGGACCAGTCTGACCCAACTAGGACCATTCAGACCCGATCTGAGTCCACACGAACCCGTCTGACCCAACAAGAACCAATCTGACCCAGTCTGACCCAACAAGCCCCCCCCCCAACTAGATCTGGCTGCTAATAGTGTCCCAGTTTGACCCTGCTGGTTCTAAATGGTAGAGAGTTTAAATGGATCTGGACTACATGGTTCAATCAAATCCTCTATGAGTACTACGTCTACTTCACCCAAAAAGTTCTTTTTTCAGTCTTGATGATCCTGTTGGATTTTAACTGGTTTGTTGGTCCATTGTGGATTTTCTAATCCAACCTGGATCTGATTGGTCCAGCTGATTGACCCCAGTTATCCCAAACTCACTTTGACCTGCTGAGTTCTGTGCACGTTCTGGTCCAAGTCTTGGTTCTGATATCAAATTTCAGCTCTTAATTCAGTAAATGTTAACGAGTTGGATTCGGTTCTTCTTAATCGTTCTGCTTTTACATCAGTTTATCTGAAAAACGCTCAAATTCTCCGTTTTTGAACGTTGATTTTATCAACCTGAAGCAGAAAAACCAATAAATCTGTTTGATGTGGAGAATCACGCAGTTCTTCAGTTCTTTTATTACAGATTTGATCACAAACTGGTTCTTGTAGACGAGAACGTAAAGGAATGAGAACGTTCTCCTTTTACTTGTGTTTGAGCATCTTTTTAAATCGAACCTTTAAAACATACAAAACTTCATTAACTTGTCAGGTTCGGAGCGTTCGTACAGAACAGAGCCAACATCTGTCAATCAAACCATTTTAAGCCTGCTCTCAGGCCAGATCTACAGATCTCAGGGAGTCCAGAACCAACATCAGACATCAAAACAGAAATTATTCTGAGAGCTTCCTGAAACTAAATAAGAGGGTTTTTTTCTCCACAGTTACAATCTGAGACTTTTTATCTAAAAGAACAGAAAATTAATAAAGTAAAATGAAGATTATAAACATTAGAACTGTTCATTATGACACATGCAATGCTTTAATTTTGACACTGAATGTGATGTCTGTAGTTTAATACCCGTCTTAATTTCATTAGTTTAATTATTTATGAATAAATTCTTTTGTTGTTTTAAGCCGCAAGTTTGAACCAACAAACTCTTTTAAAAGTCATTTTTATATTCTGCTTAAATTAAACTTTATAACATTAGAGAAACACTTTTCTTTTGATGTGACAGTTTTAACTCCGCCCCATCCCTCCAGAAGGAAAGAAAAAGCTGATAAATCATGTGATGAGGCTGTTAAACCATTTGTTTTGACTAAAACAGCTGAACAATAAAATGTTCCTGGACTTCTTCTCTGTTTCTTAGTGACAATCAGTCAGATTGATTATCAACTGAGAGAAACTAAGACACTGAAACATTTAGAGATGGAACAGGATGAAGAAAATCCAATCAGAACCCAACACAGAACCTCAGCGAGGTGTTGCTGCTGTCAATCACCCCACAGGGTTTGGTAGAGGGGGGGTGTCTGTTAGTTAACCCAGGACACCAGAGACTAAAAATATCCCTCCACCCTTGAGTTGATTGACAGACACCATGTGGGGCACATATCTGGAGAAGTGATAGCCCTGCTGCAGCAGCTGATTCCCTTAAAAAGCCATCGGGCGCTCGCTCGGACGCCTCAGCAGCTATTCTGGGAAGCCTGCATCACCTTCAGCAGCAAACGCAGCAGAAAAACTTTTAACTCTCACCCTGAAACAGGACAGGCATCTGTCACACACTCAGTCACTGCAATAACTTCACTTACTTGTCTGCACAAGGATGCCTGGGGGGCCCAAAGTTGGGCGGTCTGCAAGAAGCTGAAAATCTTTATCCAGAAATCCGAGTCAGAAAGTCCAGAAGAGCAGCTGAGCGTCGCAGGAAGCCCTCAGTAAAAAACAAAACTACAAGCCGATGGCGTGTAGTTCTGTTTTTCCTCCTGACAGCACTCCCTCCAGCCGAGGCGTTCGGGCCGGGAACGCTGACTCTGCTCAGAGCAGCCCACCAGCCGCCACGCTTTTTATACCGCTCTGACATCACGCAGCCTGTGATTGGTTAGGCCTGAGCAGGGAATCATGGGAGGAGGACTCATCATCAGCTGCTGCCGAAAAATCAGACTTCACTCAGGAAACATTGATGAGGGCTGTTCGATCTCATGGTTTTGTTTGTTATGGAATTAAACAATTATTTAAGCAGAAAAATAAGAAGGAAATCTCATGTAATAAATCTAAACATTTAATAAATATAAATCTGATTATATCTCCCATTTCACATTCATTTCACACAAATTTCAAAAACTTTTGATTCACATCAGAGTCTGTGCTTGTTGCTGATTTTAACATCCGAACAGATTGTTTACTGTGAATAAAGTGGCTTAGATTGTTTCACTGAAGGATCTTCAACATGTTAAAAACCAGCAGGACCATAAACCTGAGGAAATCTACACCTGCTGCGACAGGAAATGACTCATTTTAGAGTTTTTGGAGCTGAAAGTCATTTTAGCTTCTTGAATGTTGATGTTTTATAGATTCTTGTGGTCTGTAAAAATACATTAATAATAGATATTAAATATGATTATACTGTTATCATTAAACATATGAAAGACCAGCAAGATTCTCAGACATCATTAAGACTCACCTGCAGATGTTTCCCAGCATGCACTTGGTGCCATAACAGCAATCAATCAGGTCACTGATCAGATTCAGGTCGATGGTTCTGATTTTAACTGATAAAGTAAAATAACATTTACAGCTGAAAATTCAAAATACAACAATCCAGATAAACTTTTACATTAAACAAAAATGCAGTTTTTAGTATATTGATATATGTTTGTGTGTATAGGTTGTTTTATGAAACTAAGATTCAACTTGACTCATTTTCGCTCATTTCAGCGGTTAATTTTGGATATAAAAATAATAAGCAAGTTAATATGGGATAAATATGAATACATCCAGTTAAATGTGAACATAAACATGATTAACTAGTTAATTGTGAATATAAATATGAATAAATTCAGTAAACCGAGTATAAATATGAATAAATCCAGTTAATGTACCTGCCTGATTTCAGCGGTTAATGTAAATTATTATTAACTTCCGTCAAACAAAATTTATGCGAAATTCACACCAACTGTTAAAAAGTTTGACTCACTGAATAAAAACATTTTTAACATATTCGTGTTTACTTGTGTGGTGGTTAATAAATCAATCATTTACCTGTTGTTGTGTTGGATAGGCGAATCCGCGAATGTTCTGGAATGTTCAGACAGAATGCTAATTCTTGCTAATTAGCGACGTGACGTAGTTTTTTTTTTGTGTGTGTGTGGGGGGGGTGTTTTTAGTGTCTTTCAGATTCTCGCATACTCTAAAAACTCACTTATATACTATTATAATGTTGCCGAATAAACTGCAAATAGTTTCTCATTCACAGGTTATTTTGTTTCTGTACTCAAATACAGCAACAAATCAAAAACTGAGTGAAAAGCTGGTCGTCGAGACTTGACGTTAACCCGCGGTCACTGTCGCAGCTTTTCCAATAGAGTTTAATAAAATTATTTTTCTAAAAATAGGTTCAACATACGAAACTACAGTCTAAACATCTTTAAAAACACCGTCTGTAGAGTAATTTCGGCAACATATATGATGACCAGTCATAATCTTTAAAGCGATAAATTTATACCTAATATGTATTCTTGAACTACAGAAAATGCAAAAAAGTAGCCTACATCTGTTATGGCAAACCGTTTGTGAGAGAATGAATTTGAAATTTTGCTGCATTTCAGTGATGCTGATGTTGTCTATCCAATTGTTTAGACAGTTCCTCCTTTAATTAAACTAACTCCACTCAGTCCAAAAAGCTTAAAAATAATATTTTAATATGAGGCTTTTTTAAGTTGTGAGTTTTAGGGAAACTAGATTTATTTCTAGTGAAGTCTTGTGTTCAAAAGACAGAAGCTAAAACAAAAAGTTGTTCTAATTGTGTTTTGGGTGATAAATGCATTTTCTCTCTGCTCAATGTGGAAAACAGAACCTACAACACTTTTTGTGTAAACCTGTGAAATGTAAAAATATTTTTGGAGGATTATACACATCCTCATCTTCTTACAGAAACTGAGCACTTTGCTTTGACTCGTTGATGTTTCATTTTACAATTTTGAAGTTAAAAACTGTGTTAAAGCCACACGTGAAGAATTATGTCAACACTTTCCATCTTTCTGAGTTTCTTTAAACTTTATTTTAAAAATTTTATGCTACTTTACATAGAGTTTAAATCACTGTGTACTCAATCAATAACAGATTACTTTGTATAAATAGATTTAGCCCGAATATATTCATTTCAAATCCAATATCAGTGATATAAAAACACTGAAACCTACCTGGAGGAAACAGTCACCTGCTGATCAGTAATCGTTACACAACACACTAAATGTGACTTTATTCAACAACAATTTTTCTACTGAAGCCCAACACAGTGATTTTACTATGCTGAAGTTTGATGCACTCAAAAATATTTCTAACCGGGTCACAGCAGTCATCAAAGAATTCAAACATCCCAATAATCAGATTATTGTTCACATCCCCAAACACTGTTCAACATGAAGATGGACTCGTACACGTTTAAAGACTGAGATGAAGGTAAAGGACTTTCCAGATGAAACATTATTTACACCTCAGGATTTCTTGCTTTGTTTTCCAGTCTCACGTTGCTGAAACATCCGGCGGACATTTTGAAGACGTGTTGTTTCAGATGTCAGAGTACAATCAGGTACAGCAGCCACAGCAGAACACACAGAGTCCCAAACCAGGTGTTCCACTCCTCACTGATGATGTCAAACACCTGGACAACCAGCCACTTCTCGTCACTGCTGCTGTTCTTGATCAGCTGCTGGGAGGTGGGCTGGTCCGCGCCCACTGAAGGCGAGTCTGAGTCCACCGAGGGCAGCTCCAGGGTGGGGCAGCAGGTTGACTCCTCTCCACCTGTAAACCTGGAGTGACCATGATGAAAGCAGGTCAGACAGCACAGAGAGAAGCTGCTGGCCCAATCACCTGAGCAGACGTTAGGGAGTTACTCATCTGATGGATAAAACTTCTAATCTGTTACTGCCACACAAACAAACTCACACTGTCATGTAAAGCTTGTGAAGGTCAAACAGCAAACAGGTGACTGATGTCATAAACATGTAATCTGATGATAAAACAACACGTCTGAGATTCAGGTTTAGATTCTGTTTATCAGGTCATCATGACTCTGAGTGAGAATCACACTTCAGGTAAGATCATCGTTAATTATTAATGTTCCAGTTAGGTTCATGTTTGTAACAGATTTTATTACTAAATGATTAATCGATCAGTGATCTCATGACTGAGCAGCACGTTAATACTACAGGTGTGTTGTTAATAATCTCATGAAGTGTGTGTGTTACCATGAAGCTGGTTGTATGCTACCCACCAGGTGAGCCTGGGTTCTGTGTTTCCCAGCAGCTCCACCTCTAGTGTCACTGGAGAACCCTCCATGACAGTGGCTTGAGACAGGGGCCTGATGAAGCAGGGAGGACCAGGTCTAGAGGTTTTTCCAAGCAGAGGAGACTCTGCCTGGGCCTGGGTGGGGGGAGGAGGCAAGGAGGGACCCTGGATCTGAGGTGTAAGTCTTATCTCCTCACAGATGGCCATAGGCTGACAAATGTCAGGGTCTTTGGGTAAAGTTAGTGGATGTGGTGAAGAGGGAGGAGGTGTGACATGCAGGTTAGGTGAATAAGCCAAAGCTTGGGTCTGAGCATCATGTGGTGGAGCAGCAGACTGTGCTGGGCTGCTGGGATTCATGCTGGGACCATGCACACACTGCTGAGCAGGAGTGAAGGTCAGGGACTCGTGGATGGAGCTGATTATCTGGAGGCTCTGCTTGCTGCTGCAGATACTGATGTTGTTGACACTGTTTGGCAGTGGAGGACTGTGGATGTGGTCTTCATCTTGATCTATGGTATCCTGTTTGGAAGGTGTTTCCAGCTGGTCTTTGGTTATAGTAGGATTGATGCTTGTGGACGAGGAGGAGACATTTTTTCTGGTTTTGGAGGGAAGAGCATCCTGATTCAACCCAGTCCTGGAATCTGTGGACAGCTGTGGATGATTCATCTCTAGAAGAGCTGCTGTACCTCTGAGGGGGATTTCAGAGGATCCATGAGAGCCACTGTTCTGTGGACAGGATGTGTCTTTATGGACAACAACTGTTGAGCTGTTTTTAGAAATGACGGTGTTATTTTGAATGTAACCAGTGCTGGATTTGTGGAAACCAGCATCACCTGCTGGGCTGTTGTGACTGTGGATAACTGGCTCTGGACCAGAACACTGTTTCTGGTTCTGGCTCAGATCCTGGAGAGCTGACAGAGAAGAGCTCCTTCTCCTTAGTACAGTATTATGTGTGGAACGATCTTGTGTGTTGGTGTCAGGGACTGAGTTAGACCCACAGGGAAGGCTTGGTTCACAGCTGCCCAGGGAAAGGTCAGGACTCTGGGGTGAGTTAGAGGTCCTGGACTCTCTGTTCTTCAGGATGGTGCACAGAGTGCTGCTGAAGAGTTTGGGACTCTGGAGACAGGTTCTGGACTCTGATCTAAACCTACGAGGTGTCAGAGACAAAAATATGGATTTGGATGGTAAAATAATGAGACAGAACTTATATAAAGAATGAGAACAAACATAATTCAAACCTTGTGCTGCTGTGAAGACTGACTGATGGAGTTGGACAGGTCTCTGTCTGACTGGACTCTTCATGTTGTGGGACAGCAGCTGGTTCTGCCTGGGCTTGACACTGGTGGCTGAACTGGCTGATGTGGACGCCGTGTGAACTGAAGCAGAAGCCCTCCTCCACATCCGACTGGAACATGATGGACTCTGGTGTCTCTGCCAGCGGCGGCAGGGAAATGTCGTCAGGTGATGCGCAGTCATATTCATCATTGGAAAGAAAGTCCTCCATCATTGTCTCATGCTGGTGGAGCTCTGCATGTGCTGAAGGATTCTGGGTAAACATCACAGTAATCACCAGCTGCTGTTATGAATATTTGACCTGGTGCTTTCAAACTACACATAGAAAGAGTTTGAAATGATTCTGACTTCCTGTGATGGAATCACTGGATAAAATCAACAGACTGGTTGAAGATCTGTCGTGACTCTTTATGGTAAAACAGAGAAGTCTGAGCCTTAAATGGAATAAATAGTGGCGTATAATCAGCACGGAGGTGGGATAAATGTCGTGAACTTGTTGCAGCAGATATGGCTGGAAAAATAAGAACCTGAAAGCACTTGATGTTGAAAAGTAACTAACCTCTAATGGAATCGAGTTTGAGCCATAAAAGGTGGAAGCTGCTTGCTGCTCTGTCCCATGTGTCTCTTTCTGAAACTCTTCCTGGATGTCAGAGGACACTGGACCAGGCTGAGGGGGTGTGGTCCAAGTCTCAGTAGAGACATGCTGTGATTGGCTCTGGGCTGTGTTGACAAGTTGATTGACCTCTGCAGGGGAGCAGGAGGTGCTGAGGATGGAGAAATGTTCACAGTGTGACTGTCTGAAGTTAAAATAAAGACAGTAGCTTGAGTCTTTGTTAGTGCATCCGCAGTTTGATAATCAATTTGATTACAAAACAATAAAATAAGTATTTATAAGAATCAACATTCAGTTTCAATCTGTTCCGTTCAGATTGATCTTATGACAGAAATACAGTTTTATATTCATTTAATTTTAATAACATATAAAATGTTAAAAAGACTTTAAATGAACTTTGGCTCCCAACTGTTGTTATTGTTGTTGTTTACATGTTTTAACTTTAACTGATCGATGAGTATAAACTTATTCTGGGTTGAATATTTAAACAAACTTTGTAGGGTTTGACATGTTTTATGCTTTTGTTTGTAATATATAACTTCACCATTAGATGGCAGTATATTAACCCTTTAACATGAGGAAGGTCGCAGCTTCCTGTTACTTTTTGAACTTCAAGAGTTTCCTCAAACACCTGAGAGGTCATGTGACCAAGATCAAACAGTTGTTGGTACCAACCTGCTCCTTGAGTCAGCTGTCTGTCTGTCTGCTTCCTCAATCCTCTCTAACGAGGCCTTCCTATTGGCTGCTGCAGACTCTTTCCCATCATGCTCAGCTGTCAGTTCGGGGGTGTGGCCAGTTTCTTTCAGCTCATACTGGAATAAAATGATTTTTGTTAATATATTATATTCAAATAAAGAATGTAACTTTCTGTTTATGTTCACCATGTCAGCAGCTTCCTGTGTGCTGCGGTTATCACTTGGTTCCATCAGCTTCATCTTCCTCTCTTTATGTTCAGTCTCTTTTCTTTCCTCTCTTTCTTCTTCTGTCTCCTTTTCATCATTCTGCTGCTTCTTCAGACTCTCCAGCTGAAAAAAACACCCAAATTAAACAAACTTTGAGTTAATCCATCAGAAGAATAAAAGTGTTTTCAGTTATTTAAGAAAAACCTTAACATTTTTAAATTCCATTTATTTTAAATTCAAACACTTTTTTGATCTTCGAAGGGAAATTAGATCACGTGGAAAATCAAACTACATCAGATGGAGTTTGTTCACCTTCAGTTTGGCTTCCAGCTCCATCAGTCCGTCACTCAGCTCTCTGATGGACTCCACCATCTCAGAGTGTTTACTGACCGTCTTCTCGATGTAGCGCTGACCCTCCTCAACTCCTGAAACAGCATTTATGAAACGTATACTTCTCATTCATACATAAATATTTTAAAACCCTGGAAAACTTACAGCTATAAAAAAAACAGCTTTAAAGTTTAATTTTATTTTAAGTGAGACTGTTAAAATGATCAGCAGGTAAGAAAAGAAGATAAATCAAGTCTTATACAAACATCTTTAGAACTTTCATTTGAGTTTTTAAAATTTTTTTTTATAAACTCAGTAGATTTCAGAAATGATTTTTGTTAATTACACAGTGTGATTTCCTAAAGTCATGGGTCAAATTTTGACATCAACTTTGGCAACCTCCTTTCAGAATAAAAGCAGCTCTTGGTAGTGTTTTTTTTACCTCCTTTCAGAATAAAAGCAGCTCTTGGTAGTGTTTTTTTACCTCCTTTCAGAATAAAAGCAGCTCTTGGTAGTGTTTTTTTTACCTCCTTTCAGAATAAAAGCAGCTCTTGGTAGTGTTTTTTTACCTCCTTTCAGAATAAAAGCAGCTCTTGATAGTGTTTTTTACCCACCATGCAGCCTGACAGCCAGCTCTGTGATCTGGTTGATCCTCTCCTCTTGCTGAGGAACCGTCGGCCAGACGAACTTCTCAAACTGACGGTACAGAACTGAAACGGCTTCTGTGCTGCGACACTGGAGAGAAAACTTTCCAACCCGAGCGATGGTGGCGCTCGCCTCCTCACACCAGAACTGATACTGTTAATGCAGATTAACAAGTCAAACTCTCAACACGCAGAAAATCAAAAATCATGTTAAATAAAAATCAGCTGTTATACCTCCTCCATGGCCTGCTGCAGTCTAAAGGTCATATCTAGAGTTTTCTGATGTTCACAAACACTTCGCTCAAACTCTCCCATCTGTCTCTGTAGCTCATTGGTAGCGTCCTCCACCTGCCGGGCCACGCCCCCATCCTTCACCTCTGATCCCAGCCGTGCCGTCACACCATGCAACCGTTTCCTGAGTGCCTGCAGGACCAGATAGAACTACAAATTCCTCATTCGTCTCTTCAAGCTTCCAGACTTTTCCAGTTACTGATTTTCATTGTTACATCTGATGATGAATATTTACTGTAGATCTTTATCAAATATAAAAATTGACATCTTACAGTCAACACTTTGGTTCTTCTGTGCACAATAAATGTGATCATAAACTCTTGTGAAACATACTGACTCTATACACTCGTCACTCTCCCTGATGTACCTGCAGCTTCTCCTCGTACACCTCCACTTGCTGCAGCTGGTTCCTGACAGCCTTCGGGTTTCTCATCCTTTCGTTTCTCTTCAGGTAGTTGAACTTTGTGTTGCTGAAACGCTTTTTCAGCTCCTTGAAAGAGTCACGAAGCTGAAAGGTGAAACAGGAAACCAGAATAAAACATCCAAGAATTTCTGAGGATGAAATCCCAGATGTTGGATCAGGAGTTCATGATTTAATGGAATATTACAAACATAATAAAGCTGATGGATTAGGATTTGCATTTGGACCCGTTCTGATGGTTCTGCTCGTGTTTGCAGCTGACAGACTCAGATTATTTCAAAGGATCTGATTTTTATTGTATAATATAAAGATTCTCTTCTGAACTGAATGAAACGTTTCAGTTGACAGGAGATTTATCCACAAAAGACAAAAGTTTAGATGTTAAAAAACAAATATAGAGATGTTCTGTTGGATCTGGGTCAGAACCATTTGAAAATGTCAGCTTGTTGTTGATGTAAGTGCATGTAGATGAAGCTTTGGTGAGATTATTTTTAGAGCAGCAGGACATTTCTGTCTAAGATTAAAGAAGCAGCGGTGTTGGATGGCTGATCTGTCAGCTGAGGACAGCTGGAAGAAGACAGTCCTCACTGAGACGGAGCCGTCCATCAGAACAGAACAAGAGGCTGAGCTGGTCGTACTGAGGCCGGGGGAAACCCACACAGTGAAAGAGGAAGGAGCTCTAAAATGACAAAGGTCACATGGAAGATGAACCAGGAAAAAGCTGTTAGAGGCAACAGTGAGTTGATCTGAAAGTTTCTCAGATCAACAGTCAAAGATGTTGTACCAAAACTTCACATCAACAAGTACAACAAAGTACCAAAAACCCTTTCCAGTCCCCATAAAAACCAGGAGGTACCCTCAGATAATAACAAGGCTTTTAAAGGTTCCGGTTCAGGTTCTCTTAAAAGATCCAGGAAGATCATCACCATCCTGAAGGATCACCACAACATACAGTACAACACCTCCGAGTTCATTAATGTACATCAAAAGCAATAAAGAACAACTCCAGGAAAAAGTCGGGTGTAAAAAAATCCTTCTGAACCCAGAGAAACTGGAACAAAACAAGAGTCAAGATAAATAAACAACATAAACAAACCTTTTACCAACCAAACAAGTTGTCTGAGTGATAAAAATAACTGAATAAATTCACACAAAGGGATCATGTGACCATGTTTTAAACCAAACATTAACCTGTGTATGTGTTTCTGGCAGCTGACACTCAGCACCAGGTGCATGATGGGAAATGCCTATCAGCTGACTGTGTGTGTATTTTTGATGTGACACAAATAACACAAGCAACATCAGAGAGACCAGAACCAACTGAAGCTCCTCTGTGGAACATTCAGAAGGATTTGTTGGTACCAACAGCCCAGAATATTTATAACCAAAAGTCAAGTCAGAGTAGTATAATTAAAATATTAGAATTATTTAGATCACAAACTCCTAAATCCGTGTTCGAGAAAGATGCACTTGCAGGAAACTCTCATCATTCTCCCCCATTGAAAAGTGAATTATTTGTTCATATTGGATTAAATTGAATTTTTTCATTAGATATCGTGACAAAATAAAAACTCACTATAAACCATATTTAGTTAATGAGTAAGAAACTGAATAAATGTGTTTACATGTGCACACAGAGGGAGGAGAGCAGCTCCCTCTGCTGGTCACCTTCATGAGAACACAGCCAGTAAACTTTTACACAGTATTAACACGAAACAAACAAACAAAAAATAAGAGAAAACACACACACTCATATACACACACGCATAATCCATATTGAGAGCTCAAATATTCAAAATCTGTCTTCAAAAGATGCACCCTCACAAATTGGATTCAATTAAACCTATTTTGGATAAAAACTTTTCTTCTTGGCTCTAAAGTTTTAACCGTCTTTCTCAAAATTTTCTATGTGAAAACTATCTGTCAGTGATGTGGATATGATGATATTTTGCATGAAGTGATCTGTTCAGTGCTGCGTGACCTCACCTGGCTGATGTCATCATGCAGCAGGTGAGTCAGCTGATCTCTGTGCAGTTTCTCTTCATGTTGAGCTGCTTCATTTAGCCATGACGTGCTGAGAGAATCCAGAGAGTGAAGACGAGCCTCCAGCTGCTCAACCTGAAAACTTGCCCAACCCTGAAGCAGCAGGAAGACGAGGTCATAAAGACGAATCTCACATCAGCAAAAACAAAATGTCAGAGAACTCATGAGACAGGAAACAGAAAATTGACTGTTTCTGTTGATTTAAAGTTTGCATGAGTGTGTCCATTCATACATTTTGAGTGATGGCAGTACAGATGTCGGTCTTCAGAGTTGATAAAGTTTTAAGGAGGTTCTGAATCTGCTGCTTTGCCTCTTGACGCTGGCTCAGATGAGCCTCATTGGTTCTACATATATCAGTAGAACCAGTTGTAGAACTGGCAGGTTCTGACTGAAGCAGCAGCTCCAGCTGGACACAGAAAACAAACATTGATGTGTAAACAAATAATTTCCTCCAGATTGATGTGATGCAGACTTTAAAGTCCAATTATTATTGATACCAAACTAAAGCGGTGATGTGGAGTTCCACAAGGTTCACTGTTTGGTCCATTTTCATGATATTTAGTTTATAATTTAACTTTTTTCTAGCGTCATTAAAGAGTTTAACAATCCCAATCATAATAATTGCTACAGATTTTATTAGATTTTACAGATTTTTTTATGCATTAACTGATTCATTTTTTTCAATTGTCTGAAAAGATATTTTTCAAAAATCAAGTAAAAATATAAAAACACCATCAAAACAAATGAAGATCCTGTAAAAGTTTTGTTTGGATCTGAATAAGTTTTCTCCTCTCTCACCTGATTGGCTGTGAGGTGGAAGCTGTGGGTCAGGTTCAGGATCAACTTGCTTAGGTGGATCTTGTTTTTCACAGTCTGCTGGAGCTTCAGCATCCTTGATAGATCCTCCTCCCTCCCTGAATCTCCCTCCACCTCCTCCAGCCTAGGCTGGATCCCTCTCAGATGCTCCCAGCTCCTCAGCGTGAACCCCACCTCAGCATCCAGCTGCTGCAGAAAAAAGAAAGCAACAACAGGAGAGTAGAAACGCAGCAACACCTCATTCACTTTAGCCATCCAGGCCTCCATAGTCCCAAAAATTCTTCCATTTTTAACGTAGTCCCACTAATCAACAAGTGTCAGTATGTCCCTACAGTTCTTGAAACAAAAAGGTTAAAAGTTCAGGAAACAACTCCGACATTTCACACATTCTTTATCATCAACAGCCCTGACAGTTCTCTTCACAGCAGTTCTTACCCTAAAATGTGGTTCTGCCTGGTTGAAACGTTCCAGCAGCCTGGATGTCTGCAGTTCTGATCCCAAATCCATCAGAGTACAGGAGTCCAGCAGCTCCAAGACAAAATTCAGGTCCTGGAGGGTCTGAGAACAAACAGCTCCAAGTTCAATAATCATGAGCTTGTCACTGGACCAGACTCCGACAGAGTAAACTACAAACCTTCACCAGTTTCTCCTGGTATCTCCTGTAGAGCATCACGTCTTCCGGCTCCTTCTGGATCTCAGTGCCTCGGTGAGTCTGCAGCTTGTTTACATCTTGTTTAGTTTCATTGAGTCTCTGCATCATCTGCTGCTTCTTTGATGGCAGGTTCAGTTCTGATCCAGAAACCTGAAGTATAAAGAAACATCTCCTGTCTCACGACTAACACTAGTTTTTTCTTATTTAGTCTCATCATGTGGTCTCATTCAGACCTGGATCATGTAATGAGGTCATAACCACTTCATTTACATCACTAATATAAACAATATTAAATCATATTCAAATCCTTTCAATTGTTTCACTCCAAACAGAGCTGGTCAAAAACTGAACCTGGTTCTGTCAGGGTTTTACCTGAACCAGGTTCTCACCTCTGATCTGGAACATGACTGCTGGTCTCCAGTCTTCTCTGATGTGGATCCAGGCTTTATATCAGTTCTTGTTGTGGACCGCTCCTCTGGTTTGATTTTCAGAACTGATCTGAAGGTGGACTGTAAGTCTTTGGTCTCAGCTGGTCTGGATTCCAGCTGTTGTTTCCTGTTCTGATTTGATCCAGATTCGGATCTTAGATCCTTCCCCTCCTGTGACCTCGATTCTAACTTTGAACCTGATCTAGAACTAAGTGATTCTGATCCTGCTTTGTTCTTCAAGTCTGATCTGAAACCAGATTGAATGTTTTTGGTCTCTTTAAATCCAAAATCTGTCTGAAGCTCTAATCTAAATCTAGTATGAAGGTCTTTGCTTTCAGCTGATCTGGATTCAGAATGCAGGTCTATGGTTTTCTCTGATTTAAGGTCCTTCACTGGTTCAGGCTCAACAAGCCCCTCATTCACCTCTAATCTGGTTTCGGTGGCCTCTCCTGATCTGAATCTGGGCTTCAGGATTCTGGTCTCACCCAATGGAGATTTATGCTTCAAATCAAAAGAACCCAGACTGAGGTTTTTGGTCTCCTTTGATCTGGACTCTGACTGCAGGTTAGATCTGGACCCATGTTGTAAGTCTCTGAGTCCAGATAATTTGAATCCAAACTGCTGGTTTTTGGTTCCATCCAGTCTGGATTCAGACGTCACATTTCTGTTGTGATCCAGTCCAAATTTGAGGTTCAGATGTAATTCTGGTTTCACATTAAGTTCTAATCCAAACTGAATCTTCTCTCTCTGTTGTGATCTGGACCCAGGCTGCAGGTCTAGATCTCCAGCTCTTTCTGACAGGGTTGTGGGTTTCTGTTCAGCTCTGGATCCAGCATGCAGGTCTAAGGTGAATCTTGACTTCTCATACTGTTTAGATCCTTCAAGTTCCAAGTTTCTGGTTTGGTTTGATCTGGATTCTGACTGCAGGTCTGCAAATCTAGCTCCAGGCTGCAGGTTCTGGTCCAGGAAACTCTGGTCCTGTGGTGCTGAGAGCTGTAGACATCATGGTAAGAAGAATATGTTTTAATTCTAACAAACACATTTATCTTCAGACAGATTCTAACAATCACTTTTGATTTCAGGGATATTCAGAAAACATCTCTGGTCTAAACCAGCAGATGAGACCCAGTCTCTGATCATGGTACCTTTGTCCTCTGGACCTTCTCTGCCTGCTGGAGCTGCAGCCTGATGACTTGGTCGGCCTTTTGTCTCCGGTCCTGCAGTGTCTCCACCAGCTGTTCCAGCCTCAGCACAGCCCCGCTGCTGCACTGGGAACTCTGGGAAGACAATGAGCATCAGCCTGAAGCCTGATCAGGAAGCAGCTGATCAATGTGTCTGATCAGAAGATGAAGCCTCAGAAACAAATCAATATGTTATAATAATTACATAAACACTGTATCTGAAGAGAAGTTACCTGAAACCTAATGGATAAAACTAAAACACCCCTGTACACCAGACACAGCATCAATAGAAAACTAAAGCAAGAAAAAACTAAAAAACTGGAATATTTTACACTTTCATTTGACCAACCTTCTCCTCGTCTTCTTCATCCTGCAGTACTCCTCCTTTCCTCTGGATGGCCTCAGTTCTCTGCAGCTGTCTGAGTTTCTGCAGCAGGGCGCTGCTGCTGGTTAAAACCTGCATGGACTTCATCAGCAGACCTGCAGGGCGAACAGTAAAACATTTAAAAACATCTGCGGTTCTGTCAGTTAAATCAGTTGAAATCAACACAAAACTAGTTTAAATACCTGTAGACTTAAAGCCACAAGTTAAATGAATTTAATCTGTAAATCCGGTGTAAATTAAGTTTTATATCTATTTATCTGGTCTCTATTAAACACATTCAGATCATGAAATTCCATCTAAATTGGTCCTGGTCAGCTCTGCAGCTGAGTGTCTGACTATAAATATTCCTGTCAGCACTAAACACAACATGAACTCTGGTTACCCTTCCTCATGGAGTCGAATGACCGCTGAACCTCAGTCAGTCTGTCTTCATCTGGTCTAATCTGTAGATCCTCAAATCTGTCAATGCTGACAGTAAACTGCAGACAGACAAACAGAAACTGATGTTTACTGGAAGGAACACTGAAGCTTCACCAGAGTAAAAACAACAACAACAGATAAATAACAGAGATTTTGTGTCTGAAACAGTCTGATTAAACTGTATTACTCTGCTCAGTTAGTGATGGGACCTGAAACAGAACCCTGTGGGACACCTGATAAAATGAGCAGCTAAAAACAACCAAAATCTTTAAGCCTATCAAATGAAAATAAGTTGTGATGCCATAAAAACAACAGGAAGTTTGTTATTAACAGATAATTAAATGCTCTCAGGGATCTATAAACAGAGCCTTTTCAGCAGTGAGCTCATCGACTCGTTACTCAAAAAAAATAACAAATAAAAAATGAGAAGCTTGTTGTCTTCTGTAAAAATGATTTAATGCCACAAAGCTTCACCACACAGAAGGGTTTGAGTGTGTGAGAGTCTGTCAGACAGCAGATAGATGCTGGTGTTGGTAATGAGCAGAAATCTGTAGAAATCAGCATGAAGATGTAACGTGAGATGAGATGAGATGAATTGTAATAAGTGAAATAGAGAATCAAAAGAGAAATAATGTGAAAAAATACACAATAAAATAATTTCTGACAGGTTTAACCTGCCAGCATGTTGAACCTATTTGATTTGAAGCATTAGATTATAAAGTTAACAACATTTTCTTGAAGATGAAACTGAAATAAATTCCTACAGATTCCTGGACTCTGTTTTTATTCAGTTTATGTTTACAGATATTTGTGAGAAGAAGCTTCCTGTTTCTGAGAACAACAGGTGACCACACTCAGACAACAGGTGCTGCTGGTAAAAAGCAGCCAGCCAATGAACACCGCTTCCTGCAGAGTTACACAAAACCAGGATTTACTCAGCACCGCCAGAAGAATGTGAGACAAGAACAAATGTCTTTCTGATCCCAGTGGACACACGCTGTCCTTCTGATCCCAGTGGACACACGCTTCAGTGAAGAGTTACTGAATGTTCAGAGACACATGATCCATCATATGTGCTTCATTAACACTTTACTCTCCTGCTTACAGAAAAAACAACATTTCAAACTGACCATGTTTCTTTTGAGTTTTACAAACTTTAATAATAAAAGATTTCAGTATTTTGTTTTGTTTTTTAGTGCAGATTCCTGCAGAACCTCCTTAGATTCTGTATGAAACATTTGATTTGAGCTCTGGGCTCTTAAAGAACTAATGAAAGAATATGTTCCTTCTTCCCACCTCAGCTGCTCGGTGGTAAAAGTCTGCAGTCAGCTTCAGGACTTCCAGGCGTCTTTTGAATAGGCGGCAGAGCAGCAACCATCCCTCGCTCAGAGAAGCCTTCATCGCCTGCTTTAGACCCTCTTCTTCCTCCCATTTTCTCTTCTGCTCTGTCATCTTTCCATCCATCCTCATCCTCAGCTTCTCTGCTTTCTTCTCCACCATCGCCAGAACTTCAGGCTCATGTTTCTGCAAAACACCAGGATTCAAATGAATAAAGGGAAGAAAGAAAGAGTAAAAATAAACTGTTACTATAAAGAAAAGTTCTGATCTCATTTATAATGACTGTTTTTACTCAGTTATAATAAACTGTATGAGTCTCTGTGAGTCTGTGTGAGTCCGTGTGAGTCCGTGTGAGTCTCTGTGAGTCTGTGTGAGTCTGTGTGAGTCTGTGAGAGTCTGTGTGAGTCTGTGTGAGTCTGTAAAGCACCTGGAGTTTGTCCAACAGCTGCTGCTGATCCTGGATCAGGATCTGGTTTTCCTCCTGGTTTGATCCGATCTCACAGAGTCCTGGTTGGAACTGGACCAGCTGGAGATGGACCAGAGAGCCACTCTGAACACAAACACAATGATTGTTATTTCAGGAAAATATTTTTAACATTCGGTTGATAAAGAATTACAAACTTTCAACTGTTACTCAGATTAATGAAGTAACATGTAAATTTACTGTAAACTGCTGCTTAAAGACGGGCCCAAGTCCTGGATCAGAACCGGGTTTCAGCAGAGGTCAGAGGAGACAGACGAAAAAGGATGAAGATCTCAGGAGTCACACGTGTTATTGTCTCTATTCTGTTACATTCATTCTATCTGTTGAACATCTTGCCTGCAGTCAGCGTGAACACAAAGTCTGCAAACATCTACTGCACATCATCTCCAACCAGCTGGTGGATCAGAACCCCTGCAGGACCAAGACCAGGACCAGAAGGAATGATCCCTTAGAGCTCTGTGATTAAATGTCAGTGATGAAATCCAAATAAAACTAAAACTTGAATGCTGTTTAAAGCTGCTTTAAACCTGAGTGTGTGTGTGTGTGTATGTGTGTGTGTGTGTGTGTGTGTGTGCTGGAGCTTTCCCCAGGAAGATACGGTATCTCTGGCATGTTGACCGTAAAAAGACACGAGGTGATGCATGATAAGATGCACACACTCAGAGAGCTGACCTCCCTGCAGAGGAGCATCAGGAAATAGTTGGAGCTATAAGAGGAAACAGCACGTGGACAGACGGCGGTCCAAACGACCTCCACCAGCTCTCAGCTCTCACTGTGCTGTCAGAAATAAAACAACAGACTCGGAGGTTAAATGGATGTACGAGATCAGGATGTGCTGGACCTGACTGCAGATCTCCGTCCCTGATGAAACATCTTTAATTCATTCATCTGTCAGTGATTCTTTGCATGATTAGTGTAACTGGTTTCAGTTTGGAGAACATGCTGAAGACACCTGGGTGTGTTTTGGTACCTGTAGAACAGCGACAACGATCTGAGACCGACTGGCCTGAATGGCGATGGTACTCAGGGTGGTGAAAGACCCACAGAGCTTCAGGTTTCCTGCTCTGTAAATGTTCTCCTCCTTGTTTTGGTGTCCACATGCCTCTTGAGACTCTTGTGTCTTTCCGGTTGTCATGAGGAAAGATTAGAGCTCAGATCTGGTTACAGGCTGAAGGATCTCTGTTCGTTTCAGCTCCTTTACAGGTGATTTTCTCTGAAATGATGAAGAGTTTTATCGTGGTGTCATAGCTGTTTGTTTCTTCCTCTTTTATTTTTTAACTCAAACACTGTAGGTCTGAACTTCCATCAAAGGACTAAAACTGAACCAGTTTTCTTGAATAAATTTGAGCTCTGAAGGTGGAACCTCCTACAAAACACAGAGAACAAGAAGAATCAAATTATAAAACTGAGCTACTGAAGTGCAAAGAGAGACAAATTTGATTTTAACAAAATAAAACTTTAGATTTACGTTAGAGAATTCACAGTTCTAACAGCTTTCTTCATCTTTTTCTGTTTTATCTTTAAAATTGATCATTTGATATGATTTATAGAAACACATTCCTGAAAATAAACAATTGCTGGTTATTGAGTCAGTTTTTATTCATTTTAACTCAGTGCATAAGTCGCTTATTATCTCTAGTCATTATTAACTCTGTGAGTCTGTTATTATGGTGCAAGTTATTAAATCTGTTATTAACTCTGGGACTTATTATCAAGTTATTTATAAACCCTGAAAACCACTTATCACCTCTGTGGGTCAGTAATAAACTCTGTAAGTCAGGGTTTAAGTTTGTTTTTAACTCTATACACCAGTCCCGGATCTGTTCAGGTGAAACAGGTGGAACATCTGGTGGATTATCACAATCACAGCTGCATGTTTCTGCCATGAAACAAACTGATTTTAAACTAAGAGAATGTTAATCTGTCAGTCTGAAAGCTGCTGCAGACAAACAGAAAGTAACGCTGAAAGACTCAAACCTTAAAGAAATCAGTGTCTGTTTTAGGTTTCGTCTCTCAGCTGAGATCTTTCTCATCAAGACACTTCTTAGTTAAACTGAGCTCCTTCTGCTTTAGTTACCATGGAAACACAAAAGGTGAGAGGGGAAGGTGACGTTACCTGAACCAAACGAAGTTTAAATTCCAGTTGGACTCTGATTCAGCAAAGTCCACAAAATGAGAGTGAACCCAAGCTGCCTGATAATTTACCTGCATGTATCTACACCTGTCTGGTTTCTATGAAACTGTGGAGCTCCATTTAGATGTAATAATCAGAAACACAAACAGATCCGTTTACAGCTGCAGT